>WEIV01026843.1:0-31961 GCA_013390005.1 Calyptomena viridis
CGGGACAATCCCCTCCCTGGCCTCGCCAGCAATGCTGAGCCTGATGCTCCCAGGACACAGTTGTCCCTCCTGGCTGCCAGGGCACTGTGGACTCATGGCCAGATGGACCCCCAGGTCCCTTTCCTGACACTGGTTTCCAGCATCTCATTCCCAGTCTGTCTGTACATCCAGGGTTGCCCCATCCCAGATGCAGAATCTGGAACTTCCCCTTGTTGAACTTCCCGTAGTTGGTGATTCTGAGTGCTCTGATATGTCTGGGTCTCTACTGAGCTTCTGGACTGAGGTTCTGCCCAAATGCCACTTTCTGTCCAGAATGTTCTGTAAATCCAAGGTGCCACCACACCAGTGTGCTGAGGAAGAGACATAACCCTGAGAACATAGTGTGGGCTGGCAGCTCGGCCAAGTGTTCTCCTGAGCCTTCATAATCCTGCCTGCCTGGAAAGGGTTCTGGTGACCCTCAGTCTCTAATTGCATGGTACAAGTCAGTATCTAGGCCTCAGTCTTTTTTCTATTAACTGAAACTAAGAAATCATCCAGCTTCACATTCCAAATTCTTGCTAAGGCTGAGAAGGTCGAGTTGGCCTCAATGCATAACAAATGGGCAAAAAAAACCTGATGATGTCACAGCAAATATTTGGTATTAGAGATAGAATTCTGCTTTCAGGATACATAGTTGAACATAATATTTGCTAAGATTCATAACTTATTCATATTCTTGCCTTCTCAGAGTGATCTGAGCCCCCCCACTTACTGTAGCTCTGTTCAGCTTTTGCTGATGGTAATATTCAGCTTTTGCTGATGGTAATAACTAACTTTTAATGAATTTTCTAAAATGTGGTGGTGTGTTTTAAGTTTGTCTACCCCTTCCAAGTGGTATGTTCTACCCCATTCTGTAATGGTACATCCTGTTAAATGTATACACCTCTTATTATGTAAATCCCCAAAACTCCCCCCCAACTCCAACCCTTCTTCCAGCCTCTTCCCTATCAATCACCTAAACCACACTCCTTCTTCCAGCATCTTCTCTGTCAGTTAATAAACCCCTCCTAGGAAATCTAATACTCAGAAAGTCATAGGTACATATGACCTTCCCTATCCCTCCCCTTACTCCTATTGGCTACCCATGCTTGTCCATCCTTCCCTAGCCCTTCTCATCCCAGTCTCCCATTGGCCCATTCCCAGTTATAAATTCATGCAATCTATTGTTCTTTGCCTTTCTGGGTTGTTCTTCTCTGAGTTAACTAGAAGTCTGTGAGTCCGCTGCTCCAGAATTCTGGAATAAACTTGGACTGAGTCACCCACGGATCACTCCTTGCCTCCTTTATTCACCGTGTAAAAAATGAGCAAATTCTTTTTTTTTGGCTTTCACATATAGGTTATAGCAATACTTCTGTTAGCTTATATAGATAAATGCTTCTTGTTAAGGTTGTTAAGGTTTATGTTGTTTCTAAATATACCTCCTGTTATATACCTCATGTTATTAAGAATATTTTTACATATACCTCATGTTACATATACCTCATGTTATTAAAGTGCTTGAATATTTTTACATATACCCTGTCATTAAGATACTTGAATATTTTCTTTAGAAATACCTCTTTTTGTTATAAGAACATATTTTTTAAAGGTAAAAGGGCCCCCCCCAAAAAATAAGGAACCTAAGGGTGCAAGTAAAGAGATAACAGATCCAGGACCCAAGAAAGGTAAGACCAGCTAAGAAGAAAAGAAGTTAAAAAGGATAACGGACTCCTGGAGGAAGATAACAGGAGACGTCGGGAGGAGTGAACCTGGCAAAAGTTGCAAAGATAACAAATGAAAGGACTGCTTCAGGTTGCTTTTACCTGATAAACAAAATTAAAGGGGGCCCGCCTAAAAGAAACTGGGCATGCTCTAAAAAGGCGTGGAAAATGGAAATGAGCTAATGAATATGTTAAAATTGTATGAATATGTATACCCTAGACTGTATAAAAAGAAGAAAACCCCAAAGCAGGTGTGGTCTAACTCTGTTAGACACCCAGTGCCACTTTGCTTTGCTGACTTTGTCCCTTAATAAATTCCTTCAAAAGAAACAGAGGAGTAGACTCTGTTTTTCACAACCGAAGACGCGTGAGTGATCCATTTTTCTGGGACCAATCCTGCCTAAAGACAGACCAGGGTGTCTGTTGTTTAAACACCGCCCACACTATCCAGCATCAGGGTGGTGTTTCCCCTGACGCCCCCAGCTGCTGACACGTGGGTTAGCTGGGCTGGTAGAGAACCTTGGCAGCGATCTGGGAATGTGTTAGATAGTGCCCAAACATGTGGGGCTTCTGAAGAGCGGACCCACATGGCAGGACCTGGCGCTCTGAAAAGGGCAAGAAGGATCTAGGGTGGTATCTACCCCTGAGGAAGGTGCGCCACGTTCTAGAAGTGACCTTCTGGGGGATGGAAACATCAACCTCATGAGCTCCAGTGGGGTCATTTCACTCGGTGGAACCAGCGCCGTGAGTTTCAGTTCTAAAGGACTTCTTTTTTCCCGTAAGGTGAGGGGTCCCGGGGGAGCTAGGGCACCTTACCGAAGAACCTCTGCATCCTGGAACCACGTGGGGTCCACCATCTTGCGAGGGAGTGGTGCCGGGAACATGCGGGGTCGAGGTCGGCGAAGCTGGCTTACAAAATCGCAGTTTCCGTCGCTTTTGAGTCCTGGGGTGGTGACACCTCCCGGTTTGTGAGATCGAGATCTGGGCTGACAGAGAGGGGTTATTTCCTAGGGTAACGCCACACTTTGGAGTTCTGTAGCAGTTTTTACTTTCGGTCTCGGTTTTACCACAGTGCAGGGTGGAGTTAGTTCCGTGGCGGTTCAGAACCCTGGACAGCGGTACGGGGTTTTAGTGTTAATACGAGCCCGTCGCCCAATATAAAGGCACGGATAACCCTTATTAAGCACTATGGGAGCTAATTTGTTAACGGAACAGGGAGGATTTTATCTCCTGGTTGTGGGACTCTTACGGGGGGGGACAAGGTTAAGTTTTCAAAGGAGTGGGTGAAGAAATTTGTGCGATGATTGTTTGTACAATTCCCTTGCCTGTCAGCCACACAACTAGAGAGCCTGGAATTTTGGGGCTCCATGGGAAAAAAGATAGGAGAATTAGTTAAGAGTGGTGACAAAAATGCTAAGGAATATCTACATTTGTTTGTATTAATCAGGCAAAAAGTGATAAAAAAGCAAAGTTTCCCTGCTCTCCCCTACACCCTCTTTCCCTAAATCTCCTGCTCTGAGTGAGAAGGGACAGGCTGGCCCTCTTCAGTCCCCTCAGAATTCCTGTTCTGTTAGCCAAGGCCCGGCAGACAAAGCATTCCTGAAACCCTCTTTCCTAGTTGAAGACTCTAAGGTTTCTATTGTTCAAAATGGCCCCCACAGGTCACAAGAGGGCAGAGACTGCATGGTCAGCCCTGCCACGTGTCTGTCCCCTTCCCATAATCCCTTTCTCCCTGGTTTCACCCCCCTTCCTCCCTCTAGTTACTTCCCTTTTCCCGAATCCACCCTCTCCTTTCCCTCAGCACCTCCTTTGTCCACTCCCACGGGAAACTCCTCCCATAACTCCTCCAACATTATGTCATCAGGGGTGGGGTTACCTGTCATGCCATCAGGGGCAGAGGCAGCTGGTTGTGCAACCACCCACCCCACGTCAGCAGGGGAGGGGTCTGCACAAGGTTCCTCCCAATTTTCCCATGCTCCTGGTTCCCATCCTCCTCATCCGATTCCCATGGGTGTCCAGAATTCATGTTAGCTCCAGTTGCCTATTGGGCAAAGGCTACTCCTTGGTGGGAACCCTTTTCATATGCCAACAAAAAGGAGATCTGCAAAGCACAGAAAGAGTTCGGCTGTTCCTCTAAATATTTCAGAGGATTGTTAAAAGCAACTTTTGATTTGAATGTTTTAACACCTTTGGATGTAAAAGAAATTTTCTCATGTCTCCTCTGTCTCTCTGAATATCTGCTATGGGAGAGGAAATGGAAAGACAATTTAACGGCCTTACTCCCTGAGCTGCACAGAGTTCCCAGGAGAGCTAACGATGCCCAAGGGAATCCTCTTACCCTAAATCACTTGCGTGGGGAGGGAGATTGGGCATCACCGGTTAGACAGGCAGAGGGTATCCCTCAATATTATTTAGAACAAGTTGCTAAAGCAGCAGAAAGAGCATTTTTGTCAGTCCCAGCAAAGGACAAAGTGGATAATTATGTTAAAATCAAACAAGGCACTTCTGAATCTTTTATGGCTTTTGTTGAAAGACTTAGGATTGCAGTAGAGAGACAGGTGGAGGAGAAGCCTGTGCAACTAAAAATCCTTACAGCGATGGCATAATCCAGCAGCATCTTTAAAATTATGTAAAAAGCTCAGTTTTCTTCCTTATGAAATTACGAAATAGGCTAAAATAAATCTTGATAGTGTGATTGCAACCTGCTCCCAGTGCAAATGTGAAGCAACTCTAGCAAAGTTAGTGTTGTGGTTTAAATGACAGGATGTGGTTTATATAGGGCAACAAGATCATGGCAAAATTAATAAAAAGATAAGGACCTTTATTTGGAAAATCTATTTATCTATTTATATATATTTATATGTAAATTTGTATATGAAATAATGGATTGAAATACCAAAGGGGCATAAGAACAACAGACAACTGCAAGAACTACAAAGCACAAATGAGATTGTGATGACTTCTGGTGGCCAGAGGGGCCGCTGGAGGGGGGAGGGACCCTGGAGAGTGAGACAGAGGGGGTTCTGGGGAAAACTGGGGGTTTGGGAGGCCCCAACGTGCAAACCAGAGGGTCTGGAGGGACTCTGCAGGAGCAAGGAGGGGAGTTCCAAGGAAGAGTGAAGCCTTGAAGTTGTGGAGGGGGTGCCAGGTAGGCAGGCGGGAGGTCTCGGGGTGATGGATCCTGGGAATGAGGTTAGCCGAGGAAATCCCAGGGACTGGAGGGGGGCCCAGGGGGTTTGAAGGGGTGCTGGCCAACCAGAGACAAGCTGTGAAGAGATGGTCAAGCCAAAGGCTGGGAGTGGTGTTGCTTGCTGTCAGAACAATCTTGAGGTCCCAAGAAGCAGCAGCAATGCATCCTCCTCCTGGTCCAACACGGTCCTTTTTGGAGCCACAAGGCTGCTGGCAGTGAGTCTTTATATAGTTTGTCCAGTCCTAGAGTTCCTTGTGCCTTGAGAATGTGCAAATGCCCTAGTTCGCCTCTTCTCCCCACCCCAGCAAGATGTGGTCTCCTCTTCCATTGGACTGCTGTTGTTTTCGCCAACTTCCGGGGTTTGTTCGGTGGGAAAAGTTCTTTGTCTGTCAACCGCATGGTCAAAAATGGCACCTAGCCCTCCATGGGGTCGCTCTCTCACCTGCACCACCTCCACCAAGTCCGTGACACCCTGGGACGGCAGCCAGGCAAAGACCCGGGGCTCAGGCAGGCAGCATGGGTCACAGCAGCCACTGGCGGGGCCATGCCCTGCCGCTCCAGCAGCCGTCGCTGTCCACATTGGTGGTCCATGCCACCCCACTGCCCCAGGGGCCAAGATGGCAAGGACAGGCCAAGTGCTGCAGCCAGGACCACGGGGCTGGGCTGCAAGGTGAGGGGCACTCACCCGGACTGGCCCCACGCTGCGGCGCCTCCATGCCACTGAATCGGAGCCACACAGGGTGTGGAAATCAGTGCAGCTGCCTGCCAGGACCACGGTAGGCACTGCAACCCCTTTCCTTTTCTATAAAAGCAGCAAAACTTGTGCCAGGACTGTGCCGTCACTCTGAGCTCACACACAGGCGGGCACAGCACCCTCCCCAGCAGGTAGCCACCAGCCTGGGAGCTGGGGATGGAAAAAAGGGGGGGGCTGGGGTGGAAGCAATAGCAGCAGCCACAAACTGCGGTGGGGCAAGTCCTCCTCAGCATGGCTCGCCCAGTTCTTCATTGATTGGAGACGCAGAGGTATCAACACAGGCCCCACTCCCATCCACAAGCTCTCCTACCTCCCCCTCCAACTATTTCTCCCCACATTATTAATCCATTTCTCCGGTTAAAAAAAAAGGTTTTTTTGAAATGTGTAGCCAGACCATGACAGTTACTAAATGAAATTAATTCAAAATCAATTTAATTAAAGCAAAATTAGACTTTGAATATTGCTGACAGCAAATTTTCTGTTATAGGTTGATAACACAAATTGCTTTCTGAAAAATTGAAATAAGTCTAAACCCAATACCATGAATTTGCACCTGAATTCTTGTAAAATGAAACCCCTGCCAAGTTTCCAGGGAATGTGTTTGATAAGGACTAGGCATCCTTGTGACCTTACTAAATACTCTCCTAGTGTGGGAATCTATCTTACATACTGTGCCCAGGAAGAGTTGTAACGCTGCTAAGTTAGTAATAGATAACTAAAAACGGAGTACTTCACACCTTGTGTGAATTATTCCAGTATCTAGAGGGTGATGTGTGAGAAAAAGCATGTGAGATGGGAGGTTTGATTTAAAAATGAAGGGGCATGAGAAGGGCTCAAATAACAACTCCTGGGTAATTAAAACTGACTAAAACTCCTTTCTGACTCTGAAGTTACACACAAAGGTTTGCATTGTGACTCAGCCCACCAATGATGAGTAATTGCATCGACAACTAAGGAGTTCACAGCACCTTCTTTCCGTAGTTTGCTGATAGAAAAATAGCACGTCAGGGATTGAAATTGGAGTGACACAAACAGTAGAGGTAACATCACTAAAAAAAAAAAAAAAAACCACAAAAAAGCCCTTCCATATTATGTTGGGGTCTAGAAACACCCCCTTTTCTTCTCTCCCCTCTTCCCATTTATTTTATATCTCTAATGAACTGCAGAATCTGATATGTAGGTACAGAGGTCTGAGTGCTATGTTAACTATTGCTGGTTTGTTAGGAAACTTTGTTAACTCTCTAAGTCAAGCACAAAAGGTGGGGGCTTGTTATGATTGCACATACCATGTCTTAAAACTTTTCCCTTCTTAGTGGGGAGAGTAGAGGGGAGAAGGGAGTTTGCCCGCCGCTTCCCCAGGGCCGATTTAATGGAGCGGGGCCCCAGCTGGTTGCAGCCGTGCCAGGAGTTCCCTGCCGTTGCAGGCCTTGGGGAAGCCGGGTTTCCCCCCTACTCCCGCAGGGCTGGCGGTGGCAGAGACTGCAGCGGTCGGACCGGAGCCTCTGGGAAAACCATGGCCGAGAGCGGGGGGAACGGGCAGCAGGCGTGGCGGCACGCCAGCCCCCGCCACTGCCCCAGCACGCTGCTCTGGGGAGGGGACAGCCCGGCAGCATCTGTGTGAGCCGGTTCTCAGAGCAAGGCTGCGACGGGCTGGGGAAAGGCTCCGATGCCGCGGGGCACAAAGGACAGAACCCCAAGCAGGCGGGTTCCTGGGCAGGTGACGGTGGCAGCTGAGTGGGTTCCGAGCGCCTGGCGTGCAGCTGGTGCCGACCTGCCTGCTCCTGTCCACTGCCACCACGGGGTGCGAGCTGGAGTCTGCGCCGGTGGCTGAGTCCCCACCACAGTGAGGGATGAAGCTTTTCTAATAGGTAAATGTAACGTGTTTGTTAATCAAATCTATACATTGTAATAACTAAGTATAACCTGTTTGTTAATCACACACATATATATATATATATATATATAGTAATAAGTAAGTGTAACATGTTTGTTAATCACATCTGTTAAACATTAGTGTATAGCTAAACCACAACATCCTATAAGATAAGCTGTACAATGTAGTGAAGGACAAACCTTAAAAAAGGAAAAAGAAGAAGAGTCTTCAAGCTACGTGTGCACAAAGCAACAGAGTAACAAAGGTCATGGCCAAGGAAAGCCATCTTTATCCCGACGACCACCAAAGGCAGAAAAAGACCCCTAGCAACACGTGGCACAAGCTTTTTTTAATGCAACTAATGTTCAAGGGTTTTTTAAAAGATACAAATTATCAATATTATTTGGAAAAAAAAGTTAACTATAACTACTTCTCATTACTATACATAATCTTTCCAAATTTCCCCCGGCTTTTCTCTGTGTACATATAAATATATATATATACTTACATATCTGTAACTGTAAGACACTCATTCTGCTAACAATGGGATTTTAAAAATATTGTTTGATATACTCCAGGCTATGCAAATATAATTTTCAGCTGGAGTCTGCAGTGTTCTGGGAATTCTTGCATAATCTGGGATGTGCTATAAATAGCACATGCACTCAATGGAAGAGAAGCGTGACTTACTAAAGGAACTCTGTGCTTGTCACAGCACCAGCCTCCATCCAAAGCCAGCCCTCTCTTGGCACGGCTGCCAAGATGTCAGGAAACTGAAATCTGCAAGGTGACTTTTCAGACTAAAGGGAGAGTGGGATGAAGGAGGTTTCCCGTGTACTGAGTAACTGATTGCAGTCCTTTTCATTGCCTGTTTGCACCTTCATTTTGGGATATCCCACAGGTCAGGCTCAGGAGGGGCTGAAGGACACTGTCCTGGATTAGGGGCTCTGATGAGTCTCTGCTGCTCCAGGGCTGCCACTGGAAGAGCTGAACTTTTGCAACTCTGACTGCAGTTGTGTCAGAGCAGGGGGAGGTTGGAGCGCAGCACAAAGTTCTTCCTCCAGAGCATGGTTGGGCACTGCCCAGGCTCCCCAGGGCAGTGGGCAGAGCCCCAAGGCTGCCAGAGCTCCAGGAGGGTTTTGGATGATCCTCTGTGGCCCATGGGGTGACTCTTGGGGATGAGCTTATGCAAGGCCAGGAGTTGGACTGGATGACCTGTGTGGGTCCCTTCCTACTTAGATATTCTGGAATTCTGGGGTTCTGTGAGCTCAGAGAGTAAGAGGACACAAGAAGTGGGTAATTGTACCTTCACCCTATTTCTGTGTCCCATTCACAGCCTCTGATTAACGGGAGAGGTGTCACAGCTTCCACAGGCAGGAGCCCCATGGACACCACTACAGCCCTCTGGGCCACCACTACAGCCCTCTTGGCCACCAGTGCCTAAGCAGGAGTGCAGCTCCCAGCAAGGAAGATTCCATCCCTCTCCAGTCTTGCTCATCCCAGTCTTGCCAGACCTGGTGGCAGCAGTGAGAGGTGGAAGTAGAAATGCAAGAATCAGTGTCTGAGTCCAGATTTCTGCCTGCTTGAAGCTTGCTTGTTTACTTTGTATGTGTGAGGTGCCAATGCTTGAAGGGCATTTTGGAGGAAGGAGGTGGCTCTTTTCTACTTACTCAGATCTGCAATTTGTCTTCCTTAGGTCTGTTCTTCTAAATATTTCTAAATCCATATATTGCAAGGTCTCCACTCCCAATAGCTGTAATGAAAAGATCAGTCTTTCTATCAATTTTCTCCAAAACTCTAATGTATCACAAGACTTAAACCTTAAACATTGCTGAAATATAAATCAAATTGGAGGATGATAAGGAGATGGACAAACAAAAACTAGTTGCCATATCCTGGCTTTCTGAATGTGTCACTGAAATGACTGGATTTTGAAAGTAAGAAAAGAGCAGAAGAAGGTAATTTGGGGTTTCTGTCACCCTCACTGAATGACGAAAAATATTATTTGCAGCTAAACCATTACTAACAGGCAGCCGGTTATGATGACTTTGGGAGTTTTGGTGGGATCACCACAATGAGGGGAATCCCCAGGAGCCTGAAACTTATGTCATAGCTCCAGTGCACCCCTTTCCTCTCCTGCTAGGAAAATTTCATGTGGCTGCACCACTTGTCTCAACTATTTCTATTTTAATAGGCCTCTTAAGTTTCCTGGCATTAGTGAAAGCCAACCTTATCCCACTGCTCCTTTTGTTGGGTGCCTTTGGGGTCATGTCCAACTCCAGCGGGAACATAAGACCTGTTCTGCAAAACTGCTCAGAGCTGAGCTAGGCTACAATTGCATTCTGGAATGGTGTTACAGGATACCTGTAAACTCCAAAAATAAGTTTGGAAACAGTTACCGGATGCATGGTTGCAACCAGGAGGAGTTTTGGTGGTTTGCACTGCTCAGTGTTGTTTTGATCCCATGCAAAGAAAATCAGCCACAAATTTCACAAATCCTGTAAAAATCCCACCTCTAGAAAGGAAAGCTCGTATGTAAAGCAAGCTATTAGGAAGGAATTATGAGGGTAAAAGAGATGCAAAGTTTGCCTGTTAAATGAGTATGATTTACAACTTTTAAAAATAAGTCAAATAAATACTTCATTATTTGGAAAGTTTGGAAGCCCCAAGAAACATTTGTAGAGCCATTATTAGCATGGCCAGATGTGCTGAGCCCTTAAGTCTGAACTCAGTCCTTCTCTTTAGATCTAGTCTGTCCAAATCAGAAAATCTTGTCAGAAAAATGTTGCGTTATCCCGATTTGTGTGGGCATAAGTTATCATAAAATAAACCCACAAGCAAAGTATTGGAACGTCTTATTATCCTTTTCTTACTAATTCAAGTAATTTTCTGCCATTTGCGTTAAAAAAATCAGATAGGGACTCTAGTCTCAGAAACTTCTTTCTGCTTTTAGGAAGTGATTAGGAAGATTCCTCTTAAAAGAAAACAAAATCTGTTTGATTTTATGAAAGCAAGTTACTTGGTAGGACACAAATGTTACTTGTAAGAAGCATTTTTGTTGAGTTCCATAAAAATAGCAGACAAGAGGCACTTACTTGTTTGAGAGCTTAATCAATTGCTCAGAATTTTGAGATTACGTATTACTTGAAAATGTCAATATTTCAAGTATTATAGAGAGAACAAGCTCATTGGAAGCTCAGTTACTATAATTGAGTATCTTTAAAACAGACTTAAGTAAAAAGTACTTTGCATAAATTCTGCTGCAATGAACAACATGCATTTCAATGAAATGAAGGGGGACTCACTTCCTGATTTTTTCCTTATTTCTTCAGATTCCTGAAGAGTATATCTTCTATGGGCCAACATATTTGTGGAATACTTGGGAAGGGAATCATTGCGTGCATAGGCATAAAGTACAGCCTCAGGCACCTCACTGCTTTCAGTCCTACTGAAATCTTGCCCCCAGTATTTAGTAGGAAAGTCTATGTGAACAGATTGTTCATGAGGCCATCAGCTATGAGAGAGATAAACACACCCTAAACACATAAATAGAACATCTTATAATCAATAGGTTTCTGATTTTTCCTAAAGTTCTAGAAGGTCATAGAAAATGGTTCTAGAAACCCTCAGCTCATCAGGTTCATCTCTCAGACACGCAGCAAGAAAACTACACCTCACCAGTGTCCTCAGAGACTTTCAGTGCTAGAGACTAAAATATTGTTGGAAAACTTTTCTAATGTCTAACCTGAACATTGGGTTTTTTGCTGTGATTTAGGCTTTTGTTTCTTGTCCCATCCATCTGGACAGTACCTCACTGTTTTCCCAGTTTTCAGTGCTTTAAGCAAGACTATCTCATTTTGTTCATTTTTGTACAGAATTTAAAAGAACCCTCATTGTAGGTCTCCTCTGGATTTTGTTCATCTCAGCAACAGCTTTCTTGAAGAATGGGGCCCAAAATGTATTCCAGTCAAATGCACCATTGTAGAGTCAAAGGTTATTTCATGTACATCTTCAAGACTACACTTTCAGCTGAACCTCTCAGCAGACCGTCTTCCATTTTTGTAGCTGCATTAACAGTGTTGACTCACATCCAGCTTGTGAGTCACTGGTTCAGCATTAGTGTTCCCTTATCATTTATTCCCTGTCTTTCATTCTTGCAGTTGACTGTTTCTGTTTGGGCCAGTATAGCATTTCTCCTGTTGACATGTGTTTCTTCCGGACATTTATTTTCCAAATTTATTCTATGCACTTGCAGGCTCAGCTTGCTGGCACTTGCAAATTCAATAAAGACACTCCCTAGTCCATCTTCAAAGTCACTGCTGAGAACACAAACACCACTTGTCTGGGGAAGACTGCTGCAGAATCCACCTGGTAAGGCCTTCAGGTTTCATTAGGAACCATGGAAGATTCAATCTCAACATCATTTCCCGTCAACTGCCCTGCACTCATCCTGCAGTAACTTCATCTACAGAATCCGTCCTTCTGTGTTATGTTATATGAGACAGTAACCAAAGCTGTACTGGAGCCCAGACATTTGACTCCTGCTGCTTTTTCTCCATTCCCAGGGACAGTTGTCTTTGACAGCAGGGAGAGAGATTGTTTTGACAGAATTTGTTCTCAATAAATCTATGATGCCTGTGAACCTTTGAGTTTTCCCACATGCTTTTATAAAATGTGTTTGAAAATATGTCAGCATTTCCCAGGAATTTTGACTAATGAGTATGATTTATAATTTCCCATCTATTTTACTTTTTGTTAGAATAAGAACCATGTTTTTCTTTGTTTTCCACTTAGTACCCTCTGTAACATTTTTGAAAGAGAACTATTGTGAGCTGCGGAACTCCTTCAGTTACTTCATTAAATACCCTGGGATGACAAAGTTCACCAAGCCCAGATGATATTAAGACTCCCTAATCCATATTTTTCCTTTCCCAGTTAAGATCTTATCCCTCCCTCAATGGAACTAATTTTGTTAAGCCCATGTTATTGCAACCAATCTTTAAAAGGGTGATGAAAAAGCTGGTAAACACCTCAGTCTTTTACAGAGCTGTCATTTATTGATCTGTTCCAAGTCAGGTACCAAGAATTTCCTTAGGCTTTTTTTTATGGCTCAGACAACACAGTGATATAAAGAATCAGGAGATTTTGCTCTGGTAAAATTTTTTTTCAGCTATTGTTCAGATTTCTTACAATGCAGATATAAAAAGTGTTTCCTTTTGTCCTACAGAGCCTGAAGCAGTAGGATTTTGAAAATCTCTTTGGCCCATCCTAACAAAAATCTTTGTCTTGAATAGAGAACTTAATTCAATAGGTACAATTCGTATCACTTCTGAAAAGTGGCTTTACTTTAGGCTACATACACTTAACCATATGGTTTTCAGGTTAGAGGCAAACATAATTTTTCAGAGGAAATAAGCAGACAGAAATTAGGGAATTATCTTCACAGGGATCATGAATTTAAGCACAGGATTGCTCACGAGAACACAGATGCTCGAGTAGGAGCCACATGGAGGATGAAATCATCCTCAGCAATAATAGCATCTTTAACTGCTTTCTTTACTTACAAACAAAATTGAATTAGTGGAGAAAATTGCAATTTAGCTCTGTTTATACTGTGAGCAAATGAGGATTGTATTTTAGCTATTTTGAACAAGATAAGCTCATGGGAACATGTCTCTTATATTCTCTTATTTCCTGGGAGATATACCCTATATTTTCCTGTATATCATGGAATACAAACTGCATTTATATTCTGCATGAAACAGGCAATGCCCTGTTTGGATCTATGTCCCTTGAACTTCCATATATATATAGCATTATGGGATAAGTGCATGAGTGATCCAAGAAAGGTTCCCTTTCCTTGGACATCCCCCTTCTCTCTAACCTCTGCCCTCCAGTAACAGCAGAAATGGTACTGGAACACAACCTGAGGTGTTGCTCCTTTCTACTGAGTCTAATCCAACTTGTTGTGAAGCCTTATGTAAAATGTGAGCACATTACCAACTAATTCCACTTTATCAGATACTCCACTAGATCTTCATCTTGTGTGGAGTTAGGACTGGCCTTGAAGGCCAGACTCGGTAACAGATCTATTCCTAACATTTAGATACTTAATCTCAGGAGCAGATTTCATAATCCAGTGCTGTGGGACAATTTGGAGGAGCAAGCAGAAGGGATCTGGAGAGTCTCATGCCAAGTATGGAGCTCTGTGCCGGTTTCTAGGGAAGTAGTGCAGACAAACTGGATCTTACACACGGAGTTGCAAGTGATTTCATTGTCTACAAGTCAGGAAGAATCTTCTGTCCATTCAGACTCCACAGCTCTGATTCCTCTTCCAAACGATGCCTCTGCTGCATGTTCACTCACAGAGCAGAATAGGGTTTCCTTTTTATCTTGAGAGGTTCCTGGAGAGGAGAGGTGGTGTTGGTGTCTCCTTTTCTGGAAAAGGAAGGTCTCAGGAAGGAGGCATGGAAATGTGTGTTATACATTCTTTTTGTTTAAAATATGGCAGAGTGAAAGAGCTCAAGACTGATTTCCATATTCCTTATGCTACAGGGTTGCTCTATTTTTATGCCTCTCTAAGAAAATCAGGGAAAACTCTAAATGTCAGGCATCTCCAGATGGTTAAAAAGAATTCAGAATCACTGTTTTGGTGTTGTTTTCAAATTAAACCCAAGTTTTATTTTAGGTACCTGAGGTCTGGATCCTCAGAGGTTTGTCTACCTAAACCCCATTTGATTTTCATGAGAGTTTAATGTCAGTTAAGTGCCAAGATACTCTTGTGATTCTGGGCAAATGAAGTTTTTTACTTACTCTAGCCCTCAGTTTAGAGCAAAAGACATTTGGCATTTTGCAAGATCACTCCTGGTGTGAGAAGGTAGGGCCAGAAATCTGTGTTTTGTCTTCTCTATTTGATTGCCTCTTACAACTTTCGTTGAGTTCTGTGAGTTCATGTTCTTCAGTTATACGAGAACCTCCAGCATTTGGAACTTATTGTTCCAAAGTGCCCTGGATTGGCTGAGGTTACTGGTTCCCTTCTGAGTTTTTTATGTGCTGTTCCTTTGTCTTTGCTGTCGGGCAAATGCTAAAAATAAGGATTTGCTTATCAAATTTGTATGGATCTTTACAACATATGTGACTTCACTGTCTTCTTTCCCCTTCAGCAGTGGACAGATTTTCCAGGTCTTATGACTGTGGACTATGAATTCATTGCTGTCATGAGCCAGAGGATTTTTCCTTTCAATACTGACATGTCAAAATAAGACATCCCAAAATCTGTTCTGATTATATTTATTTCCTCCCTGGAAATCTAATTAACACCTCGTAGAATTGTTTACTCTCTGTACCCCAAAACTTGCTTATACCTAATAACTGACTTTTGTTTTTCTGTGAGGTAGATGAGTAAATTTTATTTGGTGTCAGATTAATAACTCATACAACAGAAGAAGAACCAGAGGGTAAGCTTCTCTTTGCTGACAGCCCCTATGGTAAAAGCTTTGCTGGAGACGCCATCTCAAAGAAAGATCAGATTATTCTGCCTTCAAGCAGGTCCTGTCACTGCCCATTCTACCAAAACAGTTCAGTATAAGTTCCTGTTTGTCACCTGCAACATTGTTTTTTGGAAAAGCAACTGCAGCACAGAGGTCACCAAATGGGCTTTTTCTGGTCTGGTTTGGATTTAATCAGAATAGGCACAAATTTCACTTACCTCTATTATGAATCAGTAGAGAGTTTTAGAAGGTCACTCGGGGATGGCACTTGAGACACAGAGATGGTCATTTGAAGCTACACAGACACAGTTCTTTCTGTACCCTTACAGATACCCCAAATAAGCATCCAGTTTAATTCCGGTTTTAAAAGGTCTAATGAAAAATATTTTTCACAGCAGGGAGGATGATAGTCAATGCTGGTGTTTACAATGTTGAGTGTAAGTCTTAGGACTACCTTATCTGTGTATCTCTTATGTGTTGGGATGCATAGTGAGCTGAACTGAGAAGATGCATGAAGTAAAGCAGCCTGTAATCAAACCATGTTTAGCAGACAAGTCTGCAGCGAGCCCATGTCTCATGGACAGAGCACTGTTTGGACCAGAAAACGTGTGCACGGCTCATGGACAGTTAACCCTCAGATTATTGGCTGGATATTGTAAATATTGTTATTGCTTAATATAGCTACTGCTGTAGTTGGCAAACGATTATTATGAGGTAGGTAGAAGGTAGAAGTTGTATAAGGTAGATATGTTAGTAGTTAGCAGTACATGTAGGATTTAGCTGCAGCTGTAATGAGATGCAGAGTGTGTAATATTAAATACATTAATAATAATAAAGAGGATTTGGAAAGCTTAAGCTGCCTCCCTTAGCTGCTTTGTGACACTTACGAACTCAGTAAGTAAAACAGTCAGTAAATAAGAAGCTACAGAGGGTAGGGAACATTAAAAATGCACTGTGTTTGAATAACAAGCTTTTGCTCAGCAAATGCACTGGAGATGTCACAAACACCTACACACACACAGACACGCACATATCTTCAGCCTAGCTGGGCCAAAAGTATTTTAAGAGCATTGGAGATACTCAATTCAGCACCCAGTTCAGTAACCAGATGGTAAAACTGTTGGTTTGAGAGCAAATCTTCAGCCAGATTCTGACCCCATTTGCACATATTAATTTCCAAGTCTCTGAACTCGTCCAGTGAATTCATTGTCCATGAAAACAGAATTTGATCCTACTTGTGAAATCTCAGTTTTATTCTAGGATAGTTAAGACTTCTTGAGGGAATAATGAAACATCTAAGAAACCTGACAAATCTCTTCTTTGACAATGATACAGTGATAAAAGAGGTCAGTGCAGTTTAGGGCTGATTTTGAATCCGTGAGATAGGAGACAAGGAACCTTTTCTAATGCAGGAGTCTGAATCCTGGAGATAGTGAGCTCAGTTACTATAGGGAAGGTGTAGAGTTATATAAGAAAGCTCTAAAGAAAGAAATTCTAGAGATTTTAAGTCCACAAAACCAGACAATATTAAATAAATTAAATACAGTGTTGGCTGCTCTTTACAAATACTTGAAAGGTAGTACAATTCTGATGAAACAGTATAGTAGAGAATACAGTATATGTGCTAGGAAAGTATACAACATACTACTAACTTATACGTATCTTCTGGACATATTAATATATTACAATGCAACTAAAGAAAAGTTAAAAATTAAAGGAAGCAAAGGAATTAATTTTTTTTAAATTAAACCTAAGAATCATATCTTGCTAGTAACATTTGAAGTTGTCTGAAAACAGACACAGCTTGTAGCATCTGAAAGGTAGATAAATGCCTATTCTTACCAACATGAGTTTTTCTCTTTGGACAGAGAAGCAAATCCTGGTTCCAGGTAATTTAGTAGCAACTTTTGAGGCCATCAGAAATTATCCACAGCTTACAAGGTAACTTCTGAAGGTATATGTGTCTAAATGAAGTGTCTGCTCTATTCTCATGACAGACCCAAATCTTTAAAAAAATCTGTTCAATGAAAAAGTACAAGAAAAATAATGAGTAGCTGGAATTAGGTCAAGGCCTACAGCGGAATATTTATTTTGGCTTGAATGAAGGGGCTTGGATTTATCATTTGTTGTTAACCTAGGAACTCTGCTTGTCCTCATTTATCTTCCCTTCAGAGCTACTGAAAAGACCTTTAGAAATACACTTCAGCACATTGTGGAAACAGTCTATGCTCACAGCTAGTAATGAAGAAATAATGTAATTAACTGCTGTTACGTAATGGCACTTGGCAAATTAGTGTGGAGTAAATAAAGCCTAGTGCTAGGAATACTGCTTAGAAATAACTTGATCAAAGTCCTGGGGCATCCAGACGTTTGATTGATGTTTTTTTACAGAAAATATTGACATCAATGGCTAAAGGTGGTTAAAGGCGTTGTAGGGAGAACTCCAGAAATTAAGAGCTGAGTAAGGCCAGCACAGCCTGTGTGCTGTGCCCTGACAGCTGCCTCTGTCCCGGTCCTGCAGCTTCTGGGTTCCTAATCCCAGCAGCTCCTGGAGATGAAGTGATGTGTCTGGAACAAGGCCACCCAGGGCTGCACAGGAATTCTTGGAGTACAAAATGCCACTTTCCACTGAGATGCATTCCCAGCTATGAAACTCTCATGTGTGGATATCAGAAGTTGTCCTTTGGAGTAATAATTCAGGATTTTTTACTGTGTACTTCTTTCACAGAATATGATGAGTTGGAAGGGACCCACAAGGATCATCCAGTCCAACTCCCAGACCTGCAAGACCTCCCATCCCCAAGAGTCCCCCCTGTCCCCAGAGGATCATCCCAGCCCTCCTGGAGCTCTGGCAGCCTTGGGGCTGTGCCCACTGCCCTGGGGAGCCTGGGCAGTGCCCACCCACCCTGTGGGCAAAGCAGAACCTGGTGCTGAGCTCCAACCTCCCCCTGCCCTGACACAACTCCAGCCATTCCCTGGCTCCTGGCCCTGGTCCCCCAGAGCAGAGCTCAGTCCCTGCCCCTCCTCTGCCCCTGCCCAGGGAGTTGTCCCTGCAATGAGGTCTCCCCTCAGGCTCCTCTTCTCCCCCTGAAAACACCAAGTGCCCTCAGCTGCTCCTCACACCTTCCCCTCCAGGCCCTTCCCCATCTCCATTCCCTCCTTTGGACACTCTCCAATGACTCAATACCTTTCCCATATTGTGGTGCCCAAACTGCCCCAATATTGCAGGTAAGGCTACCCCAGGTCAGAGCAGAGTGGGACAGTTCAACTCCAGTTGCATCCCCTCAGTGTCCACAGTGTGTCAGGGCCGTGCTCAGCTCCCACAGGCAGAGCTGGAGCATTCCCCGGACAAGGCCACATACACACAGAGGCACCAGGAGCTGCAGGAAAGCTCTGACAACTGTGTCTGCCAAAGGTGCTGCTCAGGGAGAGCTCCCTGTGATGGGAGCTGTGGGTGGGATTCATCAGGAAGGCTGCCAGGCTCCCTGTGACTCAGAGGGGGAACTCCCACCTACGTGGGGGGAATTCAGAGCCAACAGGCAGAAAAGCTGAGGCATAAATTGTGGGTGATTTAACTGCCTTCTGTCACATCCTTTGGAGACCTGATACTGCATGACTGAGCCTGGTGACATTTGTTAGCCTGTGTTTGTTATCATCTCCATCTTTGTCCTAAAATCTAAACAAAAATGAATCTTTTTTTTTATCTGTAAATGGATCAAAAAACAATATCTCTCTAACTTAATGACTAAGAGATGCAGGTAACCTCCGTGCCTTGATTTGAGGAACTTAACGGTAGATTGACTCATTTGTTGTTGTTATTGCACACTTACATCACAAACTGAATAAATGAAAGTATTTTGAGGGAATGGATTTTCTTTTTTTGAATTAAGGCTCTTATAACATTTCCAATACACTATTTTAAAGCTTTTATCTGACCATCTACACTGATTTTTAAATTCCTTCTTCCTTTCTCATTTGTATAACAAATCCCAAATAACAAATTTTATCTGCTATTTATAAAATGCTATGGGTGAGTTGGGGCTTTTACTTTTTGCTCAGTTTTGAACCTCTGTGTTTAACCAGTAACTGTTTATTTCCTGTTAATCCTATTGTGAACAGAAAACTAGCTGCATTGATTAAAAAAGCAATTGACTAAATCTGATTTTACACCAAGGATCCACTAACTCGTAATTTGGTGTCTGATTATTTGCTTTGACTGCTGATAACTCCTTCCTTTTGGGACTCCTAGATTAGAGCTGTTCACCAGAAATCCCATGGAATAGTTTATAGAGCCATGATACCTCAATATTAACTGGCATTACAATTCAGCCACTGTGCTGCTGGGAGGATGGGATATGCAGTGGATCCGGATGGAAGGATGGCCACCACTGCATAACCATGAGCTGCTTGCCTTGTCCCTGTGCCCTGAAGGAAAAGGGGCTCAAGGATGCCCTGACCCTCCTGGGAAGGTGGCTCTGGACAGGGACCACCGCTGGCCTGGGCAGTGACACAAAGTCAGGTGTACCAGGCAGGAGGTTGATGCATACCCTGGATACCCAAACATAGAAATCCCACCTCGCCAAAGGCTGCTTTCTGCCTCTGTCTAGTTCCTCCTCTTGAGGCGCTGTTTGCATGCAGTGATGTGTTCATGAAAAGGGTTCAACAAGTGGAAGGAATCAAAGGGCAGGGATTGAACTAGTCCTTGGCAGGCATCCTGCCTCTGTTCTTCCACAGTTTCAGTGCCCTTTCTGGGAGTGACAGGGAGCCCTGGCCAGCTGGAAGGGAACCTTACAGTTGCCTTTGCAATGCCTTCCCAATTCAACTTTCTTTTTTCAGTGTGTGCTCTATGCACTTGATCAAAGTCAGGAGAAGGAGAAGGAATAAGGGCAGTTTTTCCTACTCCGGGTTTGCTAACAGTTTCATCAGTGGGAGAGGTCTTTTTCTTACAATTATTATTGCCCAGTTTTAGAGACACACCTCGGTAACTTTAAACACAGATGCAGGTTTTTCCTTAATCTTTGAAATGGAGCATTTTTTTCTAGACTTGAATGCATAACTGAAGCCAGCTCTTGGTTCCTGTAGCGGTGGTTCTATGACTTGTATTTATACATTTGAAAGCACAAAGTTTGGAGACTTTGAGATTTTGTGCTCTACTGTCATGCAGATGATGTGTAAATACATCAGTTAGGTATCTTACTAATTGCTCACATGGGCAGTTCTTGTGGCAACAAGACTTCACTTCAACCACAACACCAGAGTAACTCTGTTCTCCCCCTGGTTCTTTGCACACAATATTTATATAAATGTTGTTGCTCTCTGGCATTTGGAGTATTCCCCATAGCAGTATCTGCCTCCCCCGGCTTTTTCAGGTGAATTCCAAACTAAAAAGCCCTGGCTCGAACAGAGGATTTTACTAGTTATATTTATAGTTATTAAGTGATGTGGAATTATACTTTGTCTGAGGATGTGTTTCAAAATGGTTTTGGTTGATCTTTTTCCCTCCAAAACATTACTTTGACCTGTTGAGGATGTGCTGGTTTTGAGAATGCGTGGTGGTGGGGAGGGGTGTCAACCTTTACCCCTGTACTGTTTCTATTCATATTGTACCTGCCAGGACCCCAGCTACAATCCAGGATTCCCACTGTGCCAGGCACTGAATATAGCACTCTCAAAGTACAAGTGACTTTGCTGTTTCACTTTACTAGATTCCTATTTATTACTATTTTTGTACATTCTTACTCTTTCTAGTTCTACTTTTCTTACTAAATATGGGCCTTTCACTAATATTTTAATGAAGAATTCTTGTGCTTTAATTCCATGTGTGATATTCACTCAGTGCAGATAGAGCTACTGACTCACTCATCGCAGTCTAGGGAACTATTTTGTCTTTCAAAACCCCTTAATTTTTACCATGTTAGGTGGATAGAAGTGAAGAGCTCCTTTGGAATAGTCTGTGATCATCTAAAACACTTGAGCATTTGTTTTTAACATTATTTTAAGATGATCCTGTGTACTCCACGTTTGGTACATCAGTTGTGCTGGCACAGTGGAAGGAGAAATGTGGATGCAGCTGAGCACAGGAACTGCTCAAATTGGCAGTATTTGCAAGAAAATAGCATGAGGAATCCAATCAGGGGATGTGGGAATGTTTGAAAGTGTTTTCCCAGTAACCAGGTGGGTGATGGGGACTAGGTGTAAGGTGGAATGTCTGAATGTCAGATCTCAGGAAAAAAGTAAAATTAAAGTTCATGTGGAAAAGATCCTTTCCCCAAAGGAGACTGACAAATACTGGTGTTGCTAACCTTGTCCACTTTTCTGTGAATGCTTATTCTGCACAAGGAAAGGGAGATGTTTGGAATATCTTTTCTTTCGGTGACAATGAGATTTTATTGAAATATAAACAGGCTGTAAATATGCAGCTTTAGGATGCACATAAGGAATGTAATATTTTTCATTGAAACAAATAGTGAATGGTCTTGGTCTTCAAAGTAGGTATGTGCAAAATATTCTCCTTCCCAGGCGCAGGGTATACAGACAAGATAGTAATAAAGGTAACTTGTACTTGAAAGACTATATTAGAGTAAAAAGTAATGCAAATCACCAAAAAAGGTCTTTGAGAGAAACAAGTAATCTCACTCTCACTGGAAGATATTGATACAACTTGGTTGTCTAACAATTTGCTTCCTGTAGTTGATGGATTTTAAGTGAGATATAGAAGGCTGAGAATCAATATAAATCCATATTACTTGGCAGGGAAATGACACATTAAAAGCTGAATGTGCACTTGGAAAAGCTGCAGCTAAAGCGTGCACTTACATATCTGAAAATGTACATGGAAGATAAATCCAGACAGGGGATTATTTGATGCTGAAAAAAGTGAATTCTTACCGAAAGATCTCCCTCCTGTGCTTGTAGAATGGTCATCGTCTGTCCTTTCTCTGCTTTTCTGGTGTTTACCTGAAACCTGCATGGCATGTGCTGAATCACAGCTGGGGAGGCCAAAAGGGCATCAGTTTATAAACACAAACCCTCCTCGTCTCACCGCGTCACCTTCGGCTCTCCCACATCTTCATAACCTTCACTGCACTACCCCAGATCCTTCCAATGTTTCCTGGGATTCTCTGCTACCCTTCAATAGCTTTTCATTGCATTTATACTCAGCTGTCCCATGTGTCCCACTTGTCTCCCTGGCCAGCTGAGTCCCACACAGATCATCTGAAGACTTAAAGATGGTGACTGAACACTCTGCTGTCCAGGGGTGACATGTTTTTTTTTATTGTATTGGACACACGGCTCATAAATTCAACTTATTAATAGTATTAGATAGTGAAATTGTCCACTAAGCTCAAAATTTTGAGACTAAGTGATGCACAGCTTATACACAAATATGTTAAGTGTGTGGATGCACAAACTTCGGGTCTTTAAGGAACCAGACTACTGGCTTAAAAGAAGCTGTTTCATTTTATCTCAGAGCAAGATCTGATATGATGGAGTGATTCTACAGGATGAGGTAAGTACTGCACTAAAATTAGTAGAAATATTGTTTTATTAGTTTCCCATCAAATGCCTCAATTGCAAATGCAAACCTTGTTAGGTTCCCAACTGCACAAGAAAAACCAGGAATCTTTGATCTAAATAGGTGCCCAGAAGTTCGGGGAACACTTGAATTACCTGACTTTTCAATTAAACTCAGGTGACAAGTCTGTCAGAGGAGTTGAAAATGAATCACAGGTCACAAATTTTATCATAGATTTCTATTAGGCCAACTGGTCATTGTGAAATGGGAACTTGGATATGTATATTTTTTAGACACACACAAAATGGAAATGTATGTACACCTGGGAGTATATTCTAACTCCCCAAACAGGATATTAGTGCATCACTACTAGTTTACTGAGCAGATCACTCACAGAAATTAATCGATACAAATGCATGTGTACATCAATTGAAATCATCAATATGGTGCTTACGAACATCTGCTTCAGTTCCAGAGCAAATATTTGCTTTGTTTAAGGTGTTGCACCATTCCGGGGATGGAAAAGAGTTTAAAAATATACTTCATGTTTACATTCCTGGTACACAAATGGCTCCATTCTCATTTTTGGTTAGTTTATTTAATCACTCATTGCTCATTTTCTAAGCTGCCTTAGGACTGGAAACTTGTCTCATTTGGCCCTTTCTGAGCTGGTGTTATTCCTGGGTCTGAGTCAGTGTTGCACATTTCCTCCATGAAAGCAAAAATTATGGAGATTGAGACAACTTGTCAAAATCATAAGCGTAGCACTATAAACACCTGACATTTGAACCGTTGAATGGTTTAGACTTTGACAAATGCAATTTCAGCTCCCCTAACTGCTGGAAGGTTGAGGTAATTCTGGCAGAATCTGCTTTCTGGACTGCTAATAATAGGAAGTTCATCTTAATGACTTCAGTAGAATCCTGACGGCCTGGAAACACATTGGTAAAGCAGTTTAGGCAACTCTTGTTACATCTGAGTAAAGAACACCTGGTTTCCCAAAGCAATGTCCTAGGACTAAAATGTGCATTACTTAATTAGATGATATCATCAGAATGATCAGCTACCTGTGGTACAGTTTGTTACATTTTTTTGTAGAAAGGATTTCGCTTGGGGAATAATAATAAAGACCTAACTTACTTCTTACCTACCATTAACCTCTTACATCACTCAGGCTTCTTTGATCTTTCATGACAAACTATTATTGCTCATTGCCTGTTTGTTTGATCCAAGATGTCCAATTTAATAATTTTAATAATTTTTTTTTTTTTTTTTTTTTTTGCTGTGAGTTTCACAACTATATATAGATGCATTGATGCTCTTTGCAAGGACAGAAGTTCTTCCCAGACTGCAAGAAACAGTGGCCCTGAATAGCTCCTGAAATGGCATTCTGAAATGGCATTCAATTCTCCTAGATTTCATCTAAGTAGAACAGGATTCTCCAAAGGGCTCCATCTAAAATATGTGCCAAATATTGCTAAGAGACTTGGTTCATTTTTATTACCATTGTAAGAAAATGAATACTCACAAGGAAAAGGGAATCCCTGAATATCTGTTAGGAGAAATTTTATCCAATTGCATCCAAACTGTTGATTAAGTACCTTAGTGATAATTTTGCTGGGAAAGACATCATTTTCCTGGAACAAAACCAAACAGTACTCCAACTGATTTGCTTCCTTAATTGCCTGACATAACATGTTCAGAATCCTGGGCCATGAAAAGATACCAAAATTTTCTCCTTTTGCTGAACATTTCACTTTTACTTGGAAGAAATACATGCTAGGAAAAAAAGTTAAATCTGTCTTTAAGTCATTAAAATAGAAATAATTGATGAGTTGTTTTTCGAAAAAGTAGGACTCCCTGGATAAGGAGGGGAGTGTCCCTCTTTCTCTGAATGCTCTGTATTTAAACCAAACTTGGTTCTTTTCTCAGTAAGCAAAATGTAATTTTCATCCAAGTTTTCTCTTCAGGCTTGTGTCTGCTTTGTGGATCCTTTTTATTCAAGATGACAGTTCCTTCTCTCCTCCAACAAGCCTATTAGATTAACTTAGAGGAGTCCCTATCTATGAGCTCATTTAGCATTTTTTGTCTGGGAACCTCTGGGGACATAGCATCCCACAAGCTTCCACGGGTTTATAAAATTAGCTCTCACAATATTTCTACCTGACTTCAGTAATCTTTTTTTTTCTAGATGGGTTTTTTCAGTTCTAGAAGTGACTGGAAAATGTTCTTTTCAGTTTATATGTGTTTTTTGTTTTCAGTTTGATTTCCATGTAGGATTCAGTACCAAGCCTGAACAGAACAAGCTGTACTTGAAGGTTCCTGATACACTTCCACTGTCTCCCTGCCCTTTCAGCTGCTGTGTTTCAGCTGTATCTCCAGGTAAGAGCTACTAAAAATAGGTCCAAACATATAGGTAGTGAATTTAATTATTTTAAAGGTTCAGAACTATGAAATCAGCCTCAATCATAAGAAAGCTTTCCCTTTTACAAAACAAGGGAAATTCTCTCATACAAAACTCCCTTCCTCGTTACAAAAGTGCAAAAGCACTCTTTAAATAGCCACTCAGGGTGGGTATTTATTTTCTATGAATTATAAATCAGAATTCTTCATTGTCGAAAGCAGTCTCAGCTGCCTGAATGTATTTCAGTTTCCAAAGAGTAACCCAATGAAAAGGATCTGCACTTTCCTTCTACTGGTCTAAAGTGCCACTGTAAGCACAGGCTGCATTTATTGAAAGTCATTCCCACCAGGTAGTAAAATTAATTTTTCTGTTGAACATTTACAGATTGCAGTTCCACAGAAAGCTGTTGATCATGTTCAGCTTTAGGATTAGCTAATGAGAAGATGTTTACTGGTACCAGGGCAAAAAATGGGTGTTTGAATTCCTGCTGCTTGACTAAAGGTGAGTTCTCACTGTTCACTTCCCTCTCTATTGTGAAAATGGAGTTGCTGGTTCCTGACGCAAAAAATAGCTTCATTATAAGTAGTCCTGCAATATATTTACTACCTTGGACATAAGGTAGCATGTTTTTATTTTATTAAGAAAGTTGAAGGTACCAAGTGACCAGAGCAGTGTATTTTGACAGGTACAGAATATAAACAAATAAATCTATCCTCAGTTGTTTAGAGTGGAAGGGAACAGGAACCAGTTCATTTCTTTACTTCACCACAGACTCTAGTTGTTATTTCTCAAGGATCTGTGGTAGTTCCTTCTGGTTTATGAAATTCTCCCCTTTGAAAAGCCAGGTTCCTGTACATGTAGCTCAAAAACCAACTCCCCCTACACAGAAGCTCATTTAAAGGTATGTGCTGGAAGTGTTTCAGAAATAGGTACACTAACTTTTTCCACCTAAACACAAGTTTTCCTTGGATCCAGAAATCCTCAGGATCTTTGGCAGCTGTCATGTGAATAACGAAGTCCCATTTTGTTAAAAGCACTCCTATGAGTTTGGAGAATTCCTCCTCTCTGCTAAATGAGGTGTGTAGACACAGTTAACAATCGTGAAGGGACTGATTTGGTTTGCCCTGAGAAGTCACCATCCATCAGCTGACGTGCACCAGGACCACCTAAACCATGCTCCTGCGCAGGATCATGGCTGGTTTAAACCTGCTGGCTTTTACCTGCATTAGGACTGACAATGTTGTTGTTGTGTTGTTATGTTGTTCCAGAGGAGAGGCAGGATCTTCGAAGGCAAAGTATGAACAAACCTGTGGAAGTCTGGCACCAGCCAAGATTTCAAGCACGGAAGAGATTCCTTGACCACTCAAACATGGCCAAGTAAATTCATATTTTCATGCTGATAGTGGTTTGCTTGTTGATGTTTTATGGCTGTAGAGAACAATGTTTTATAGCTGTAGAGAACAATAGTACTTCTTACTGAATTCCTTTACTGAAGAATGGGGATACAAAATGAGTGTTAATGTTACTGCCTTAATTTCTTATTATGCTTATCCATTGTCTGACATCTCACAGACACAGTTTGGGAGTAACCAGGGGGATACTTTAGGGAACAGTTTAGCTTACAGATCACTTTGCTTATCAGACAAAACCAAAGGGTCATTTAATTGCAATATTGAGTAAACTTTATTGGATTTATACAGTTTATAAAACAATACATCTCATAAGCTCTATAAATTCGGTGGATATAAAGTTGCTGAAAAGCTTTCCAGAAAAATCTGTAGCTCTCCAAAGCAATTCTTTATTAAAGCAAATGTCCTCATTTCCCACTTGTACTGGACTATGGAAAATACAGAGCAGAAGAGTATTTTTCAAGCTTTGGAACTTGTTAGTTGATAACTCCTAGTTGATAACTGGGAACAAGGACCTAGGGGGTAGGAAGGAGAAATTCCCATCTGAGAAAACAGGGATGAGAACTTTTTTAGCAGTAATGGTTGTTTGAGAACAGTCTGTCACACAATGACAAAATACAGTGAATTATCCATGGACAATGTGATCAGGATGTTCTATTGTACTGCCACACACAGTAATGCTACTTTTCTCATCAGGGGCATAAGACTATTTTCTCATAATAGGTACCTTATGTGGGAAAAGGGTAACAAATTCCACCCAATTAGGCTGCCATGGAGACCCAACTAAGGTCTCCTTTGAGCCTGTCATGAGAAAATACACTAAATAGGAAGAGCATGAGATCAAACTGCCTCATGTTCAGCTCTGGGACACCCAAAACAAGAAGGACATGAACCCAAGGAGTGAGTCCAGAGGAGGCCACGGCGATGATCCAGGGGCTGGAGCCCTTCTGCTCTGGAGACAGGCTGGGAGAGCTGGGAACGTTCACCTGGAGAAGAGAAGGATCCAGGGAGACCTTAGAGCCCCTGCCAATGCTTAAAGGGGTTCCAGGAGAACTGGAGAGGGACTTGGGACAAGGGCCTGGAGTGACAGGACAAGGGGGAATGGCTTCAAATCAAAAGAGGGTGGATTTTTAAGAGATTTAAGGAAGAAATTCTTCCTTGTGAGGGTGGGGAGCTCCTGGCACAGGGTGCCCAGAGAAGCTGTGACTGCCCCATCCCTGGAACTGTCCAAGTCCAGGCTGGACAGGCCTTAGAGCAACCTGGGATAGTGGAAGGTGTCCCTGCCCATGGCAGAGGGTGGAACTGGGTGAGCTTTAGGGTCCCTCCCAACCCAAAACAGTCTATGCCATGGGGAAGCATATTCTTGTCTGAAACCCTGGAGATTAAATTCAAGTTCTGCAGTGAGACCCATGTGGAACTGTAGCACTTAAAAGAAGGATGTCCCACTTGAGAAGGTCTTAATACTAATAATTATTAATATTCAGCAAAAATTTCTTGCTCTTTTTGGTCATTATTAACATCCAGCAAGATAGTTAGTTACACCTCCTTCGACAATTTTGGAATAGAGTGGAAGAAAACACATGGAAGTGTTTCTGAATACTCACAGAGCTGAAAAACCCAAGCTGGCAGCTAAATTTACCTTTGCTTTCTTTGCATTCTTGAAATCCATGACAAGAATAATGAAGCAGAAGTGAAGACCTGAGTGCAGGGACTTGACTGACGGGTGACTCGGCAGCATTAGATTAACAGACTTTATCTTAAAGGTCTACTCCAACCTAAAAGATTTTTTTTCTAGTGATGATTGTAGATGGATCAAACTCTAAGGGACAGCTAAAGGCTAGGTCAGGTTGCACCTTATTGCAAGGAGGAGGAAGAAGAAAGTAGCTGCCATGTGATTGTCACACCAGGTGAGCGTGACTCTCTTCTGAGGACAACACTCAGCCTTCTCAGTGCTCTAATGAACCTTCATTCACAAGTTAGGAGCTTGTTCTATCTTCAGCTTCATCTTCATGGACTATTTTTGCTCATGTTTCTTCACCCAACCTTGTTCTAGGCAGATATGTGGTTGGACACACAGAATGTCAGCTGTGAAAATCCCCAGCCATTTTCCTGCTCTCACCTACTGCCCTGGGGAGAAAGGGAAAAATATTCAATGTATTTTTAGCTATGACCAGCAATGTGACAGTGAGAGATAAAGCAAAGAATTGCTGATAAAGTTGCTTTAAAATAGTAAGGGCTTCAGCAATAACAACTTTCCATCCCCTCTTAGCAAAGTCAGCTGTAAAAACCAACATTTTTGAAGCAAGATTTTGGATTAGACTCAAGTTTATATTTAGCAGCCAAGTTTCAGTTCTGAGAACGAAGGTTTAACCCTGTTATGGGACACCGCTAAACATTGTTAGAAGTGAGTGAATTACTTGAAACAATTAAAATGGTGGGGCTTAGTTCATGTATTGTCTTCAAATGTCTGCACTTACAAAACTAACTGTCAGTCAAAAAGGTTTGGCAAATATTTTGCTGCAGGAAAAAATAGATTTGATAACTTCAACTCTAAGTACAGAAACAGTATTTCAGAATTCAGTCAAAGACCCAAATTGTGCCAGAGTTGAACATTTACTATAGATTTTAAAAATGCACTGGGCAATCTATCTGCAGGGCCTTGATCCAAAATGCTTTTAACAAAGGATCCATTTGACTGTCTAGCACAGTCGATCCTAATCCTTGAAATTTAAGGATTGAGAACATAGATTCAAAAAGGGACTATTTCTGTGTATGGGCAATATGTAAATTTAAATGGCTGGCACTAAGACAATTTTAATTCATGTGTTCATGTCATAGTTCAAGGCTTGAAGAAGCCTCTCCCAGTTTAATGGCTTTGACATGGAGCTTTGTTTATCACCTAGGAGTTTCTGTAGGGTCCTTGTGCACAGGGTCTCCATGACCACTGGGACCTGTCAGTTCCTGAGCTGGTACTGGGTGAAGTGCAGCTCTGATTGGTAAAATAAGCATGTTCATATTTTATACTCACTTTTATTGCTCACAGAATTGAGATAAGTATCTCCCTTGCTCTCTTGTGAGGCTGTATTTTGGCAACAGTCTGATTTCTGCAGGAAAGTCCATTCAAGGAGATATTGTGCTGTGATTCAGTGTCCCTTTATGTTAACGCAAGGATCAGTGATGATGTTTGTACTGTAAATCCACAAGCAGTTGTGTAGGCATAATACTGGGGGGACTCTGAACTAAAAGACATGAAGTACATCTTTAGAATGTACTTGGAACAGGAGCAAGAGTCTGATGCAACAACCCAAAATCACAATGGGTACAGCTATGGCTGAAGCAAGCACACTGTGAAAGAGTTGCCTGAGGGTAGAAGACTATTTTCTTTTGTATTTCTTTATTTAGCATTGTTTCAGCAGACTTTCAGCATTGTAAGTGTGCTAGAATTGTGCCTCTGAATTGTTTATCATCACTTGTTTTAACAAGTCAATTATTGCTGCATTTTATTACTTTTACTACTGTTGTTTTAAAACAAGAGCTGTGGGATAGTGATCTGGTTTTACATGACCGAGACACAGTAAAATAGCACAGCATAAATATTAAATGTTTCCATTTATCCTCTCAGAGTGTTCACACTTAGGTTGTTCCACTTAACAGCCCTTAAAATAGCCACTCTAAACGATTCCCTTTCAAACAAAGGAGAAATACATGCAAAGGATTCACTGCAGCTATTTTTATAACAAACATTAAAACATTGCAGGGAGCACAGAATGCAAGCATATACTGAATCATGGGCCCTTAAAAATAAGTACCTACTGACCTTGTAAGATGTAACTGGGCTTTTGAAACATCTTAGAGACTCAGCCAAAACACACTTCAGTGCATTAGCTATTAAAAAACCTGAGCTCATTAAACTGGCAAATTGGGGTATCAAACCACCATGCAACTTCATCAACTTTCAGTTCATGTAGAATCTGGGGTAGGACCCTACTGCAAAAGAAATCTCATGAAAAGAAATTTCATGAGAAATACAGTCCCTGCAGCAAATGCATCCTTAGGTCAGGCCTTCAGTAATTACTGTGCTCTCTGTGCATATTTTGCATTCATTTTATTGTCCTTACCTACTAACATCCCCAACCCATATTGCCAGGTCACCGTACAGCAATGCTGGGCAGGGCCCAGGGTAGAACTTCTCATGTTCAGATTTGTCAGCAAACAGGTGACATCTGATGCAGTGGCTTGGTCATAAAAAGAGCCATGTCCCTGAAAGCTCCTCTCACAGCCTGTGGCTGCTGTAGCTGAGAGCTGTAAACCAATTGTTCTTCAAATTCAATCTATATGTGCTGCCCTGGATTGAGTAATTACTCCTTGGTCATTGTTGTGGTTTTAAGTAGCCAGAGTTTTTTATTAGCCAGGGGGGGCTATGAGAGAGACTTCTTTAAGAAGCTGCTGGGAATTTTTTAGCTCCAAGCTAGTNTGGGAAAGTGACTGACGTGACAACAATACCTGAAAAAAGCTGTTGTCAGTATAATCCACAAAGTCTGCATGGAGAAGACCCCACAAGGAGAGCTGGGGTGGGACTCTCTCTCTTCTGAGCAGCAGCAGAGAAAACGTCTGACTGTAACCCTCTCACTCCTGTCTTCCCCAGCTGCTGAGGGAAGGAGAAAAATCTTAAAAGGGAGGGGTGGGGGGAGAAAGGTGTCTGTAACAGTTACCAAACTTCTCACTCTTAAACTCTTAAGTTCTGATTTTAGTAGTAGTGAATACTTAATATTCCAAGTTAGAGCCTGTTTTGCTTGTGAAATAGTTAAGAAACAGTTGCTTGTAACCCTTATCACAAAAGTCAAGAGTTTTTTTTTCCTTCTCTGAGAAATTCTGGATGTGTGTGTGGGCTCTCTGCATTTAGCCAGAGTCAAACCATAACCATAACAGTCATGCTTATTTTCTTCCTGTAGAACCTGTTTAGTACTACTGCACTGGTTTTTCAGAGGCATTGAAAGTTCAGCACTTTAGAGAAACCAATGTTTATATTATGTGCAGGTCAGTGTGGTGGAAATGGGTGTGAAGAAGTTGAAGGGGAGATTTGGTTTTGGCATATTAGATACTCACTAAGTAAAGGTGCCCAATCTGAAGTGGGAGCTGAATATGACCCAAGAGGTCAGTTCTGGTTTACTGCAGTTACAAACAAGGGCCATAAGAGGAATGCCTCATTCCAACAGGAATTCTACATCTCCTGAATAGGCAGATGGGGTCAGTCTCAGAGGTGCGATGGGAAAGTTTCCTTTTGATTTGAGCCCTTCATGATGTTGAGGGTCATCAGGGAGAGAAGACTCCATAGCTGATACACTTCTGCAAGCTGTTTCCCTTGTGGAAGAACCAAACACTAATAAGCAACATTCTGGGAATAAGGAAAGGAGAACATGAAAATAAAGTAGGAGATAACATTTTAGACGAACAATACCCAATCTGCCCAGGACAGTTGTTGTGGTGTAGCAGTTTGGGCAGGAATATGAGACAGAAAGGTGTATGGAGAAATAGAAACTTTATTAACTATATATATGCAATATGTAATATATATAATATATATTT
>WEIV01026843.1:31977-92310 GCA_013390005.1 Calyptomena viridis
GAACTCTGGACTTGCTGAAGAAGCTGACTTGGTTGGTTAAGTTTGCCTTTCTGTTCTTATCAGGAAATATACGTTTGCTTCAGCTTATACCAGCTATACCAGGGTCGAGGTGCACAGAGTGGGCTTACTTAGTAACAAAATCATTTACTCTAGCTACATGATTTTTAACAAGGCTTATACATAGTATATATCACTTTAATTATATGAATTTTTCTAACAAATTTATACAAGCTTCGCATCAATAACACTTATAAATCAAAACAACAATTGCTCCCGAGGGCTGGGGTGCAGCAGGAAAGCATCCAGGGAAGCCACAAGGGCTCTCCCGGAGGCTGGGGGTGCCATGGGAGTGAGCTGGGAGCTCCCAGGGACTGGGTAGGGTTTTAAGGTTTAAATTTTTTTCAACCCGGGAAATAGCTGCAGGCAGAGTCCTCTCGGGGGGCAGGGATGGTGGTTTAAATCCTCAGAGGCTGTGGGCGGAAAGAGAGGTGACGTGTGTGGCGACCACAGTAAGAGGCAGGAGAGATCCACTCATGTCCTCGGTGGTCCCAAGTGGCCCCAGCAATGGCCGTGGAAGCCCCGCCTTGTCCCCGGCTCCGCCCCTGCTCCGTTCACACGCAGGAAAAGCGCTCCGGCTCCGGGCACGTGTCCGCTCTCACGGCCGGCACGGCTGCCCCGGCCCTGCGGCAGCGGCACGAACGCCCGGGGTCCCGCTCGCTCCCACATGCACCGCGCTGCCTGCCCGGAACCCGCCTGCCCTGGGTGTGTTCTGTCCCCCTGCGGCACTGCAGCCCTTCCTCCCGGGAGCAGTGGCAGCGATGGCGCGGGGCAGGGCCGGGGAAAGCGGCGGCGGGTCCCCGTCCCGGGAGCTCACACAGATGCTGCCGGGTTGTCCCCTCCCCAGAGCAGCATGCGGGAGTGGTGGCGGGGCTGGAATGCACCGGCTTTCCCGGGGCCTGTGACGGCGGGGGCACAGCTCCCAGTCAGGGCCCTGCTTCAGGAATTGACCCCAGGGAAGCCATGAGCAAACCCCCCTTCCCCCCACTGAAAAGGGAAAAGTTTTAAAAAGAACATGGTACTACAACCATAACATGTGGATAGGTAGTACTCTGTTGTCCAGCTTCAAATTCAGATGAAATTGTCCAGCAGCCCTTCTTAATTTTCCCTTTTAATCTTATCTTTAATAGAAGCAGATAAGAGGTCTTAATCAAGGGCAATCAAGGGAGCTCTGCACAGATTCCAGCTGGCTCACATAAGAGCAAAGCAGGTCACTGTCCTCCTGTCTGGGTAGAAATAATTTTCTGTGCTGCAGCAGCAACAGTCCTTGGCCTTTCCACACTGGTGAGTAAAGGCCTGGAGAAACTTGTAAGCAATATTTATAAATGGATCTTGTAGATCACTGACAATATCAGGGAAAAAACCCTGTTGGCCATCTGTTCTTAATTCTATTTTGAGATGCCATGACTTCTTCAATAGCAGGTACAACAGCTCTGTAAGGCCGGAGTCAGTGTACAGTATAAATCAAAGGCTGTTTTCCTTAGACTCATATGTTACAAATGCTAAAAGATGCTGTTGTGCTGGTCCAGATGATGACCCATTCCATACTCCTGCTTTGACTCCTTTTTCATATTTTTTGTTATTTGCTCAGTATTGGCCCTGTTTCTACCTGCACTTGGTAGCCCACCAGGCTGTAAGGCAAGGTGTATTTTCATGGATGTGGATTATGTTATTTCCTGCCTTGTTCAGCCTCCTGTGTCCTCTGCCCTAAAATACATTTCACTAAGTCTGTCAAACAAGGGTTACTATTGATGTAGACTTGTTTTTACCAGCTTCTGTTTCTTAGTTTTGTGATTTCATCTCTTATCCATGTGTCAGTTGAGCCAGCTACAGGGCAAAAACTTCTTCTCTGCTTATTTAGTAACTCATTTGTCTTCTACAATGAATACCACCACTGGAAACTGTTGACATTATGCCCCCAATTTCTTCCAAATATACTGGAGCTGTTTTTCCACCCAGTTAGCACCATATGTCTTATGTTAGCACTCGAGTCTATAGAATGGAAAAAAGTTTTAGGAAACTGCTTCTAATGGAGTGAGCAGATAAATACCATAAACATTTTTTATTACTAAAATTGATTTTTATTATTAAAATACAGTATCTGAACAGGTAATTAAAATGATGGAATGTTAGGACATCAAATGCACTTAATCCAGATTGCAGGTGCAAGAGAAAAGGCAGTCTTGGGCAAGCTTTATTCTCTTCAGTTGTTTCCTGCACTACAGATAGTAAGACAGAAACAAGGCCAAGAAAGTAATTTACTGTCTAGATCCTGCTGAAATTGCAGGTTCCTAACCAAAGGCAATGCAAGTGCTCAGCAGCAACATAGAAACTGAGGAGGTTTTGTCCTTGGCGCAAAATGAAAGATAACTTTCATGGGCATGTTGTCAGATGAACCAAACTGCTTCTCCTTAAATTATATTTTGGCATGGAGAACAGTTTGGAGGAAGATAGCAAAAATAGCACCAGTTAGAATGCAGGGAGCAACCTTAGCATAAGGCTGCTGGGAAGTCAGGGCTATAATAAGCAAATCTCTGAAAAACGTGGGTTTGGGATTTTTATAAATATCTAAGCATATATCTAAACAGTCCTCAGCTTTTAGGGAATTCAGTGGGAAACTAGTTTCTTTTGTTTTGGAATGTGGACTTTGGGTAGCTTAGGATGAGTTGGCAAGTCATACAATTAATGAAATGTTCACTATGAAGACCACTCCTATTTCATAGATGCGTATATTATAAAGCCAAAAGGCACCATTCTGATCATCAGTCTCACAGTGCCCTAAATCCTTACAAGCCGGTGCAGATTTACCAGGCAAGATAAGGGAATATAATCTGCCAAATTAACAAAGTATCCTGGTCCATCTCTGGACATACATTACATATAACATAGATAAATATTTAGCCTATGTCCTGGTTTGGGACAAATATGTTCACAGGGATAAATATTCTCTGATAAAAAAGAGGCCACAGCTCCCCCTCCCCCACCTGGTTCAAGAAAATAAATATTCCCTCCAAGGAAAGTGAAAGAAAAATACAAAACTATTTATTTAACAAATACACAAGAAAATAATAATAATAGTGCTAAACAATAAATAATGAAGTCTCTCACAGTGGAAAGAGAGAACCTGGAAGACTAGGTGTTGGAGTCCAAGATATCCAGAAGACCCCTCAGATTGCCATGGAGGGTCTGGGACCCTCGCTGGGACCCCAGGAGGACACAGTCTTTGATCTGTGCCAATGGGAAAAGCTTCCAACACTCATGGATGAATTAAAAGTAGTAAAAACATAAGTTAGATTATAGTTTAATTTATCACAGAGGTGAAAATTTATAGTTTCGGGTTTCATAGTATGGATGTAAAAGAAGACAAGATGGAGGATTTTGGGTGTTGCCCTGGGTTCTCTTTTCTTCTTCTTCTTGCTCAATGTTCTGCTGTGGAGGTGGCACAAAGACATTGGTAGAATACATTTGAGGTAGAGGAAATGTGTTAGCAACAGGTGATGGTTATTGGTACAGAATTATAAATATAGTACGTTGTAACAGTTAATTGGATAAAAAAGTCTTTAAAACCTTACTGCAGTCACCATTTCACGGCTTTTGCAGCACATGTTTCAGAGTGTTAAGTCCGGGGTACAGGACAGCACACTGAATTGAGACAAGAACTTAATAAACAACAAGAGAAACTGGAAAAGCTGCGAGTCTGACTTTTTTATCAGGTATTGGACTTTGATAAAGGAAGAAAAACTCCTATTTTGGAGCCCGGGTCGCGTCAATTCAGAGTCCATTTGTTGATATGATCTCCTCCCCTTGCTGCTGGGCCAACGTGGGGGCCGTCTCAGGCCAGGCCTATGAAAGGGCCTCCCAGTGAGGTTTCGATGTTCTAGTGTCCCAAACAAGTCCAGATGAGAAGAAGAGAAACCAAAGTCTCAGGAAAACACAGAAGTTCCACTCTTCGTCCTCTCCGGAAAAAAATATTGAGCTGAGAGCTGCCTGGAAAAACCAAGCCCAGAGTCCTTCCTCCCCCCTCTCTGCCGAAGAACAACAGAGCGAAGCAGCATCCTTGAAACACTGGACTGCTTTGAAAGAGTTTTCTTCGACTATTTTTTTTTCCTCTCTGCTCTCAGGCCCAGTTTTAAAGACACAGAAAGGTCCAAGATTCATTTTTCCTGGTATAGAGTTGGCGATATGGCAATCATACATCATAAAGTCACCCCAAGACAGCCTACCCACTTTTCTCTAAAAGTTGTACAAAGAGCAAAGCTGCACAATGGCGCACTTGTGGAGAGGTGCTCCAAGAAGTTCTACCTGTAATTGCAGTTATGGTGACATCCTACTGTGCTTACTAAGGAAAGGAACAACATGTGTTTTTCCCACTCTTGCCATCCACTGTGGACCAGAGAATCCCAAGAATTCTACTGCTCTTGCTGTCCACCCTGTCTGACTCCATCACTTCATATCCTAGAGACTCTTTTGGTGTGGACTTTCCAGAGAAAGGCGTTCAAGTGATGTTCAACTGTTCTTTAATTACATAAAACTGTAGATCATGTGCATCCTTATGGGCTTGGTATCCCATAAAGGACTGTTGCAGCATTTTTCTTGCACGCACAGATCTACAATTTTTGTATCTGATATTTTGTAAGCATAGATTTAGAAGCAATAGCTGAAAATGCAGACACTACTGTGCCATTCCAACATTGCTGAAAAGAACTCTCACAATGTCTACATGACTCATGTCTCAGGTGATGTAATTGATGTCTGGAAAACAGATTTTGAAGCTGAAGCAATATAATGTCTTTTCATGTTGCATTGACTCAACTTCATTTTAAGAAATATGCATAATGTCAGCCTCTCACAAGCCCCCCCAACTTTATTAAATGAGAAAGTAGAAATAAGGGTAGAGAAAGGATGATAAGAGGATTACAAGAGAAATCTCAGCCATGTTAGTCCATAGATTGCCCACAATCAGTGTCTGTAATTCATGTCAGTATTTCTCAAATTACAAATATAAATTACATGTCTAGGAAATCTTTTCCAATGATAATGGCCACAAACCAAGCCATGAATTCTTTTTGTTTGACAACATGAACAAATGATGGAATATGCTGCTTACCTTTGAATCTCAGACTGGGGTTGATCTTTCAAGGAAACGTGTTTGGATTAGCAAAGGTAACAACCAGTACCTGTTAGGCCAGTGTGCATAATCCTGCTCCCAGCACCCAAAATTGTGAGTGCATTCCTGGACATGTGTAATCCTGGGAATGAAGCTGCTCTGACACCAGTGAACCTGAAGCTAAGACATCAAAGCCTAATAGGAGAAGCTATGGAGTTTCTATGAGAGGCTTAGCACCTTCCAGTCCTGATTTTGGAACTGTTCAGGACTGGGCTTTTGGAGTGCTTGATACTATTTATATTTAGGAGTGAATCATCCCATTTGGCTCTCCCTGTAATTTTCTGTGTGGTCACAGTGATTTTGTTGACCTCACCCTCTTCAACACACCCCTTCAGTGAGTTACCATACAGCAATTGCTGGCTCAGGGTGATTTGAGCCCCAGCCTTTACCCATCACAGCCAGATATGACAGCCTTGTGTGACACAGACAAATGTGGAAATTACAGCACAGATGGTTCTTTCATTCACAACAACAGGAGTAGATTCCCCATCTGTTCTCATAGCTAGGTGTGATTCAGAAGCTGGAAAAAACATTTGTGTCCAACTTACTTGGAGAGTGTCTTTAGGTAAATTGGTTGGTGACATCACCCAAGTGTGAATCACTGCAGAGAAGAAGTTCCTGCAGCAATAAATGGCTGGTGCCTCCGTCCTGGAGTGAACAGTTCTGGTCAGTACAAACATCCTGCTGTTTTTCCAATTACTTCCCACTGTCATCTGATTGCAAAGTAGTTTTTGAGGAAGGGAAGTCACAAGGGAGTTTTGATGTTTGGGACACTCAGTGTAAACTTGATTATCTGACTGCTGTCCCCTTGACATGCAAAAAACTGAGGCAATTCCTAAGTGTAGCTGTTCCAAAAAGAATAGTACCATTTTGGTAGCAGGGTGAATTGCTATTAAGGCCTGATATAATGTTGTGGCATTAAAAGACACATCCCAATTTGGTTATGAAACAGCAAACTTAATTTTAAAGGAAAAGACTACAGAAGAATCCTCGTTTCTTGTGTAAGAAAATTATTTTTGTCACACTGCTGTAATAGATTACAGTACATTTTCTCTGTTATTCACGGAATAACCTGGTTGGAAGGGAGCTCCAAGATCATCATGTCCAACCCATACCCTAACACCATAACTCCATAACTAGATGAGGGCACCAAGTACTATGTCCAATCTTTTCTTGAACACATCCAGTTCTGGGGACTCCACCACCTCCCCAGGCAGGTTGTTCCAATACTTTATTATTTGTTCTGTAAAAAACTTTTTTCTAATCTCTAACCTGAACCTACCCTGGCACAGTTTGAGACAATGCCCTCTAGTTCTGTCTGTTGCTGCCTGGTGGAAGAGACCAACCCCCACCTGTCTACAACCTCCTTTCAGGAAGTTGTAGAGAGCAATAAGGTCACCTCTAAGTCTCCTTTTCTCCAGGCTGAACAACCCTAATTCCTTCAATCTTTCCTCATAGGGCTTGTGCTCCAAACCTCTTACCAACCTCATCACCCTCCTCTGGACATGTTCTAGTATCTCGACATCCCCCCTAAACTGAGGAGCCCAGAACAATACTCGAGATGTGGCCTCACCAGTGCTGAGTACAGGGGCATGATGACCTCCCTGCTCCTACTTGTCATACAATTCCTAATACAGGGCAGGATGCCATTGGCCTTCTTGGCTACCAAGGTGCACTGGTGTCTCATATTCAAACAGCTGTCAACCAGTACCCCCAGGTCCCTTTCTAGCTGGGCACAGTCCAGCCACACTGTCCCCAGTTTGTAAAGTTGCCAGGGATTTTTGTGGCCAAAATGCAAGAACTCAACACTTAGATTTATTGAACTCCATCCTATGTTATGATCAGGAATAGATTTTTGCAGGAATAAACAAACACATCAAAGGTTTCTAATAATCCTTGCAGTACTCACAGTGCCAAAGAATGCTCCCCACTGGTTCAGTGTGCAGGTAGTTTACCTTTCCAGTAATAAATGAAATAATTTTATTGTAAAAGTGTTTCATATTAGGCAAGAGGGAACTATCAATCAATCAATTCTATCTAAGGACAGAAATTTGAGGCCAGTAACCTCTATCTTCATGTTGCCTTTAAAACTAAGAGAATCATAGGAGTTTCACAGGTGCACTCTAGTTTAATATAAGCAGTTTGCATGAACAAGTGTGAAGGCAAAGATTACCTAATACAGAGCAGGTCCGTTCTGCTAATAATTTATGCTCCATGCCCCTTTACCCTTATATCCATGTGCCACCTCAGGATCTGAAGAGCTGTCTGCTCTGTTGGTCCTAAAGGTGGATGAGTCAGAAGATGCTGTTTCCTGCTGCAAACTCAAAATCCTGAGCAATGACCTGCATTGTCCAGGCCCTGTCCAGGCCTCCATGGCTCAATCTGCCCACAGTGCCCAGCAATGGCAAACCATGTCAGCAACTCACATCTCCAGGAGCAGCTGAGAGTGAAACATAGAGGTCAATTACACTGAATTTCATTTAACATTTTCAGAAGTAGAAGGACTTGGCATTCAATTTTGCATCTGTACTGTCATTTACAGGTGCATGGTGGGCAAAGCCAACTTTAAACCTGCCTTAAGAGGATGAGCAGGTGAATGAAAGATGGAGTCAAATCAGCCTGCTTTCAAGTTGTCATCAAGCACTAATGAGCACTCTATGCTCTTGTGCCACAAAAGCTGCAAAGTGATTCAAAGCTAGTTAGTCCTCAGTGATTTTATTGACAGGAATGAAGGGGGAGGACCCAGCCAGGGCTGACATGCCAAAGGCAGGGAATGAAAAAGACATGAAGGGATGTGCTTCTTAGGGCTTTCTGATGTTTTCCCTTGTAAGATTTGATTCTCTGCTCCTAATAATTTTGCCTTAATTTTAACAAAAAAATCCATCTTCGTCATCTACATGAAAGCGGTAAATTTTAAGTGGTTTATTTTAATCTTAGAGTTATGCCCAGGTATAAATTTAGGCAGTTACAGTGTTTGTGTAAGAAATTCCAGTTACATTTGTTCCTGAATTACTTTTGTACTTTGGAGCCATGATGACTGAAATAGAGCAGGAGTTTGGGAACCAGGAGCATTGGGTGAGGACCTGGGTAGTGTAGTCAAGGGCGGAATAACATTCTTGGCCATTAGTTTTTAGCTTGATTTTTTTAAATGTCCTTGCTTTTGAAATAGTTTTGCACTCTGTATATTGTGATGTTGAAAGCTGGATGAATGTGTGTAATACAATCTTAAAATTTGATAAAACAATCTTAAAATTTATTGTTTGCAGATGAAATAACTTTTACAATTCTTGGATTTTTTTTGCCCTGGAGAATGACTGTAAAGGGCTGCAACACCTCCATCATAGCGGATTGGAGGATCTTTCTTACCTGGAACTTAGATGTCCAGATGTAGTGGTTTGGGCTGTTTAATTGATTTAAAATTCAGGGACATGAGCCCGAAAAGATATATAGAGAGATAGAAACTTTATTAAACATATATATATTTTTTAATATATATATGCAAATGAGGTAATAAGGGAGAAGGTATGTATTTCAATATAACAGCAGAACAAGAGAAAATCACAAACACTTATAAATCAGAACTGCTAGAAACCAATAGGTTGTGGTGCACTTCGGTAACAAGCAGAGGTGGGCAGAAGAATCTCTGGGGGTTGCAGGGGCACTCCCAAGGGGTGGGGTGCCATAAGAAAGAATCCAGAGAAACCACAGGGTCTCCCAGGACTGGGGGTGCCACAGGAGAGGGTCTGAGGGCCCACAGTGGGGCTCCCAGGACCTGGTAGGAGTTTAGGAGTTTATTGCAAACTGGAGAGCGATGGGTAGAAATCCTTTTGGGGGCAGAGATGGTGTGTGAAGTCCTCAGAGGCTGTGGGCTGAAGCAGAGGTGACGTCCGCGGCAACCACGGCAGCAGAGGCAGGGACATCCTCTCCATGTCCTCAGCAAGTCAGAAGTGAAACGTGAAATTTGAAATGGCGGCAGCTGTTTATAAAGGGGCCTGTTTCTTCTCCCCAGAATCTCCTGTATCTGCAGCTGCGCAGTTCTGACAATTCGCCCTCTGCCCCGCCCTGGGGCACAGTCCCACTTGGTCACACCATTTTCATTGTGCAGCCGCTGTGCTTGTCCTGCCCCTCAGCCTGGCTTGCACGTGCAGGCAAACTGTCCTTGCTCCTGTCACATGCCCCCCTTGCCACTTAGGCAGGGACAGTGCCTACCTGCACTGCAGCAGTGGGGGGGGATGTCTGGGGGGCCCACCCGCTCAGGAAATGCTCCATTCCCATGCACACCACAGTGCCATCCCTCCCCAGAACAGCTGCAGTGGTCACCACGCCGCCCCTCCCGAGTGGAGGTGGTGGCTGGGCCTGGGGAAAGTGCTCCCCCCCAACCCCGGCAGTTAAGCACCCCCAGCAGCCTGGCCTCACTCCAGGAACCGGCCCCATGGCTGCACGGGGGGAGGGTGGCCCCTCTCCAGCCCTGGTGGTTGAGTGCCACTGACGGCCCCACTCCAGGAACTGGCCCCCACAGATGCCACCAGGCCATCTGCTTTCCAGAGCGCCGCATCAACGGGGTCAGTGTGCCACTGTGCCGACCGCATCCCCGCTCTCTGCCACGGCCTTGCCTGTGCCCTAGCAGGAACCCAAAGCAGCCACATTCCTGGGCATTGCCAGTGCAGAGCCCGTGGGGAAAGGAAAAAAAAACCAAAAACACACAGTTTCCACGGGGCCCCGTGACGACAGGAACCCCAGCACGGCTTCAGCCAGCAGCGACCCTGATCCATAAAATTGGCCTCAGAGAAGCCACAGAGAAAACCCCCTCTCTCCTCCACTCCCCTTTCCCTGCCTAACAGGTAAGAGGGAAAAAGTTTGAAAACATATTATTACACCTATAACACCAGAATATCTGAAATGGTTGAAAATAGTAAATCAGTGTCTTAGGTGAAAGGAAGTTGAATTAGGAGGCTTGAAAAGGAAAGACCTGTGCTAACCAGTCTAGAAAAAGAAACATCAATGCTAACAAACTCTGAGTCTGAAGCAGGATACAGAAGTGGTGAGTTGCATGAGAAGGTATAGAGCTGGCATTGGCAGAAAATAAAAATCCAGATTTTTTTGAAGTTCCTTTTTGTGGTATTCTCTTGTATTCAGTCCTATTAACCAGTGGTTTACCTACTTTGAAAATAATCTATTCTGTGGTGTAAATGTTGTTTAGGTTCACACTACCAAGACAAATAAAAAATAATTTCAGTTGTAGAAATTATTGAAAGAAATTATGCATTAGCTCATTAGTGCTTGTTCTTGCTGGCAGGGTGCCAAAGCATTTACAACTCAGTTTCTGCCTGCCTCAGTTTTAACCAGAATTCTGATCTGTGCATTTACAACATGGGCAGCATTTTCACTCTTACCCTGGATGTTCTTTAAACAATTGCAGTGTTCAGCTGAAGTTCTGAATAAAAAAGGAAATATTAATCTGCTTTGCTATCAGAAAATCTGTAGGTTTAAGGGTTGACCAACAGTGATGTGGAGTTTTCAAAGCATCCTCTTTCCCCAAATGGCAGCAATCAGATCATACTGATTGCTATTAACTGTGTTAGTTTGATAACCTCTCCAGCATCATAAAGGCAACAAAGTCCACATGTCCTTTTCAACAAAATTATTTCTCAAATATCGTCTCTTATCAATTTTGGCTGTTATGTTCATGTGACAGTGGGGTGTGTAAATAAGGGTATAACTAAGGAAGAGTAAATAATACATAATTATACCAGCTACAATCATGAATAAATTCACACATTGCAGTTTTTGACAGCACAGCCTTTATGGAGGATGTTTTGGATTTGGCAATAATTTTTTTCATTTCTCTGCCTCTTGCTACAATACTGGAACTTTCCAAGAGTTCATGGAATAGGTACATAGTTTTGACTAGAAATATTAATGAACGTTGCTGTTCATGGTATTGATAAATCTTTCATAGCCCACACTGTACACATATAACAAGAATATCTAACTAACTAACTACTAATAACTAACTAATTTTCTGCCTCAGCTGCCCCATATATCAGACTGATATGCAAGGAGCCCCTTTTACATCATTATCAGCACTGCTCAAGACACCCATTGTGGTCCAGTGAGTGCAGTAGGCACAGCTCAGATTCACATGCAAAGTTTCCCTGGGGGTGGAAATCTTTTCCTTCTCTCTGGCCAGAATACAGTTCCCAGTGCCTTCTGTGGAGTATGTGCATTCTTCTCTCCTGCTAAGAAACCTGCTTGTTCTGTATATAGTAAATGGAGCCTGTGGAAGTTTTGGCATGTGGCCTCGTTGATAATTAAAAGATGAAAAAATCACTAGAAAGAAAATGCATTTTCACCACAATAGCTCCAAGAAATCAAAGGACTGGCATTTAATGAGCTTTCTCTCATTCCAGAGAAAAAGAACCCAAGAATCACCAGGTGAGTTTAGTAGATAGAGCTATCCTCAATTCCCAAAGGGGAAACTGAGCAGGTTATACGTACAGGGAAGAGCCAAGGTTATGGTCCTATTTTTTGTGTAGGTCCTTTTTCTTCAGTTCTGGATGTTGTTTACACTTTTAATCATTCAAATTTTTTAGTATATTTTCAGCTATCACAATTAAGGATTAAAACCTTCCAAATAAGTTAAACACTTTTTTTCCCTCTGTCGCCGTTTAAAGGGGACAGTGGAAGCGAATTAAAATGAATTCAATATTAAACTTTTGAGACTTGTCTGAGTATAAAGATAGATTAAAACTTCCATTAAAACAGAAAATAAAAACATGTGTTATATATTAAAAACACCCTTATGTTAAAAACACCCTTATCAAACAATATAAAACCCAGAAAATTAAACTAAGCATCTGACGTGAGAAAAACACAGAGGGAGAGGGAGCACACCCTGCCACCCCTAGGATTTGTGGGCCTGGGGAAAAAACAGGTAAGGCTGGGGTCCTGCCCAGAAGGATCCCAGGAACCCAACAGGAAAGGGAAGGGGACCCCCCAAATCAGTGCTGTGAAGGAAAAGAAAAAGAAGAAAAGGTGAAGCAGGGTAGTGAGGTAGGCAAGGGAAAACAAAGGGATGGGGTGAGTTTCTTTGGCCAAACCAGAAGCCTTTGATGCAGGGAAGGGGGTCCGAGTTGCAGCAGCGACCCTCTTAGGAGTTTCGCATGGCCAAAAAGAAGCAATGGTGTCTGGGCTTCACCATTTTTCTATCTTTTTGTCCTGGCCCAGAATTCCTCGCATCCCACGCATGCATGTATGTCCTTTTTCCCATGCTTTTCCTGCCCCAGGAGGGTGTAGCCTAGTGTTCAATTGGTCCATCTTCTCCCCTGCCCACTTCTGGTCCCAAGCCACGGGAAGTTTCTTTGTATTTCACCATGTGCTCCGGTCCAAACATGGTGACTGCCCTCCCTCAACCTGGACACCCCGCACTGCCCCACCAACACAGCGGCCCGGGGGAGCCACAGCACAGCCATGGCACTCCCGAGCGCCGAGAGGGGATGGTGAGTGGGCCGCCGCATGTCAGCACCGTGCCACATGCCACGGCAAGCGGCACAGAACGGCTCACCCCACGCCACAAACCCCACCAGGCTGCGGGGCTGGGTGGCGGTGGCCAAGAATATGCAGCAGTGTCCCCTGCGTGCAGGCAGCGGGGCTGGTGCGGTGCCGCCCGCACCACGTCAGGGATGGGGCAGCACCAGCCATGCAGGGACGGGGCAGTGCCAGCCGTGCAGTTCCCCCCCATCCCAGGAAACGCAGCACCAAGCAGAGACGGCAACCGCACTGCACAAGGGGAGCGGGGCAACCTTGCCCCCGCGAGAACGCCATGCCAGCACGGGGTGGGCGGTGAGCCAGAAACAGGGTGCTGGGGAGCTGGGGCTCAGCCCCATGTGATCAGTGGCAATGGGGTATCCCCCTCCCTGCCACAGCAGCGGGGTCAGGCTGTGGCAGAATGCCCGGGGGGGAGGGGAAGGACCCTCCCCCCCCTTCCCCACAGACGCTTGTAAACAAAGGAGAAAAAGTTTTACTAAAAAATAAAACCATAACACACTCTATTTAGCCTGTGTCCCTGATAGATACACAATAAATAAAGGACAGGAGTTTAAATAATACAGGAGTTGCAGGAAATAAAAGCCTAGCTGGCACCCCCCTGAACAGCCCAGGATCACTGTCTCACAAGAAAGTTCCTGTAAAAATCTGATAAGACCTAGGAATTCTCAAAGCCTGGAGAATGTGAAGGCATTCATCCATGCTCTAAGAAACACAAAGCTCGGATGGAACTTGGACAACCTTTAACCCCGCCAGCTATCTATCAATAAACTCGTGTCATTATTCTCACAGACTATATTGACACACGGTCCGGAAAAACTCACAAATCTTCTAAACAAACCCCTCAAAAATAGTATATAAAGGAATCAAAAAGTGAGAGAATTTGGGAGAGAAGCTTTCCAACCAAACCACAGAGGAAAGCTTTTCTCCCAAATTCCCTCTCTTCTCTCTCCCCTAACCTGGGATGCTGGGTGAGATAAGCTGTAACTTATGCATGTTGACTGTTTTGCTTTAAACTAACACTTTTTCTTCATAGTATTCCTGATAGACTGTTTTACTTTAGAACTTGTGTATATACTTTCATTTTATGTGGGTTTGAACTGTGTCTTTTGGAATAAGAATTATCCCAACTATTAAAAGAACCCACTATCTATTTTGTGACAATGTATCTTAATAAAAAGTACTATCTCATGACTGTTTAGCATAAATCCTTATACAAAGGTTCTAACAGTTTCATCGGCAATGAAATAACTGTGGGCAGATCTGCTGAGAGATCTACCCTATATGTCAGTGAAAGTCCTTCCTAGAGAGAACATATTGAGCACACCCTCTGATCAGTGAATCTGTACAGTGAAAGTTCTATTACACAGAACTCTGACAGACTGGTCAGACCACAAAGGGTTTCAATTTACCTGGGACTTTGACAAACATAAATAAGATATAAGGGAAGAGAAATCCTCTTCCTTCGGAAGTGTTAGTTTAAACCTTCCGGTTTTTGTGACAGTCCCCCCAGATAATTATTCCACTGAAGGAGAAGAAAGAACATTTGGATGAGTACCTCCCACCTAACCAGAAGTGGCTATAAATGAAGGATCTAGATCAGAAGTAGTACAGCAAATTTCTCTGAATGCCACAATGGACACGTAAATTTCCAGCTGTCTTGGATGTGGTGATTTACTTTCAGACATGCCTGGCTGGTGTCATGACAGACCTCAAATCTCAGTACAGCTGTAGAGACAGAGTAGAATTATTAGTAACTTTGGCTTACCAAAGACTAAAACAAAGTCAGCATTTATCTAAGATGTTAAAAGAGATTATAATAATATAATCATCACCACTCTTTAAGGGCTCCTCTATAAACAGAGACCAAATAAACTCATGCATGTTCTGAAGCAGTACCCTGTGGTGAGTGATTTTATTTGTGATTCTCTCTGATCATCTCTGGATTTGTGTGTCTCTGAAAAACAGATTTATGAAAGAGTGGAAAACAGTTACTTGTTTACTTCCTTAGTTAGTTTAGCCATAGTTCTAACAACAATTACATAGAAACACGAAATCATAGAATGATTTGAGTTGGAAGGGACCTTAAAGGTCATCTAATTCCAAACTCTCTGCCATGGGAAGAGAATCTCAGCCATAGGTTTGACACCAGTTACATGAGCACTTGTGTTTCTGTGAGCCTCCTTTTAAACTGATCTCTGCAATGGAGCAAAATAACAGCAATGAGTACAGAGGCTTCAGAAGAAGAGGCAGTGTGGTGCTGGAGATCACTACTGTTTCAAACAGTGAGACCTTGGGCCATCCTTGTTTGACTGTTTCCAAGTCTTCTTCTGTCACCCAGAAACACAGGAATTCATCTTTGTAGCTTCCAGTGGCAGGATGACCTCAATCCTTTTCCATTATGGAACTGTTTCAAGAAAAGTGACTGATATGTTGCTCAGAGGGAGAACACTGACTGTCTCTTTCTTGAGAAGTTCAGAATTTACTCTTCAAATTCTACACTTCAGAAATCTGAACCAAGCTCACTGAAGTAGGAGGAATTAAGCACTCTGCAGAGTAAGAGCAAATTAGTTTAGTTTAGGAGAGTGCTACGGATTTGTTCCTAAGACTTTGGGATTTAACTAGCTAAACTCCATTCAGGAATTTGCCTACTTCAAAACCAACATTTTCTGGATCACTGTTACATTATTTACAAGTGTGATGGTGTTTTTTAAAAGCACCTTAATCTTTTCCCTTTGTTTCCAAGTTTTCAGACTCTACCCACATATCTCCCACTGGCAGGATGTTCAGCCCCTTCAGAGTCCGTGTGTCCAGACTGGCAGTGCATGAAAATACAATTTGTTAGAATGCTACACCAGTATTTTCTCTGGGTGCTTTTGTGTGGGGTGGAACTGAGCAATGTTACTTTACTGCCCCCACATTACACTCATTGTGTGAGAGAGAGATCCAAGCGAGGGTGGCAGCCAGGGCTGTCATCTGTGCACAGGATGGACATGAATATTAAAGCCTGGACAGACCCCGGAAGTCCAGGAACCCCCATTTTTAAAGTCTTTGAAAAGTAGTGGCTCCTGAGACAACAGAAACACTGGACAAAAACAGGTTTGCATTTTTCCCCACAAGGTTTTCATAATTAAAACTTGTCCCTCTGATGTAAGGTTGCCATATTCTCCTTGTTCCACTTCAGACCATTTCTGGAGTCTCTGCTGGGATTCCATGGGTTATTGATACTCTCGGGAGATGGTGCTGTTCAGAGTTAAGAGTTGGATTCAATGATCTTTGTGCTTCTCTTCCAATTCAGCATATTCTGTGATTCTGTATTACATGTTAAGGACAAAATGTCTTTTTAGATGACAATACCCAACTTTGTATTACTTTCTACCTCTTTTTTATCTCATATATAATTACTTAAATAAAGCCCACAAATGTATGGGTGCACTTTCAGATTACTTTGTAATCTGAAAACTGGAGAAATGTCTATTTTACCTTTTCAGATTTAAACAAATAATTTGAAAGCCCAGTTCTGAATTAACACCTTGCACTTCTGTTCTGAACAGTTTGTACTGAAATTGATGTTTTATAGTCGCCAGCCTTGTCCAAGTCTGTACTTATTAACTTATTGACTGAGAACTTGCTGGGTACCTGGGTCTGAATATTCTGTTTTACCTTATGCCACTTCTGTGAGGAGCTAAAATTTCCTTGAAAGTGACGTGCAGTGAGTAAAGACAGACTGTTCTAGCTGACCTCACTGAGAGGATATTATCACTTCCAGGACTGACTGCTCCAGAGTATTATCACTTGGAGTGATGAGACCAAAAAGCCCAGCTTTTAGCCTTTCCTTGACGTCAGAAGCAAGGTAAGGCTGGTTTGGACAGGATGGAACTAATAAGGATGTATTGCATTACACAATTACTAAAAGATAATCTCTTTTTTTCATTGCCTTTATTAGTGACTCAGATGCTCCCAGCACAGAATAAACACTGTGTTTTAATGACTTCTGTCACTGCCTCTTAAACCTGAAGGAAAATGGATCCCTACAGCTCCTTTCATATCCTTCACCCAGCAGGATTCCCACTGGAGTGGGGAAGAGGTTACACAAGGAGTGTAAGGCCAGGTCTTTACAGCCCCATCTTCTATCAGTGGAGATGACTGGAGAAATAATTCCTGTTATTTTTACCCGTACAATGACTTAATTTTTACTTACTCTGTAGCACCACTTGCCACTTCAATTACAGCCAAATTGCTTGCTTAAAGTAGAGGAAGAACTAAACACTAATTTCTAGGTGCTTAAGGCTGCATTTTAGGAAAGAGTTTAATTCTAATTCTAAAAAATGTTTGTGTCTCCCTTTTTTTCTTTTGTAGCTTTATATCACATTGTGCCAAGCTGTTCCAGAGAGGAAAGGAGGGAAATATCTGATTTTAACAGAAAAATGGAGTTAACTGGAAACTAGATTACAACAAACTGAAGGGTTTGGGGATATTTTTTCTCTCATTTTAATACTGTTTCACCTCCATGGAAAGGAATAATGGTTGCCAGTGATTCCTGCAGACATTTAGTGATAAGTAGGTATTTTGTAAGTACTGTTAGAAATGTGGAATTCCCACTTGGAGCTTCATCCAGTCTTTATCCCTGTATTCTAAGAATCTGTTCAATGATGGGATTTAATTCACGCCACTCAAGCAGAAGGACCGGTACAGGGAGTTGCATGGAATGTGGACCTTTTGTCCTGGTCTGAATTTGCAGAGTATAATGATGTCCTGTCTGAGGAGGAGATTCCTGGGTGTTACTCTGTCACAAATAATTAGTGGAACTGGTACTTGCACTGCAACAGTGTCCCGGTTTGGAACAAATATATTCAGAAGGATAAATATTCTCTGATAAAAACAGGCTGCAATCACCCTCTCCCACCAGGTTCGAGGAAAGAAAATATTTCCTCAAAGGAAAGTGAAAGGGAAAAAAAAGAAAGCTATTTATTTAACCAACNTTGGAGCAGGGAAATACTTCAGTAAATAATTAATTGCAGAAGAATTGATAGGGAAAGTTTGAGAGAGTTCTTCTGACTGCTCTTTTTGTCCATTTGCTTTGTGTTTTCTTAGATCCTCATCTTAGGTAGAAAACTACAGGAAAAAGAACATAGTGATAAAATTCTTATAACATTTGTTTCTCAGGTATTCCTCGTAAGACACTAGACATGTCAAATATCCTTTTTTAAAACACGGAACAGGTAAAAAAATCTCTGGGACTTTGATTGTGCACCCATACATTTGTCGGCTTTATTTAAGTAATTATATATGAGCTAAAAAAGAGGTAGAAAATATTAAAGGTTGGTTCTAGAAAGAAGTGAACTTAGTCCAATACACTCTGGGTGAAGGCATTTTGGCAACCCTGGTAAATATACTTTTCAGTAAGACTAAAGTGCCTTTTCTCCATTATTTCTTGGTTTTTTTTTATTGTTGGGTTTGGTTTTTTACTCCTCTGAAGGCCTTGTGTTCTTTGCCTAAAACATTTATAACAGTGAAAGCAAAGCTCAGTCATTAAGTTATTTCCACAAAACGTTTTTACCTTAAATCTTCAGAAGAGAAGACATTAGGGTTTGTAGGTCAGACTGGGCTGCATCTAAATAATCCTTATTAAATCTTATAATACGAAAAGGCAAGACTGGTAAATATCTGGGAATATAATTTAGTTTGTCATATACCATCACATTCAGGCAATTCAGTACTGACAAGACATTCTCACACGGTACCACAGTAAGAGCAAACTATGGACAGAGCTGATTGAATACAAATGTAATTAAAAACATAAATCATGCAGGTATTCCTATTAGGTTTCCATGCATCCACTGTTAGAAATAGTATTTCTAGTTCTACTAGTTCTATTTCTAGTTTGTATTAGGAGCTACCAGTATCTCAGTAGTTATTAGCTGAATTAGATTAATATCTGAGGTGAAAACACAAATAGTGAAATTCGGTTTTCAATTCCAAGAGAAATCCAGATTACTCTACAAAACACAAAGTTACTCTGAATTAGGCTTTTTTATGGCACCTTGTATTACTTTTATACTGGAACTTACTATGCAGCTCAGAGGTTTAAATGTAGAAGTTAGTTTAAACTGGTAAATCTTTTCTGCTAGACATTCTGACCTGTGAATTATCCTGGCTAAAAATACCAACTTTGCAATGCAAGTGTAACTCCAAACCCTTTACGTATGACAACACATGTTTTTTTTAAGGGACTCTTTTTAAGTACCAAATGTTAAACAACTGCTGGCTGAGTTCACATTGTGATTTTAGTGTGTCATGGCCTCTTATTCTAAGCCAATTTTAAACTGGTTCACAGGCTTCAAATTTTTTTTTTTTTGGCAGAGCAGATCATCACAATGCTGGTCTAGGGGTCATTGATTTAGACTTTCAGAGGTTCCATCTTCAGAGGAGTGAATGAATATGAATATCAGCTTTACCTGCTGTAGCCATAGTGGTTGTCATTATACCTACTCCTGTATCTTCACGAAAAATGAGTAATTTGTTTCGCATTGAAAAAGACTGTCAAGAGAGCAGGTTTTGTTGTGCTTCTAGTTTATATCTTCAAATATCTTTCAGCAATAGTAGCAGTAAGAGATTGGTACAATCTATGGTAATTGCAATAATGTTTATATACAGTATCTGGTAGACATTTCCTCTCATTTTTTAGTTTAGACTTAGTTGATTTAGCATTATATTCTTTTGGAAGCACTATTGTAACATCTAAGAGTTTACATAGTCAAAGCCCGGCTGTGCTGTGAGATTTATCAATGTGTACAGTTACCATCCATATCTCAGTAATCCTGGAATCACAGTTTAGGGTAAATAGAACATGTGAATTAAGGAAGGGAAAAAAGCAGCTTAGGGAGAAGATGAAGAGGTAACGGAAGTATTTTTGCATATTTTTGTATAAAAAACCTAATATTCTATATCTGAAATTAATAAATTTTATATGTATGCCGTTCAATAGATCTATTTCTCTTTTCCAGCACTCTTTATGTCAGTCTAATTAGATTGCCAAGCAATGAACTAATCTTTGTGGCAGAGTATCAGACTAGATTCTTCTCCTAGTGAAATTAATGAGAACTCAGTCATTGATTTTAATGGGAACAAAGTCTATCCTTAACCTTTGTCACAGCTGCAGATGGAAGTGCTGAGGCTGCTGAGTAACTGAGCAGTATTGGATCCTCCTAAGTGCAATCCTATGGGATGTCAGCACTCCCTCAACAGCCGGCTATTAGAGTAAATTTTCCAAGTCTGGTGTGTTAATCTGTCCCCTCTGAGATCAAACATTGCACCTTTTATAATAAGACTGACAACATCTTAATGGGCCACATAGTTATCAAGTCACTTCTATGTTTTGAGCTGTGTTTATCTCAGCCTTAAGCTCTCACATGCTCTTCTAATAACAACTGAGAAATACTGAAATGTCAAGAAAAAGCTGTCAATCCTACTGAATTTTGTCTTAGTCCGTGAGACCATTTTGCTAACACGAGCAAGCCATGTCTTCAAAAAACAGTGTAGAACCAAGAAAAGGAGACCTTGTAAAACCTGGAAGTGCGGGTCAAACTTTGACCTACTCTAATAACTTCAAGACATGTTTGGTATTTTGTAGAGTACATAGAGGTGTGTAGACATCCAAGTTAGTGTGTTCAGTGTTACTGCAAATCTTCTGAAAACTGGTACTTTGATTAAAGCTTTAGCTTCTGGAGACAGAGTAGAAATATGAATTGACTGAAATGCAGAGGTTTTTTTAAAAAAAGCCACTCTTCTCGCCTTCTCCCCTGCACAGTTTGTGTGCCTCTGTGTGTGCATGTGAGACTTAGAATAATTTCATGACCTGGAAGCATTCACTCTGATGTTTTTAACCTTTTGAGATGGTTAACCATTCTGTAGCTCCATGACTAGGTGAACAATCTATATAAATGGATTCTTGACTGTACATCAAACACAAGCCCATTCAAGAATAGGTAAATCTTAGTGCATATCTACACAGACAGTTCACACACACATCCCAAAGTAGCATAAGTATGTACTGCTTGTCAAAGTAATATTTACTCAAATACCTGCCTAAAAGTGCAAAAGCAGACACATGAATGCATTTTCAGTCCCCCTCACACAAATCATGGCTCTGTACCATCCAGGTAAGAAACTACCTGTGTGTTGGCCAAAAGGTGTGTGCCAATCAGCTCTTTAAAATATTGGCTTGTTATTAATTGCTGATAAACGCACTATGAATTTGTGTTCCCATGTTTTCCCCAGTTTATTGGACTGTTCAGCTACATGTCTGGGCTTCCTTTGTGTATAGAACAGACAGGAGAAACAGTATGGCTGCAGTGATTTTTTTATTCTCAGATGCCCAGATGCTTTTGAGAAGTCTTTGGAATTAGAGAATGTCCTAGTAACCAATATGCTACTATAGTGCACAATATGCCTACTACAGGGGCAGGATTTTCTTAATAGAGTAGATCTTTGTGAGGATGTCAAAGAGTTTTTACTTCCAACATATTAATGAAAATGTTGCAAGAGCTGTTGAGATCTGGCAAGGATGAATGGACTTGTAAGTCTTCTTGACCTAAAGTAAATATTTGTTTCAGAAGCAGAGGTTCTTTAACAGGACACTGTCCTGACTGTCTACCACAGTTCTCAGTTTGATGAGAGAATCTGCTTTTGTATTTCAAGATCTGTTCTAAATCTGTTTACAAGAAAGTCAGAATAACAAAGTTTGGGTGATCTGTCCAGTAAGTAATTTCCATAGCAGTGTTAATTGTAAAATTACCTGTACTGTGAGTGTATATACGTGGATACTGTAAGTCAAATAGATTTATGTGCAGGTTGTTTCGCATTGAGTGCCATTGGTGTTTATTTAGCTCCTGTGGAAATGCCCACGTCATTGGAGATGTGTCACTGAGCCAAAATCATGCCCAGCATCCTGGACATGAAGTTGCCAGTTATTTCCTCCCAGGACTGCAAAGAACCTGCTCTGCTCAAAGCCCCTCTCAAGGGCTGCTGCCTGAGCAAGGAGGGTAAAACTGCACACACTGGTATTCAAATTGTCATCCTCCAAAGGCATTCTAGTTTCTTTGTTTATTATTCAAATGTCTTTGCCAATCTAAAATTAAAAGCCATTTGATACCTGAGGCTTCTGGCTCACTACCTCATAAGCAATTAAAGAGTTATTAGTCTTTGAGTCATTAATATTCTCTGCTTATCTCACTTCCTGCAAACGGAAATACTGAGCTGAGAGTGAATTCAAAAAAACATCATAAATACAACAGTTAAAAAGGCTGTTTTAATCATGTATATGCTTTGAACACTATTCAGGAAAAAAAAAAGTTGTTTAGAAATACATTGGTTTTAATTTCAATAGTTTAGGAAAATTTTTTGTAATATATACATTTTATAAAGACTGTGATAGTGAGTTTCCTTGCAGAAACATAGACAAAACAATATAATAAAGCAGAAAGATGTGAGAAATAAATAATGGCTATTCAGGTATTATAGATTCATGTCCAATTAGATTAATGAGGTATTTCACACCTTTTAGAAATTTTTTCCCACTGCCAATCCCTAAGCTTTCCCTCAAAGGTTTTTTGTTACCATGGTTTTTTGTTATAATGCCTCTTCTAGATCAAAATCTGTGAAACTTCAAATGCTTTTGCAAGTCCTTTGCAAAAACAATGGAATTAATTGGTTTCTCTCATTTAGCAACTAAGGGAAGGAGGAATACAATAGAGCAGAGGAGAATACAATAGAGTCCTGGGAGTTAGGGGTTCCTGGGCGTGAGATGGAAAGGGTATCGAGGGGTCCCGAGGCTTGGAGTCCCTGGGGGGTGGATACTGGGCTCCTGGGTAGTGATGGAATTCCCGGGGAGGGTCACCGATGGGCAAGCAGCGGGTCCCAGGAGTTGGGGGATTACTGGAGCTGGGATGGAAGGGGTAATCGGGATGCAGGGCAGGGCTCTCCCCACCTTCCATGTCTGTGAAGACCGTCTGCATTGGTGGGGGCCGGGAGCAGTGGCAGACCCAAACCACAGGGCAAGGTGGGGCTCCCCCTGCCCTGCCTGGGCCACCGCCACAGAAACCAGTGCCCAGCACCAGGATGAGCGCCGCCAAACCACAAGTCCCGTCCCCTCCCCTTCCCCTAACATTATAAATTTATGTCTCTGGTAAAAATAAAAGTTTTTGAAATGACAAGAGGACAGCTAGTGTGTTTTAAAAATAGAAATAAAAAATTCCTCCTCTTCTGTCTCTGTTGGCTGTGTCTTAAGCTAGAGTGAGGCATAAAAGTTAACTCTGATGCTACTCCATGCAGCATGAGGGTTGTGCTGGTAGATGCTCTAAACTTTGAGCCTTTTGAAAGTGATGTATCACCTAAACAGTCTTGTCCAGAAGCCCAGAGTTTCCACCACAAGCTGGACTACAAAGACAGAGCTCTAAAATTACTTTCTATTTATAAATTTCTCTGACAAGTATTGATCACGTGTCAAATGAGAGCATTCCAAATGACAGTTTGTCCACAGACATCTTCAAACAGGACTTCATTGCATGTACTATATATTCATTGCATGTCTTATATATTCCAGAGAAAGATCTAAAGCCTAGATGTAAAATGTGTTACAGAATCATAGAATGGCCTGGATTGGATCCTTAAAGATCATCTAGTTTCAACCCTCTGCTGTCTACAGGGATGCCTTCCACTAGACCAGGTTGCTCAGAGTTCCACCCAGCCTAGCCACTTGCAAAGATGGAGCAGCCACAGCTTCTCTGGGCAACATATGCCAGGGCCTCACCACCCTCACAGCCAAGAATTCTTTCTTAATATCTGATCTAACCCTACTCTCTGTTAGTGTGAAGCCATTCACCCTTGTCCTGTCACTCCAGGCACCTGAGTATAGTCCCTCTCCATCTTTCTTGCAGGTTCCCTTCAGGTCCTGGAAGGCCACAATTAGGTCATCCCAAAGCTTCTCTTCTCCAGGCTGAACAATCCTAACTCTCTCAGTCTTTCCCCACAGCAGAGCTGCTCCATCCCTCTAATCATCTTGGTACCTCCTCTGGACTCTCTCTAGCAGCTCCATGTCCTTCCTGTGCTGTTCCCAGGGCTGGAGCAGCTCTGCAGGTGGAGTCTCACCTGAGGGGACAGAGGGGCACAATCCCCCCTCCCTGTGCCCACGCTGGGGGATCAGCCCAGGGCACAGAGGGTTTCTGGGCTGGGCCATGTCCAGCCTCTCCCCCCCAGTCCCCCAAGTCCTTCTCCCAGGGCTGCTCCATCTGTTCCTCCCCAGCCTGGATTGATTCCAGGGGTTGCCCTGACCCAGGAGTAGTACCAGCACTTGTTCTTGTTAAACCTCATGAGATTCCTGTGGGCAACTGCTTGAGTTTGTCCAGGTCCCTCTGAATGTCTCTGTCTTTCAGATGTGTCACTGCACCCTCAGTTTGGTGTCACTTGCAAACCTGTTGAGGGTGCCCTTAATACCTTTGTGTCATTGATGGAGATATTAAATGACACTGGTCCTAACACGGACTCTTGAGAGACAGGACTTGCCACTGATCCCTACTGGGACTCTGAGCCAGTGACCACCACACTGACAGAAAATAGACTTCAGACTCCCAGATGGCAGCTTGCAGGCTTTCCTAATGCATGGAAGTCCCAGGGCTCTTTCTATAAATATCTTTGACCATATGTTCCTACAGCCCTGAAACATCAGTAAACTCTTTTCTCTTACATCCCTTTGGAAAAGTGAGACAGCAGCATCACTGTAAAGGCATCCAGAAAGTCCAAGACAAGATCGTGTGGACAGTAATATCTGTACTGTGTCTCTTCCCAACATTTGGCTCAGTATTCTTGTTTAGTAATGCTTGTTACGGGCTGATTGATGCTGAGATCAAGTTTAGGAGGACATGACCCAGTATTTACAGCCCATATTGGTCGATAACGGTGCTGCTGCAGAAGCACCCAAGCTGCTTCCTGTGCTCACCTTTCCCTCAGAGGGCCCTGGGTAGCACCTTTGACCCAGAATCTATTTCTGTTCTCATTGGGCCGGAGGCTGGGCATTTCATTGTGACTGTTTTTAGGTAAATGTCAGTTGGTTTTCCTGGTATTTAGTGGGAATTATGACTAATTACATAGTGAAAAATAGTGAGATTTAGTAACATGAAAATAATTATGGAAGAAGTATAAAGGAATGCAATACTGTTGTAAAATTTAAACAGAGTTAATGTTTCAAATAAAATTTAGAATTAAAATTTTGAGTTGTATTTGAGAAATCACTGTTTTTGTAGTTGAGGGTCAGGTCCTTGTAATCCAGTCCAGTCTATCTGTACTGGAAAACAGATCTGCTTTCTGCAATTTACTTCGGAAGTTTATTCCTCAAGGGAGGAGTTTAATGGATAAGTCATTGAACAGAGTATGATTCCTAGGTGAATCACAGACTGCCTCTAAGAATTTGGGCAAGTGACTCTACCTGGAGTCCTTTGTTTTGTGGGAGGAGATAACAGCATTTTCCCACCACCAGAAATGCTGAAGAGCTCTCTGTTCAGAGAGGCAGGGTCATAAATCCTAGTGCTGTGACACAAGGAGCTATTAGCAGGCAAAAGATTGTTTTCCTGGCCATATCTTTCAGAATCCTATTGTTTCACATATGTGACGTTTCCTTAATCCACATTAACAAAATCCTCTCTGAAGTGGAGCCTTCTGAGCACTAGTTGAGGAAGTCATACTACAACTTCAGACTCCTTATATTTTATACTTATCTCTTCCTGGCTTTTTCTGTTCCTAACTCTGTCTGGTGCTGCATAAATGTTTCTTGTTGGATGAATGCAGGGAAAAAAATCACCTAAGGGGAGCTTCCCTTCAAACTCTAATGGACCTGTCTACTTTGCCACTGAACCTGGAATCATGGGGGAAACACTAATGTAAATGGAAACAGTCCAAGTTAAAAAAAAAAAAATTTAATGACTCGTGACAAAGAGGCCCTCAAAAACACCATTAAATTTTTGCTGCCAGCTGCAGGAAGTTGCTGTTAAGAATAAGTGGCCATAGAAATGAAACTGCTCTGTAGAAATCATATACTTAGAGATGATTTGGGTGGGTACTAGGAAGTTCTTGTGTTACAGTTCCATCTCTTTACCTACACTGAGTATGAACCAAGAAGCTTTTCTCTGGTGTTAGCAGCCCAGAGTTGGTTCTTATCAAAAAACGTAATCCTTTTTATCAGTTATTCTTTTCAGAATGAAGCTGGGGACAGCATTGCTCTCAGAGAAGCTGTAATTGGTAACTGCACCAATGTGTTTTGCCATAACAAACTTTTAAAGCAATTTATTTTAGCACAAAAGTGTTAAGATATTGTCTACTACCCAGAGAAGGCATCTGGAAATTGAAAAATGCTGGGCTTGGAGCTTCATTTCTACCAGATTCATTCTGTGGATCAGTAGACAGGGTAGTTACAACTGAAGTTAACCAGTTTCTCTTGACTTTAACTGGATTTATGAACAAACATCTAAATACCCTGCCTCAGTTATTGTAAAATATAATAATTTATGCCTGACTCCTGCAATATCGGAGGAGATGTATACATCATTTTCTCAATCTTCTTTGAGATACTTTTGAATATATAATCATGTTATTATTCAGACTTCTGATGAGACAGTGCCAGCCTCCACAGTTCCACAACAACAGCATTTTATATCGAATTCAAAGGGGTAATAATGAAATTAAAATTAAATAATGTAATAATGTTGTAGAACTTTGGGACATATTTGCATGTTGTACATGGTGTAATCTTTTCATCATCACAAGCCAAAGCAAAATCAAATCAGTGAAAGCTTTGCCCGACATCCTTTGGCAGATTGAAAGGTAACTCATTTTCAGATTGATTTAAATATGAAATTGAATTAGTGGAGCTAAAAATATTTCTGCAGCACTGCACTGGTGAAAAGCAATAAACACTTCCATGCCAGACAGTCTAGGGAAGAATGGACAGCAATCTCTGAGAAAATCATAACTAACTCCTCTGTCGTTACCATGGCAATGTAGCTACAAACACTTGTGTTTAGAGTGTACAATCCTTGTGAAATACAGCTTGTCAGTTGTTTTTATAAGTCATAAACCCTTTCAACTCCATGGGTGCAGAACAGTTTCTAACAAGGAGAAAGGAGGAATGAGAAGGGGTCTGTTACAAATGGGATATGAGCGGTGCCTCATCAGCCCTCAAAATAACAAGGCAAAGCCATGATGGAGGCCTCTAATTTAAACACATTGGTGCTGACATTTACGGGTTTCTTGGGTGAATTTGTTTAGATTTTGTGCCTTGTAACCCAATACATGACTATTCCCAAAGTATGTGGAAAGAGTCATGCAACTCAGCTCCCTCACTGCATTCATTGCTTTGCTATGAGGAAAGTCTCTAATCCATGTTTAAAATAACGCTATTATTTTAAGTAACCTTTCCCTACTCCGTTTGAATCTTTGAATGCCTGAGGGATTCCCTTTGGAGTCACAATAAATAAAACAAGAACTGACTTTACTCTGCCTTAGACAAGAGTTTGTCACTCTTGAGCAATGGGAGCTGGGTGGACAGTTCAGGTTGGATTGAGAAGCTGGGAAAATGCAGCAATGATTTCACTTAGTTCCAAGAATGTTGGACCAAGAGCATAAAAGTGGAGTTCAGCCTTTCTCCTTCAGTCAAGGAGACTGTCAGTCCAAAACACAGGCATGGAAATTATTTTAAACCCCTTTGTGTAAAAGAAACATGTTTATCAGTTGTCACTCGAAGGTCATACACCTGGATCTGTTTCCCAATCTGATTAAAATGGGCCTACATTTCCCTTTTGCTCTCCAATGTGCAGCACGCAGCAAATTCCCCTTTCATAACCTGTGCATGTGGCAGCACTCCTGCAAATGTACAAAAAAACCAAAAGGATTAATTTAATGGGACTATCCATCAGCCTAAGTTGATCACAGGTTTGCAGGATCAAAGCTAATGTTCCTGATCCAAAGGAATTACCCAGAGTAGATTTAAGATTGTACAAAGTAGACTTAGGATTGCAGGAGAATCTCATCTCATCTGAGTTGGATGATCTTGAAAATCAGGATCTCCTGAATTACCTTGGAAATGAACTGAGGATAACTCACATCCAGGAGTACTGGAAGGAAAACGGCAGCTGGAGCTACCTGGCTGTTATCCACAATTGCAATTTCCATTGTGGAAATTCCAAGGCAGAAAATGCTGTTATTTTTGTATCAGAGGCTGAGATTTATATCAGGTTGCAGGCAAGAGGGAGAAGTTTCAAAAGCCTGGTGTTTTTTAATCTGTTTACCCAAAACAGAGTTATTTGGATGATGTGTTTCTCTGTTAAACTGTTCCCAGAACAAAGGAAACCGACTGAATGACAGCTGTGTTTTAGTCATCAGAGGAGCAACATTAGATTAGAAGACTGGAAAAAATCTAATTTTATCTGAAGCTTTCTTTTTGGTGTTTGTTGTTTAATTTGATACACATGTTCAGTGATAGCTTAGTTAGAACAGCCTTCATATAGTCTAAGAAACTGGTTGTCCAGATTGGTCATTGTTCCTGAGTGTTATTCTGACCTCAGCCTTTATCTAAAACATAAGCAATGATGGCCACCATCTGTTTTTTCATTGGAAAAAAACACTCTTTCCAGTTCCATGAAAACACTTAAATTCCTTTCTCACCCTTAAGATTTTTTTAAGTGCTTTTCCCATTTTGGCAGTGATCATTACATTGAACATAGAAATGTAAAACTAAGTAAAAAATACATTGAGGAGCAGTTTAAATACTGGAATTTTTTTATTTCATCATTAAATAATAGGAGTTTTCCATGATCTTGCATAAAAAATATGGAGCCATGACCAGGAATGCACCTCTGTGTGTTGTGCACACTTAAACAGAGCGTTGTGACCTGCATTAGCTTCTTAAAAGATGAGATTGCTCTGCCTTCCCAATTTATTCAGTTATTGCTTTTGAGTTGTCATGTTCTTCTGTTATATTCCCCATATCTCCAGGAGACTTTTTCTCTATAAAATGTCATTTGCTGTTGGAGTGTATGATTAATATGTATTTCTATATTATGTATTTCTGTATTATATAGTTCTGTTACCCCTTTAAGTTGGAATATTCTGTTACCCCTGTTGAAGTCCAGGATATCGAGACTACACTTCAAATTGCCCTGGAGGGTCTGAGACCCTTGCAGAGAACCCAGGAGGATACAGTTTTTGATCTGTGTCCCTGGGAAAAGCTTCCAACATTGATGGAGGAAGCAAAAACAACAAAAAATATAATTTGGATCATAGTTCAGTTTGTCATAGAAGTGAAACTTGTAGTTTTAGGTTTTGTAGTATAGATATAAAAGAAGACAAGATGGAGGATTTTGGGTGTTGCCTTAAGTTCTTTCTTCTTCTTCTTCTTGCCCTTTGTACTTCAGTAGAGCTGGCATTTAGAGATTGGTAGAATAGGTTTGAGGTAGAGAAGACGTGTTAGTAATAAGTTAGGATTACTGGTACAGAATTGTAAACATGATACGTGGTATCTGTTAATTGGTGATTAGTGTCCTTAAGAACTTAGATGCAGTCGCCATTTCGGCATTCCAGCACTTCTTCTTCTAAGGCTTTACACACTTTACTCTCTCTTTCGCAGCACACGCTCTGGTGTGTTAAACCCAGGTTAGGATGACATGCTAAAGTTGTGATAAAAGCTCAATAAACTGCAAGAAAAACTGAGAAGCTGCAAGTTTCATTCCTTTATCTGGTACTGGACTTCAATAATAAGAAGAAAATAATAACAAGAAGAAATTAATATAAATAATTGCATACCCCCTGCCCTTCTCCAGATGGTTTGTCCCCTCCCTTCTCATTGGCTAAACCCCCCTATAAGAACCTGAAACAGGAAGTAGTATTCGCTCTTCTTGGTTGGCTCCTCTAAGCTTAGGACCCCCTGGAAAGCTGTTGCTCCCAGGGTGAAATAAACTTAACATATTCTAACCAAGAAGAGTCGCCTGTACCTTCTTTGTCCACCGTTTGCTGGCAAACCCTCAAGGGCTAGCAAAACACAGACTTTGCTGCCCTTAAGCACTCCTGGGCTGGACCTCCTGCAACACGGAGGCTTCTCGCCTGGGAGTGTCCCCTCCTAACGCGTGCTCCGGAGATCAAGCCTGGGCTGAAGAAGGAGCGGAGCTTGTGGAGGGAGCCGCAATAATTTGCAAAATGTCCAAGGCAGGACAATCTACTGCAGAGCCAGCTCCTTGCAGTGCCCAAGACAAAATATTAATTCTTCAAGTGATATAAATGTAATTAAAAACCTTTCAGGCTGGATATTCTGATTTGAGGGAGCAGAGATTTAACTTTTGTGGTTCTCTTTTCCAACATTTGACATTAATTATTTGGGGTTTTTTTTAAAGGAAAGTACTTTTTCTCTAAGTTTTTTGCTCCCTTTCCCTCCCTCTTTTCTTTCCCACTATTACAAAATAATATACAGTTTGTTGACACAATTCCAAATTGTGTGTTTAAAAAAATCCTTACAGATTTATTTGATCCTCTTCCATGCACGTATCTTTTAGCTGCACTTTACAAAATTCTTTATGGCTCTTATGTTAGTGTGGATTCAGCCTTTTGAGCATCTCATGCAGCACACTGACTGCAGGCACACAAAACAAACTTCAAAGAGACCTTTCACTGCACTGCAAAAAACCCAAGTCCAACCAGTCATTATTGGTGATGAACTGTGTGGGTGTACACAAAACATCAGAGTTTTTCGAAGGTAAAACTTTGCACATTCTCAGCTGTACTTGATAATCTGCAGATTCAGAAAAAAAATCTGCTATAAAATAAAACTTACTGGATTCTATTCCCAAAAGAAATAAGGGTAGGAGTCATCAGAGGCAGCATCATCTGGTGGAGGTGCATTAGGACACAATCTGATAGAAAACTTTCCGTGTGGAGTCACAGCAAATCTCAGTGTTGCTGAGATCATTATGAAGTGCCACTCAATGAGTAATGCCAATATTTCTCTTGCTTTGGTAACTTAAAATCAGAACCAAAAACTTTATGGAAAATTTTATGCCACATACGACTAAAGGGCCTTGTTCCCATACAAAACCAAGGAGTTCTCTGATATGACAAACGCTGTTTTATGTGCTCTTGTTTCTCTGCTATGTATTAATTTGGTTATTCAGAGTTTTAGCACTGGATTGGTGTAGGGAGTTCAGGAGCTTTTTTTTTAGCACCCAAACAGGTCTCCAAACCTACAGCTTATTCCATACCCCAAAAGAGACAGTATATCCTTGAGCCTCTAAAAACATTCCTTTGATTAGTTCACATGTTTGTCTATGTTCTACATGGTCTCAAAATAGATAACTGACTTCTGTTTCCTAAAGCCTAAGGTCTATAATTGCTCCAATCCTTCAAAACAAGACACAACTACCCAGCTGTATCTTACCTGCTACAGATAAAGAAATAGTCCATGTCCTTGAATCCCTCTGAAACATATGCTCTGAAGAGTGACTTGAAGTCTGTGGGAGGATTTTATTTTGTAATTGTTATTATTTTCTTGTAAAAATGCTTGTAGTAATTGCTTCTTGTTATCAAAGTCCAGTTCCAGATAAAGGAATGAAACTCGCAGCTTCTCAGCTTTTCTTGCTGTTTATTAAGCTTTATCACAACTTTAGCATGTCACCCTAACCTGAGTTTAACACACCAAAGTGTGTGCTGCCTTAGAAGTGCTGGAATGCCTTAGAAGCACAAAGCGAGAAGGGAGTAGGGTGTGGAAGCCTCAGAAGAGCCGAAATGGCGACTGCATCTAAGTTTTTGAGGACACTAATGACCAATGATATGATAATACGTATTATGTTTACAATTCGGTACCAATAATCCTAACTTATTACTAACACGTCTTCTCTACCTCAAACCCATTCTACCAATCTCTAAATGCCAGCTCTACTGCAGTGCAAAGAGCAAGAAGAAGAAGAAGAAGAACTCAGGGCAACACCGCAAATCCTCCATGTTGTTTTCTTTTATATCTATACTACAAAACCTAAAACTATAAGCTTCACTTCTATGACTAATTAAACTATAATCCAAATTATTTTTCTGTTGCTCTTGCTTCCATCAGTTTTGGAAGCCCTTCCCAGGGACACAGATCAAAAACTGTATCCTCCTGGGGTCTCTGCGAGGGTCCCAGATCCTCCAGGGCAATCTGAGGTGTAGACTCCTCATCCTGGACTCCAACATGTAACTCAGCATTTAGAGTGGAAGGGTGTTGTGGTTGAACCCCAACACAAGCACCACACAGCCACTTGTCCACTCCTCCCCCTGCCCTGCAGTGGAATGGGGAAGAGAACTGGGTAGCAAAGCTGGAGTTGAGATAGAGACAGATTAATAGGCCCAGAAATGAAGAGAAAATAATAATGATAAAAGAATACATAAAACAAGTGATGCACATTACAATTGCTCACCACCCACTGACCACTGTCCAGCCAGTCCCCAGGCAGTGACTCCTGCCCACAGCCAACTTCCCAAGTTTGTGCTGAGGTCTGGAATATTCCTGGGGCCGATTCAGCCATCCAGGCCATGCTCCCTGGTAGTCCTTCACTTAGTGCAAGCACTACTTAGCAACAACTAAAACATCAGCCTGTCATCAACATTATTCTCTTACTAAATCCCAAACACAGCACTGGGCCAGCTACTAGGAAGAAAATTAACTCTATCTCAGCCATGACCAGGATGAAGGGTCATCCAAGTCAGTGGTATGGCCATGAAAAAAGGATAGTCCAGGCTCAAGGACTGAAAATTGGGTTTGGTGGTACAGGGATTTATCTATAACCCAGTGGGATTCAACATAACAAATACTTTTTACACACATTTGTTTTCTTAGTGAGCATCTGCCTATCCCGAAAACATTAAATGCACCATATTCATAGACATTTTGTATGACAGTTTGGGAGGGATTTTTCAGGTTAAAAAGACAGAACAGTGTGTACCCTCCCAACTTTACTATGTTCAAGGTGATTCTGCATTTGCTGCCTGTTTAATGCTTTCTTTTGTCAAACTTACGTCCTTTTGGGTTTTAAATCTTAGGGCTGCCTCGGATACCTACTGTAAATGAGAGATGCCAGCAAGACCAAATTGAAAGCACCTTTTCTCTGAGATATTCAAAGATCTTACAGTACTTAACAGTCCCACTTTGTTGGCTCAAAGTTTCCAGCTCTTACAGTATTTGTTGTCTTTCTCACTGACCGATCTACTGACAGTTTTGATTAGGCTACTAGTGGAACAGCAAGTTCTTCTGATTGCACAGAAAACCCTTAAAGTGTGGCCCAAGGCTTTAGGTACACGTGGTTCTTTGCACTTATTGTTCTTCCAACCCTTCAGCTCAGCAGATGGAGGTATTTCTTACAGACCGTATGTGTCTTGTGTTAGGCCTCTGACTTGGAAACATGTAGAGAAGGCACAGACAGCTCCCTACTGGTTTTGTTCCTAAACTGTCAGACAGAAAACTTAACCTGAGAGTTTGGGGGTCGAAGAACTTACTTATGGTGCATGTTATAATTCTATGTGTGATGTGTGGAAGGAACCAACAGCAAAACATATCCTGAGTGAGAGTCTTCAGGTACGTTGTGTGTTTCCTTCGGTCAATTAAATCTCCTGGTGACAGGCTTGTCAAAATTGCAAAACTGAAACAAAATGCAATGTTTTGTACAAATGCTGGAAATGCAGGGCCCAGATATTGGTGAGCCTCATGTTCTGTAATCATCTGAACCACTCAAATCGGGGTGGGGATTCCTGGTGACTCCTCTTGCCTTGCATTGACATCAGTTATGACACAAGCAATAGCTCAGAGGTGAGTTTGATCACAAGGGGTTTACTCAAGGACGGCAATATTTCTAAAATGTTCCTCTTGTAATACCTGGTGTGAGTGAAATGCAATTGTCTTTTCTTTCCAGTGAAAGTGTGAAGAATTCAACAATGGATGCACTACTTAGAGATGCCACGGCCTTGTTCGTTTAATTCAGGGAGTTTCCCTGATGTGAACAGTGTCCATTCTTTTCTTTTTATATTTTAATACAGTGCTGCTTTACTTTTTCAAAATGAAACATACTTTGAAGTAACAGCCCAGTCTTCACATTTGCATTAAGCAGCTACTAAATGGCTTTTGTGTTCCACACCAGAGGTGGCTGCTTTATGACTAAAACCCAGCCAAACTCTGTCTTTGCTTATATGCCAATGTAAGTGGGATTTTCTGGACACAGTGGAAATTTTTCATGTTTGAGGCTTATGGGGTCATGTAGAATTTGCTAAGTGCTAATTGAATGGTGTTGTTGAAACCATATGGTTTGACATGCAGAGGGAATCCCAAAGGACATGCCTGGTCAAAATGTGCCTCCTCTTCCTATGCGGGATAGTGCAGGTCCAACAATGTTTTGCAGAATTGTTCTGGGGAGTCAGCATGAATAAATCAGGTAGCTCAGGACAATGTAGTTCCATTAATGTGAAAGTGGAGACAGACCATGTAAGGACTAGTACTGGGAGCAGTAGTAATATTTAGAAAATAGCTTTAAAAAGCAGTTACATGAAATGTCAGCACTGTCACACTGGACTGGAGCACTATGTTTCTGCACCTATTTTCCTTTGTTCTCAAGACTTTTTGTTCCAAATTGGAGCAAATGACAAATACCCATCAAAATTCCTTTACTCTTTACACTATGAATCCTTCCGCTGCTGTGACAAGAAGCAACTTTTACCTCCCATGGAAATGCAGAGAAAACTTTTACAATGTCTACAATATAATAAATATTGCTGTTAAAAGCCACCTTTTAAGACAAAATAATGCAAAGCAGCATGACCAGTGCAAGCCAAAAGAATACACTGAGGAAACCATCATGCTGAAGACAACTGAGTATTTCAGACAGTAAAACAGTTCTTGTGGTTAATCAAAAGGATCTTATTCTCTGGCTTACACCTCATTTCCGTCAGTATAATAAGCCAGACCTCAGTGGAGTTACTCTTGATTTATAACAAAGGGAGAGGAATACAGTAAGTACCAAACAGGTCACTTTTTGTGCTGATTTCTACCTCACATCATGACTGCCGGACATCTCTGCTGGCTTTAAAATACTTCCTGTTTCATGTAGAAGCTTTTTATACCATTTATACTTGCTGCGGAGGGGAGAGGAAAACTAATTGCAGCCTAAATTAAGTCCCTTTGGCATGCATTTAGATATGGCTTAGAGAACTTCTAAAAATATATTAACTAACATGCTTTAAAAGTATATTGGGGGACAAAAAGAGAACATTTTAATACATGTTTGCAGGAAAGGTGATCTATAGATTGAGTGCGTCTTTACAGGATCAAGAAATTAGTGTATTATCTTGTCTGTCACCACTCCAGTCTTTTATAATGTCCATAATGTGCTAAGGTGGTGTAAAGCCAATTCTTTTCCTTTGTGGTCCACACACATCCTTCTGTGTTGTAAACACTGTTGACAACTAGAACATCATGCACCCAATTTTGCTCCTTTTTGGTATTAGTAGACCACAAGCAGATACAGAGCTAATTTAACAGACCTTTTTGCTGGGAAGCTGGGCAAATACCTTCAGTTTAACTCTCTGGAATGTTTCCAAAAAATGAGATGACATGCCCGTTTAAAGAATTAGAGCTCATGTGCTGAAACAATGAACACAAAGGGCCTCATCAGACATCACAAGTCCCAGTTATGAGGTGTTTCAGAACAATGATAAGCTCAAGGAAGTGGGAGCACATGAACCAAGGGCAAAGTCCTACATCTGGGTGAGGGCAACACCCCAGTATCAGCACAAGCTGAGGGATGAAAGGATTGGGAATAGGCCTGTGGAGAAGGACTTGGAGGATGCTTGTGGGTGAGAGGCTCAACATGAGCTGGTGGTGTGCCTGGAAGGCCAATCCTGGCCTGGACTGATCCCCCAGTGTGGGCAGCAGGGGAAGGGGGCAGATTCTGCCCCTCTGCCCCCTCAGGTGAGACCCCACCTGCAGAGCTGCCTGCAGCTCTGGGAACAGCACGGGAAGGACCTGGAGCTGTTGGACTGGGTCCATGTCCTCGTTTAAAAGGGACAGTTGAAGTGAATTAAGATGAATTCAATATTAAATTTTCGAGACTTGTCTAAGTATAGAGAAAACCTTTATTAAAGCAAAGAACAAAAAATACATGTTAAGAACATCCTTATGTTAAAAGGAAACACCCTTATCAAACAATACAAAAAATCTGAAAATTAAACTAAGTATCCGAGGGTAGGCAGGGAGTTTAAAAAAACAAATAAAAGGATGGGGTGATCCTCTTGGCCAAACCAGAAGCATGTGATGCAGGGAAGGGATCCGAATTACAGCAGCCACCCTCTCAGGAGCTTCGCACGGCCGAAAGAAGGGCTGGCGTCTGGGCTTCACTGCTTTTATATCTTTTTGTCCTGGCCCAGAATTCTTGACATCTCACATTTGCGTGATGTCCTTTTTCCACGCTCTTCCACGCCAGGAGGGCGTAGTCTTGCGCCCCCACTGGTCCATCTTCGCCCCCCATCTACTTCTGTGATAAACGAGGTTCAGTTTGTTGATTAAATCTTGAAAAATCAATAAGCCTGAACACATAAAGCTTGCTTTTGCTTGTATAAAATATAGAGAAGTTATTATGTGGCTCATGTAACAAAACTGCGAGTATTCTGTAACAATGNACAGGGGCCCCGGCCCCGTCTGAGCAGGCACACCCCCCTGCTTGCAAACAAAAGCGGAAAAAGTTTTCCTTAAAACAAAACCACAACAGTCCAGGAGAGGATTACAAAATTGATCAGAGTGCTGGAGCACTTCTCCTATGAGGCAGGGTTGAGGGAGTCAAGGTTCTTCAGCTTGGAGAAGTAAAGGCCCTGGGGAGACCTTATTATGGCCTTTCAATACCTAAAGGAAGCTTGTAAGAAATATGGGGACAGACTTTTTAGTAGGGCCTGTGGTGATGGGTTCAAACTAAAAGAGGGTAGAAATTTTTCACGATGAAGGTGGTAAAACACCAGAACAGGTTGTCCAGAGAGATAGTGGTTGTGTCAGCCCTAGAGACATCCAAGGTCAGGTTGGACAGGGCTCTGAGATGCCTGATCTCAGTGAAGATGTCCCTGCTCGTTGAAGGGGAGTTGGAATTGATGACTTTTAAAGGTCCCTTCCAACTCAAATCGTTCAATGATTCTATGAATTCCTTCTATTGCAAAACTGAGACTGAGCAATTATTTGGCCCTTACCATTCCATGTCCTCTTAATGCTCATTTGAACATTTTCTTTCTATTTCTGACTGGTGTCCTGAAGATTTAGACTTATATTTTCCCCAGAAAAATTTTAACATAATAATTATAATTAACATAACATAATAATTTTAGCATAAAGGCTTAAGTACACTAGCAGTTTAAAACACCAATCTAACAAGGTTAAACTACCTCACCCTGTATGAAGGTCCTGAAATCACCTTTATTTCCACATTAAAATACTGTCTGCTTTTGATTTTACATTTGGCTAAGCAATAACATTTGCTCCTCAAAAATATTTTGGGAAGTTTATCTATAGAATTAATGATAGAACAGACCACGTTTCTAAAATAGTCTCCTTTTAGCCTGCTTATCTCTCCCCTGACATTTCTTACAGAGCATCAGTGAGCAGCAGCTTTGTACTGACATCTGAAAGCAAGTCTCCAGCAGCAGAATGCAAAAGGCTATGGGTGGAACAAGCAGTCACATGGTTTCTATATTTTCTCTCTTTGTTTACTGTGCTCATAATGCCAAACGGCAAATTAAAAGAATGCCCTAATCCCAAAGAGTAAAGCATGGTATTTCTCCTTCCCACATGGATGGTTGTGATTATCTTTGGGGACGGAAGGCATTTTATACTTGTTTTCTTTGATATTCAATTCTAGTCTTCTCCCTAGGAAAGCAAATTTCTGAATTGGTTAGTATAAACACTATGTAATTTACGCAAAATGAATTCTTGAAGTGAAATGTTTGATTAAATTTACAAAGATCAGCACGTGTTCTGTAAAACCTTTGGCTTTGAATGCAAGAGAGACATAGGAATGTGCTTGTTAGAAAGGAGCTGGGAAGGTTGGTGTTATCATGTTGTGTTTGTTAAGAACTGCAGAGAATAAAGACATCTTTGGTCAACACTGGCATTTTGCCTTTTTTCATCTCTTACTGCTGTGGTTATGGTTGTGGAATTCAGTTCTAGCTGCTCACCTTCACCTTTTCCAAATGCTGATTTTAAAACACAACTTAGAATACATATGTTGGTACTGGAGCAGTAGGAAAACTTTTATTAGTTTCTACAAGTAAAGGGCATGTGATGTTTAGATTTAAAACCAAATAAAAATAAAAAATACTTAAAATACAGGGAAAAGAAATGAAATGAGGTGTGGAGATAAACTTTCTCTGTCCCTCCTATCTGAATTTATCCCTCATATGTCCCTGGGAAAAAGGTAATGGAAAGCCAAACTCAGGCTCCTGTTGATATCTCCGGGTCCTACCTAATTTCACAGGGACTGAAATAAGGACCTACAGTTTGCTTTGCCTACAGATAGGGCTGCTTAGTTTTTCCATTCAGTGACCTCCAAGGGCAGTGCTAAAGATCTGACATAACAAACAAGGACATGACAAACACAAAAGACAAGAGATTTGTAAAATCCCATTTGTGATAGACTTGGGCAAAGCATACACTGGTTGTAATAAGAATTGCTGGAGGGGTTTTAAGCAATATGACTTTAAAGGCTTAGTCTATATTCAGCAGTTATAATGTTTGAAGAAATAGATGCATCTGGATGTAATTTTAAGGAGAAGGTAAATTGGTATCAAAATACAATTTAATTTGTTATTTAAAGATGTTCCACTAATATTTTCTGAGGAGTCTTACAAGAAAGATCAAAAATATCTCTAAAAATACTTTTCCACATGCATTTAATATCTATTTCAGTGCAGAAAACTCGACTGCACTCACACTTGGGCAGTTATGCATTCCAAACACAGTTAGCTCATACAGAACATTTTAAAATCCCCTTTAAAAATATGTGATTTAGTTTTATTCTGTGAAAAATAGTACAGCTTTATTTGGATGATGTTGTTGTTCATGAATTCAGAAAGGGCCAGGTGGAGAAAATAGTACTAAGACTGAAAATAAAGTTCCAGCACTGGTTACACGAGCCTGGAAACTGTTTTCAGAGATAGTAACATTATCAGCATTGACTTTAAGGGATCTGGGAGGTGTTACAAAGCACAGCAGCAATAAAATGGCAGAGTTCTGTTCAAAGTCAATTTAAGTACAGATTAATGAATCGCTGAAGCACCTTTTAAATGGCAGATGGTGCTTATGACTGGGCAGGAGAGTGGTCATTTGTTATTCTAGCACAGGGCAGTTGCTGAAGTCAAGCTGGTTGTTAGGAATTAAAAGCCAAACAATATCAATGGCATCTGTTTTGTTTTGGTTGCAGCCTCCATGATAAGGTTGAGTGGGAGTAGAATATTTATGTTAAGAGGACCTTGACACTGTTTTCTTATGGTGCCTTCTCCAAAATCTCTCTGGGCCTTATAAGATCCCAAGTACACAATATACTTTGTTTTCAAAATGTATTTTAACTGAGTGACTCTAGTCAATGTTATTTATCCTTATAAATGTAGGACATTGTGCTTATTCTTTACTATTTATTGTGCAAACATTATATAATACAGGAATTGTAAATCTAAAGGTCGGCCAGGTGTGTTGAACTCTTCATTGAAATGTAGCTGCTGACTAAAAACTGAAAATTTACAGATTTAAGTAGTAAAGATTATATCTGGAGACCCTTACAGCCTTCTGAAAAGTATTCTCTTACAGAATATCTTATCTCTCCCCTCTCTTTTGTGGACTTACCTCACTATTTTTGATCTATTCTTAGGTGGTTTTTTGATGCACAACAATCAGGAACCCTTTAGATGTGGAAGAAGCAGGAACACTGTGGTGTTTTATGAATGCCTAATGCCCTGTTGGGGACCCCAGCTCATGCAGTAGAATAGAATACTGAGAGGAATGACAGATTTGTCTTTACAAACAAGCGGTGAGTCTGCTAGTAGACAGAACTAGCACTGAGAGATAAAAGGAAAGGATCCTTTCAATGGAAAGGATTCCACTGATTGGTGAATGGAGGAAAAGACATTTGCCTTTACAAACAAACTGTAGGTGTGCTGATAAATGAAATTGGATATTGAAAGATGAAAGAAACAATGGGGAAAACCCATAAATTCCATAAGAAGTAAAAATTAAAAGAGGGGTTATACATTAAAGGGAAATCTTAGGTATTAAGCATTCCGGGAAGTCTGTATCTCTCAAGTACCTCAGGCAATGGGGAAAGAGAGAGGGAAATGCGGCCGGGAAATTAGGATAAATAGGAGGCTGCATCCTCCAAAAATTTGAGAGATCCCAGGGGAAATGCCCCATGGCCTCTCCCTTTATTCGAATAAAGTAAAGGGACTCCTCTGTCTCCTTTTTGGACATATACCTCTAGCATTTGTGGATTAATTTTCCTAACAATATGAACTATGATTCCTTGGAGTTACCACAGCAACATTTTCAGGCCTGAATTTTTAGGAATTTTTGAAACTATTCCCTGATTTTTTTTTCAAATGCTTATGTGTTTCTCCTGATATTTTTCTTGGAGGAAAAACACTTTCCAAATACTTCTTTTAAATACTGAGATAATTCTTTTAAGTGAATAAAGACCAGACATATCTTTTTTGGTCCCTTATTTACACTGAACTTCTGTTGTCAGACTGTTTCAAAAATGCTCTCATTGTAAGAGTTTATTTGGATATAAAGCAAACAGGAGGCTGCTCAAGACAGAGATACTAAAATCAATATATTTTTATCTGATACTAGTGGCTTTTTCTGGTATTTCCTGGAATTAAAAAGCACACAGCAAGAAAGATTGAAAGCATTTCTTTACGTGCTGCAAAGGTTTCTTGGAAGCAGCACCAGACTGTGGTGTGCAGGTGAGTCAGCTCAGTGTGTTTGGCTCAGGCCTGTTTTACAGTGGTTACATTTCATTGACTGTTGTGGGGTCACTGAACAGTGAAAGTGAGGGAAGAACATCCTGGGGTGTCCTGGGTGGGTTTTGTGGCAGCACAAGGAATACAGTGGGAATGAGTTCAGGTTCCTCTACATACTCTTTTCTGCTAATGAGATAGATTATTGATAACAACATAACCTGCAAGATAAATTAACTTCTTAATTCAGACAAAATCAATTGCAAATAACCATTTTCTATTCTTTTCTGGCAATACCAGGATGATGTCTTCACTTGCAATGAAACCAATACAGAACTCATCCAGTGCCATGGATCCCTGAAAATTAGACCCGTTATTCTGAAGTTGAACGGTATGCATTAGAGCACTTAGTCCTCTTTTCTCCTCTTTTTAATCAGGGTAATTGCTTGTTTATTTGTACAATGTCCCTAAACATGTTCCTCTAAGTTCTCCACTTCGGTGAAATACATAACGGAAATGTTTGTGAAAGTTACCAAACATTCCATTCTGTGTTTAATCTTCCCTTTATATGTTACATCAGTGACTGGAAATCTGGCTATCATGAAAGGAAATGTCCAGACTGTTTTTAGGAGTAGAAAGGCTCTCACTAGGATTTAATCTTGAGTAGTGCTGAACAATGAAAACTTCCACTGAATCCACTGAAATCCAGAACGTCTAATCTGGAGCTGCTTTTAATGCCAAGGAATGAGTTCTGAACCAACCTGTGATTCTGCACAGGGGTTATGGTCTGAGTGACCCCACCGACCTCAGTACTTGGTACAGGAACCATGTACAGTAGAGTTTCTTGTCCTTTAATTAACTCAGGCTGTTGAGTTATTATAATTTAAAGATGGTCAGAATAAGATTTGAACAATACCCCTGCACTTCTGAAAAATTTTACCTCAGGGTAGGTTTGTGGTTGATGCTTATCTGAATAGTCACCATCAACCTTGAATCAGGTCTGAACAAATTCTTAGGGTAATTAAACAGACATATTACACAGGTGGCTGCTCAGGTGGCAGGACTGCTGCACTTAGAAAGGTCACGTGGAAGGAATTAATCTTATTCCCATCACTGCATGAAACATCTGTTTGTGAAATCACTGACCATCGGATGACATGACGGAGCAGAAAACATTGGAACTGACAAGGATTCAATTTCCCTGACTTGGTTATTGATGTTTTCCACAGATTACAAGGCAAAAAGCATAAAGGAAAACTCAAATGATGTCACAAATATGTCTTAGTGCTACTGTGCCTTCTCTGATGGCTTCTCCTCAGACCCTGCTTTAGCCCAGGCTCGCTCGCAGCCACCTTTGAGGGCCACGGGGCAGATGTCTGGGCACCAGAGCACCAAACATCTCTCCACAGAAGAGCTCGGGCACTCCGGCGACTCTGGAGCCACTAGTTAGGGGGTACGCCCTGCCACACACCTCGCAAGAGGCTTCTGGAGTGTGGTCAGTTCGCCCTTTACCTAATCAGCACTCCAGGATGAAGGACCTGTAGCCACTGCTTGCTAAAGGAAGCAGAAAATGTCTCTCTGAGTAGGTAGAACAGAGTTCAGTTTATTGGGGGTTTGGTCCCAATGGGAGCCTCCTGCAGAGAGCACCCAGGACCCTCGGGCTCAACCTTTTCTAGGGAGTGTAAGTGAGGGGAGGGGAAAGGTAAGGGACCAACTAGGGACAAAGGAAGGTGGGATCTGGAGGTAACAGACAGGGGCAGAAGCCAGAGGCCTTCTACTCAACCCTATCCAGAACCAAGTAACTTTGGATTGATAGGGAAAGGACCAGAAGAAGGGGGGAGCTGGGGTACAAATATGAAATAGGGAAGGAGGGGTCTGAGGAGGGGATACCACTGAGGGAAGGGATAACAATTTCAGGAGTAACCAAGTGGGAAAGGGGGGGAGAGACTAGAACAGTCTATTTACAGATAGTATATATAAAAGTTAACAAAACTATACATCAAACCCTTATAAATGTATAAAACCATAAGAAGCACCGTCACATCTTAGTCCATTTAATAATATAATGGGATCAGGACTCCTTGATACACCTGACATTACTTTGTGGCTCTGGTATAGTTGTGTACCAATATAAAACACATTGTTCAAATATGTGGTGTCTATATATGTTTTGTACTAAGAGGATCCACAGGAAAGATAGGATATCCCACATGAATTATAATGAAAAGTTACCTCCTTTTGTTTAGTCAATAGCTCAAATTAACAATTTCGGGCATAGTGACCAGTGAGAGACAAACATAGGCCACTACTGCTGCTCCTAATGCAGGGAAACATGGGTTTAACCACAGCTTGGACAATACTCTATATTGTACCTCTTTGTATGATGCCAGTCAAATGAAAAATGGGTCAAAATAGCACAGATGTTTCACTGTTCAGAAGGAAAAATGTCATGTATGTCCATTTGCTGTATTGTGAATCCCCGTGGAGAGAGGGAAAGAATATGAATAATTATGGGCTGCTCCTATAACTCACCATAAGAACAAAGAGGCCTTTCAAGAGTCTTGTAAATCTTTCTGTATTATTTACAAGATCTGAAGAGTAAAGAGATGGAGACTCTGCTTCTTTGGCGCTAATGTCACTACCTGGACAAGAAATATCAGTTTTTGTAGTAATTATTCCTCTGTTGGTAAGTATGGTATCTGAAACAAGGCACAAACTCACTCCTACAAAATGAGAATGACTATGGTTCAATATGCCGTCAGCTGTCTGGGCAAGAGATTTATCTGAATCTTTCTAAGCCTTTGTCATTAATCTCCTACGGTGATTATCACCTTATTTTCATACTTTTCCACTTTGCTCGGTCATTGTCTTTGTCATCCTACACCATTTTATATCTAATTATGGAACAAATGCAATAAGAATCTGGCTGTTGATAGATGTGTTATAAGATTATGGGGCTTGGCTCTTCCACAATCACAGTGAGATTTCTGTTCCTGGTGCAAACTCCCAGAGAAGATTCATAGGGTGCTTTAGGGACAAAACCAATTCAAACTTTTCATGATCCAGAAATTGCATCTATGGTACAAAGGACTTTTTTGGTCCACTGTTATTCTTAGAGTCAGATCACGATGTCATGATCCAAATACCCCATTATGAGATATTCCTGTGAAGGTGTGTCTTGTCTGCTCACTATAAATTTCTGAGTATTTGGATTGAGCTGATCCTTGGTGAGACCTCAGAGAGGCTGGAACTAAACATGCCCCTGCTCTTTCCTTGGTGTCACTGGTGTAGATCAGTCAGCATCACCTGGCTGTGCTGAGAAGCTGCAGCTTTGTCATATGTGACTGTGGCTGGAAATAGGATGAGAAGAGAGCTGGGTAACCTGCACAAACAGGATTTTCCACAGATATTGCCTCCAGATGAAGTACAACAAACTGAGGCCTCTTTTGCACCTTGGTTATCTACATGCAGAGACACTTCTACACTCCAGAGCTCGAGACTCACTTTGCATATAAATATAATAAAGAAATAATGGGTGCCTCTATATTTTATTCTGACCTCACAGCAGTGTAAGTTCAATTTAATAGAATAACTCTTGATTTAGGTCATGATTCACCCACTTTCTTAAGTAGACATCCAGTTTTAAGCACATGAATAAGGCAAGTACTCATAGGAGGATGATGGCTCATACACTCAAAGTCAAGTAAAACTTCACTTTACTGCATGTTTCAGCACTGTGAAGTGAGATCATATCAAAGAAATTATATCAACTTAAATATTTCTATTTAAGAAATGCCAGTCACAGATTTTTTATTGGAAGGGACATTCCATATGTAGAAGGGGCATAGCTGGGATCATAAATTCATACTTAAAACTAAAAGCTCGTTTCCTTATTTTAATGCTAATGGTATAAATAGTTGAAAAAATTAATGCTGTGTTAGTTTTCGTCAGTGATCAGAGACCATACCTATTATATTATTCTGTTACTTCTCTTAACTCTTCCCTGTGAGGTTGGGGAGGCCCTGGCCCAGGTTGCCTGGAGAAGCTGTGGCTGCCCCATCCCTGGAAGTGTCCAAGGACAGGTTGGAGCAACCTGGAATAGTGGAAGGTGTCCCTGCCCATGGCAGGGGGTGGAACTGGATGGGCTTTAAGGTTTCTTCAAACCCAAACCATTCTGTAATTTTGTCATTGTTTGCCTTTATGCTGAGTCCTACAGTATCTACTCTATGGAGTCCTACCATATGTGTCACAGAACAGTTATTAATAGAAGCAACCTGCTTCTATTTTCAGGTATGGAAAAGGAAATGGTCAATAACTGAACAGTAAATATTATTTTAGACATCCTGAAATGAAATTAAAGAAAGAACATATCTTAGCTAGAATATTTTATTACCCTATTTTAATCTTCTGATCTGCTTAGAACCAACTGAAAAAAAAATTATTCAAAAGATATTAATGGAGTAAGATGCAATTAATATGTTAAAATGTTATTAAAATACACATAGTTACCCATATGAAATAATAAATGAACTAGAAATATACAGCATAAATTAAAAAACAACATAAATTAAAAAAACCTAAACATTCTCCTTCCTCTGGAAATAAGTATCCTTCTATGCTAGGCTACTTTATTTCAGAAAAATATTGCCTTGTACAACTTGACACATCTCAAGTAGTAACTATGCTCATATAAATTTATTCTTGGACCCTTAAGTTGTAAGAAAGAGTAAATGAAAAAAAAAATTGCCTTGTTTCTAAAAGGCCTGACTCCAGCCTGTTATGGCTCCTGATAATTGGTCTCATCTCTCAGGAAGCCAATGACAGAACAAGAGGACACATCTCAAGCTCTGTCAGGAGAGGTTTAGGCTGGATTTAGGAAAAGCTTCTTCACAGAAAGAGTGACTGGCCATTGGAATGGGCTGCCCAGGGAGGTGGTGGAGTCACCCTGGAGGTGTTTAAGAGAAGACCTGATGAAGCACTGAGTGCCAGGGTTTAGATGAAGGGTTGGTGTTGGGTCATAGATTGGACCAGATGATCTCAAAGGTCTTTTCCAATCTTGTTAATTCTATGATTATTTTTTCATTTATAGTTTTCAAATAAAATGTTTCTCTTTATGACTTGGAGTTTTAACTAGAAAAGCAATCAAGCCTTCAGTAACCTTAAACAGAGGTCTCTGAAAGGGTAGACATTTGTTGGGATCTCAGTTGACACATTCATTAAAGAGGAGACTGAGCTCATAATGCTCATAATGCTCTTGGTGCTGAGCTGAGTCATCACTGGAACATTTCATCCATAAGAGAGACTAATGATAGTTCTGGAGGCACCAAATCCATACTTGAAATCTGATATTTAAATATCCCTGTGAAAAGTAAAGGGGTTTCAAGGTGAAATAGAACTTCATTTACACTAGAAAATTGGAAGTAGCAATTTGATCAGAAGGGAACATTGAGGAAGAATATTTATTGTAAATACTATTTATTGAAATTACATGGATAAATATTAGAGCTGTGTGGAAATGCTTGTGTTTACTGAAAGTGAATGGTAAACGAATGATATGTGAAAAAATAATTTTTAAAGCCACTTAGCTTGCTGTCTGGCTCAGTGTCAGACAAATGGCTTAACTGCATCCTTAAAAATTAAAAGAATTGACTAAATTTAATTGACCATTCCCGTCATATGAAGCAACAAAATCCAACAGTGGATGAATGTTTTTCATTTCTCCTGTTTTCGTGTAAGTACTGGACACTATTTTAATCTGTCAGTATTATCCTGTCTTTTAAATAAATTATTCTGAGCTAAAAATATTGGTTTGCACAAAAAGAAGAGCAATAGCACAGTGAATGTTCTGGTACAACAGCCATTAGAGCAGTAGCTCTGCAAATATGCACAAGTTCCTTTGAATTTTATTCCAGGCACAAGTCCAGGCACATGTCAGCAAACCAGAGAAGGAGCGATATTAAAGTTCTTTTTAGTAAAGCCGTCTATAAGTTCTGACAGTTCTAACTGTAAATCAGTCTCAAACTGATTCATCCTTTAATACACACCAGCTTGTTGGGAGGGCTCTAAGCATTGAAAGCTGTGATAGCAGAGCTTTAGGACAGTTCTTTGTGGGTCTTTAAAGTGTTGATCTCCTCTTAGGTGGGGAGTATCCAGGTCTTATTTTAGCCCTTTTTACCCCACTGTGACTTGAGGCAGGTCAGCCGGGTGACTGGGGTGCAGGAATGCTGGCACAGAGGTGCTGTGAGAGTGAGCTGGGGAAGGTCAGCTCTCCAAATACCCTAGCAGATATTCAATTTCTTAAATTAAAGCTGTTCCTTTGAAGTCAATAAAGCTCTTCTACAACATAAGTTGTGGCAGGAGCATTTGTCTTTGTAGGACTCTGACCTCTATTTTTAATCAAATAAAATGAAAGCCTTGTCCAAAGTTTCATTGTTGTAAATTGCCTCCCAGACACAGAAACACAGATTTGCATTTAGTAATTCAAATATTCAAGATGTTGGAAACAAAAATAATCAGGAAACCTTTACTGGTTTCAATATCCTAACTTCTCTGTCTGAATGCATCCATCTGTGAAAACATTCTTGTGCAGGTCATGTAACACGAGGTACAGGTTGCAAATTCTTTCTTGTGCATAGTCCGCCAGTTTGTACAAAATACACTTAAAAATAGAGTGAATTTTCCTATTTGTGCTTTATCAAGGTACTGCACCTTCACTGACAGAGGAAATACAGCCCCTGGATACAGTCAGGTTTAAGGGAAAACCTAGTGTCTTCATCAGGTGTGGCATTTGACACCTTAGGTTTGCCAGCCATGCTCAGCAGGAAACCCTTTTCCTACCACGCAATTCTTGGAGGCATCCAAGGTTTTCTTATTCCCAGCCTCAGGACAAACTTCCAACGTATCCTCTGTTTTCATTATGGAAGTAGAGAAATCTCATCAAGCAATGACTCTGGAAGCCTGAGCAACTGGATCCAGATCCATCCATTTTCCAAGATGCGTCTGTTCAACTAAATTGGAACAGGTCTGAATTATGGAAGACGTGAAAAACATTCACCTGTAAGCTCAGTGATGTTCCTCATCAGTGGAGGAATTGTTTGGCTTTGCTTTTGATTATTTTGAAGAACCCTCTTGGCCTGTTCACATTTTTGCCACAGTATGATTGCATCTCAGAGAAATTGCCCTACAATTATTTTGTTTTCAAAATGTAGCCCTGACCCTGCAAATGCACCATTCATTTTCGTGAGGTGATGCAGACGCTCTCACAATGCCAAATGCTACTTTTCCTTTTCCCATAGTGTAGCAATAACACAATTCCAAACCAATAGCCTTTTAACTATTCACTCAATTTTACACGTACAGTGTACCCTGCTGACATGACATGTTAGTGTTCCCAAAAACAGGGCCTAAATCTGCTGACTCTCCAGAAAAGAGCAAGATTCATCCTTTGATCTTAATAACATTATTTGCATTAGTAGTAGTGAGTTGAAGAAGGAATTATAAAGCTGTGTGTACATTTAGCAATGGAGGTGCTGCGCCTTCTCTGCCATACGGGAACAGAAGCATTGGCAATTTCAGCTGGGTTTTTTTTTATACTGTTCATCCTTGTGGAAAATACAAAACATACTGAAAACACAGATATTAAAATGCTTTTTTGTCCATTATTCACCAAGTGACCCAAATAAGCATTTTCAATGTCATGTAAAATGCTTTAGAGTTTTGAATGGCTTTGGCAGCTTTTCTGACAGAAATACAATATAATTCAAGGAAGAGCAAAGAAAACTGCCTAAACTGCATTCCTTTGTTTAACCAACCTCGTCAAAGATTCACTTCCTGAAATGGATGGATTTTGCTGGATTATGTTAGTACCAGGTGGAGTTTTAATTAAACCTCTATCCTGCCGTTGGAAAAGAAAGCTTTACAATCAGAGAATTAAAAATAGCTTCCTCGTGGGGGGGAGGGGAGAGGAGGAAGGGTGGAGGAAGGATGCTTTGAGGTGCAGGAAGTTTCCCACCATGGCATGGAGGAGCAAACTCCTGCTTGAGCAGCTGAGACCTTTCTCTTGGTCTTCCTCAGGCACAGCTCCTTGCTGAAGTCAGCGATCCTTGCGCTGCAACTGCTTCTGGAAGCAGCTCAGAGACAAGAAATGAGTACAGGTGATGTTTTTATTCCTCCTCTGATTGTCCTTTTTTTTTCTGCTGCAGCCCAAGAACCCCTCTGCATTTGTCTGAGGAGTTTGGGAAAGGAACAGTTGGCAGCAGGGGTTGACCCAAAAGTGCCCGTTGCATCTGCCCCTGCAGGACTTCTCTGGCCTGTTCCTCCACTCCATCCTCTGTCTGCACTTCCAGCAGGTAAATGGTGATTTGCTTCATAAACATTCCAGCTCTTCCCTTGAATGGAATACCAAGTTGCGTATATATTTCATGTCAATGCTTTCTTTTTTGCTCTTTAATGTGACTCCAGTGTGTGCCAACACAGTCAGTCTGATTGTGATACCCAAAGTAAAAAATCCAAGAAAACTTAAAGTAAAACGAACTTGATTTTATAGAAGTAACTTTATTTTTGATGCTTGCCACCAAATATAAGCCATCCAGCCAAAAACTGAAAATTTAGAGTGCTTGAACGTTTAAAAAACCCTCTAAAAACAAGACTACAAAATACCAATGTTTATTAATAAGTTTAATAAGTTTATTAATGTTTATTTAATAATGTTTATTAAAAGTCTTTGTCCATCTAAGAAAGCCTTGAAGTTACCACCTGAGATACTAATTTGCTTTTACGATATTCACAACATCAAAACTCCTGTCAAAATTTGTCTGTGGTTTGTTCCTTTGGGCTTGACATCTGCTCTACAAATCAATCTCCTCAAATCAATACTGTGTTAGCACACTCATTCCAAAAGAAATGTAAAAGCAGAAAAGCAGAAAAAACACTCAACTGCAGGGCTCACTTCAGTGTCTGGAGATCTCCTCACTCACACTGGAGGGGGGACAGGTGAGAGCAGAGTGAATTTACAGGAGTCACAGTCCAAGCCAGCAAAACAGAGAGAGAAAATCAACCAGTTCACAGTTTCTCTGGTTAAAATAGAATACTCCTTAATCCCTCTTATGCTTGAAGGGCAGAACATTACTTTGGGACTGAAATAATAAAGATTTGTTATTTAATTATTTACCATGTAATTAAAAATAGACCAACTACTAACAAAGCCAGAATCTGTAGGATTTAACTAAGAATTTAATTTATAACTCATTTTCTTAAGGCTGAGTATAAAATTGTTCATTAAAATGCTCCTGACAGTGTTTTGGACTTGAATATGTTTTTATAATATAACGTGCTGATTTTTAAAATCTTTGAAATCCATCTAAAAAGAGCTGCACATTCTGCTAATGAAATCTCTGGCAGGTAGAAGGTACAGTGGTGATATTTGCAGCCTGAATCTTTGTGCTTGAGGATCCGGTCATTCAGGAGTTTTGCTCTGATACTTGACCAGCTCAGATTTTGAATAAATATTGGGCAGAATGCACAGATACCTCATTTCTCCAGGGTCTTGAAAACATGACACTGGATATGAGACAGATGTTCAGGAGGCATTATTTGCTTACTCAGCACTGTCTGCTTATTTATTTCTATGCTTTAACTTAGACTTTTTGTATTATCTTTTGAATTACTATGCAAGAGGAAAAAAGAAGAAAAACAGTTCTGCAATGGCCACATGTAGATACATTTGTTGTGTATTTATCATGCATATGAATTGAGTGTCTTGCACAAGTAAAAGCTTGTAAAGGGTAACAACAAAAAGGTAGATTGAAAAAGCCTGGTCTTGTAGTTTCGATTTTATCTATTTCTGTACAGTTTATAATAGACTTTTACAGTGCAGTTCATTACAGTGACTTTAGATCTGCTGCAGAGTATCAAAATAAACAGAGAAAAATAGACTAATGAGTTCTGTGTTTTCTTTAACACATGACTTTTTGGCTTTAATGGGCTACCAAAGTGCTGTAGACTGTGAGTTGTAAACCCTGCACAAAAATTTTAGTTTGTTGAATAAAATGTTTTCTTTAGTGCTTTTCAAAATCATGGAAATTTTTCTGTTGCTCATATCTTTCACATGACTTGTTTGCCCTGAGATACCATGTGCCAGACTTCTAAGATTTTCCATATGGGACTGGGCGGGAAGAATAGAGATCCAAGAACTCATTAATAGTGACAGGGCAGAAGAGCAGATGCAACAAAATTCCATAGCCAAAAATATTTCCATTGAAAAAATGCCTATAGGGTAAAAATGAGAGGTGGCTATCAGATTGCATAAGGTTTTTCCTTTTATTCTCCATGCACAGATTAGCCAAAAATCTTCCGTTCCCCTTGCCTTGCAAATGCAACTATATCCCTGACATTCAAGGAGACAGTAATTTAATTTGCTATGCTGTCTTAATCAGGGACTTGTGTGCAGCAAAATCTGACATTTTTATCTAGACAATATTATGTCAAGCCATGAGCTGGGGACCAAGTTCATGTCACATCTGTCGACAGATGATTCTCAGTAGGTCATGCAGCAGCAGGGCAGTGCCACTGTTCCCACAGTGGCAGGTGGGTGACCTGTTCCCAGCACTGAGCCACTGCTGAAGGTGACAATGTGTAACCATGGAGGCTGTGGCAATAAAGTTGAAGTTGACATGAAAAACATGTGACAAAGATACCCTACGACCAAGATACCCATGACTGAAAAATCTGTAAGAAAGTTGTTTAGTTCCCAGTGATACCAAAGAGTTACATTATTGTTTTCACTGAAGGAGGGTGATGAACACTCTTCTGAATTCCAAGGCCATGCCTGTGAGGAAGCGCAGCCAATGCAAGACAGCAGGGTTTAAAGTTCCCTGTGTGTTTGAATCACTTGGTGTGTTCAGCTGGAGGAGATTGAGGGGAGACCTCATTGCAGGGACAAGTCCCTGGGGAGGGGCAGGGACTGAGCTCTGCTCTGGGGGACCAGGGCCAGGATCCAGGGAATGGCTGGAGTTGTGTCAGGGCAGGGGGAGGTTGGAGCTCAGCCCCAGGTTGTGCTTTGCCCACAGGGTGGGTGGGCACTGCCCAGGCTCCCCAGGGCAGTGGGCACAGCCCCAAGGCTGCCAGAGCTCCAGGAGGGCTGGGATGATCCTCTGGGCACAGGGGGGACTCTTGGGGATGGGGCTGTGCAGGGCAGCAGTTGGACTTTGGTGATCCTTGTGGGTCCCTTCCAACTCAGCACATTCTGAACCCTGTGAGTTCAGTAAGGCACCTTGATCTCCAGAGTAATGAACAGTCACCACTGCAGAGTCAAATGCACTGAACTGTTGTGGCCCAAATACCCGCAATAAGATACCCGAATACCTGCCACTAGAAATGTAAATTTTGTTCTTGTTGAGCACTCCAAAATCAAGCAGTGCCGCCATCTCTGTAGTGAGTTCAACAAGCTTAGTAGCCAGTCAAGAAACATACAACAAAGTGACGTATTTTTTACATTAGTCGTGTCTAATGCTATTTACAGGCTTTTTAAGATTACCATTTCACCTAAAAACACAAGGGAACCCAGACCTAAAGTGTTGTGCTCCTTTTGCCCAGTCCACTTAATTAGCAGGGCTGTATTTCCTACTACCTGGAGCTCCTGAAAGCTCTTCATTAGGCACAAGTCACAATAATCCAATTTAGATGTGACAAAAATTTCTGTTCCTCTGCCAAAGCATCTACTGAACTGGAAACTGTAATTCCCAAAGTAAGGGTCATAGCCTTCTGTGGGGCTGAAAAATTAACATTACTGTAATTATTTGAGCTATTGTAATGGGGCCGATGGAAAAGAGATCTACTGCCAGGAACAAGCAAAGGAGATTTTCGTGGCTCTGACTGGACTATTCTGAGCAGGAGCACTTGTGCTCCAAATACTTTCCTTGCTTTAACCCCTATTTCTGAACTTAGAGAAACTTTTTAGGAGGGTGAGAAAATTAATATTTTCAAATGTATTCTATTTATCTTTGTCTCTGAGCACTAAATTTTAGTTCAGGTTAATATTTTCTTCATTTTCTGTGACAAATATGGGAATATTAGAAAAAAGATCTTTAGGCTCCTAGTTGGTTTCCAATGATTCATTCAGACAGCACATTTATAAATAGGGAAAAAAGGAAGGGGGAAAAGAGAGCAAAGGAAAGGAAAGTCTTTAGGACATACACTGCCATTTAACACAGTGGCCAAAACATTTTTGTGGTACATGCTATTTATTGATACTATTTTGTTGGTGAAGAACTAGGCATTGAAGCAAATTTCTTAGCCTGTTTCCTACTTTCTGGTGCTAGAATCCTTAGTACGTTTTTAAATTAAACAGTGTTGTTCCCTCTTGAATTCTGAAGAGAGGGTTACTGAAATGTTGTTCGCAGATGTGCAGTTGGAATTTTTTCTCCCTTGTAATCTCTTCTCTGTTCCACATCCATGGCAAAGAGCACAAAGACAGTTGATGTAATTCACTGTTTCCATTTTTAGGGATTAATCAATTCAATAGTACTGGAGTTCAGATGCTCCTTTATGCAAAGAGGGAGTCAAGTTGTCCATTACAATGCTGGAGGTTGTGTGGTAAATTAGAAGTTAAAGGAACCTCCTGGAAGGCGTAGGCATCACCTTTGGTTGCAACTGCAGATTCATGGAGATTCCTGTCATGTACGTGAAATTAAACCTGATCTACCTGTCTTTGAATAAAGTTAAGAGTACCAAAGCAAATTGCAGAACATTATAAGTATTAACTCACTTTTTTTAGGCTACATCTTATCAAACTTCTACCATACATTACATTCTTCATCACTGTCAACTCACTATCCTTTCCTTTTCACTAAAGAACAGGAATGTTGTCCAATGTTATGATGTAGGTCATGCCTTGCTTTTTCTAGTCCTATTTTGAGAAAATGCGTCTGAGTAAAACTTCATTTTTGGTGATGCCAAGTCTTCCCCCATCAGATAACATCTCGTCTATATTTATGTTACCTGACTTTATACTTCTTGGTTTTGGCAGATGGAGGAATGATTTTTTTTTCACATTTTTCATATGGTGGAGAATTTCCAGAATCTAGTTTAGCAATAGCAAGCACGGGAGGCTTTGATTTGTTTGCCTAACATACATGTCACATATAACAGACAATGTCCTTCCACCTTAGTAGTTAATAAGCAGCTTTTCCGTATGGATTTGTGCCAACACAAAATCCATCACTACAATTAGCAGTAGTAGGAACTTCAGCTGCCAGCAGCAGCAGCAGCGAAAGCAGTAAAGATTAAATGACCGTGTGAACCATCTGTCCAAAATAAAACTGATGTGCTTTGGCAAAAAATAAGAAAACTCAGGCCACTGTTACACCTCAGTTCTACTTTGGTAATAATTAGAGAAAATGTTGCTGTCTGGGACTCACTATTTTTCACATGACAGATTCACCCCATTAATGACAAGAATCTGAGTAACAACACCAGTAAAATGTTTCAAATTAAAAAAAACCCTATAGATTACTTTCAAGAATTTGAAGATATAAATAACCTTTTGAAGAAGGTTGATTTTTAGAGACACTGGTCAGTCAGGTCCCCATTACTAACTTCTAGTTGGTGCTGCACATGTACTTACAAAAAGTCTACTTGGAAACTCCACTAAATTACACCCAAAAATCAACTTTTTTTTGATAGAATATCTTCCAGGAGCTACAAAATCTCTACAAGATAGTGTTCATGATAAATACTTCCATAGCATAGGATGTGATCTTGGTCTAGAGCAGGTTTTTGTCAGAGCTACAATAACAAACCCCCTTCTCAAGAACCATGGCTGAATTATGCTAATAATTGCACAAACAAATGAATGAAAAAGTAGTATAATGAGGATTTGAATCAGTATTTTATTGTACAATATTAATTGATAGAAAACACTCTAGACTAGCCCATGTTTCTTTAGAGTGATTCACAGTTTATGGTCTCACAGTGTCCCATAGGACATACTTTCAAAACAAATTATTTTCCACAGTTTAAATGAACCTCTAGGAATGCACTGGAGCCCCTCAGAAATATTTTAGGCTTAAGAATCGCCCAAAACCAACTTTTGAGTTCATGAACAGTAAAACATCTGATTTGTATGTCAGTGTGCAAAAATCACAGCTGGTAATCACGACCTTGAAGAGGCTTTGCAGCTGCAGTGATGCTGCAGCACTGAGAGACACACAGCATTTCACTTTGTGAAATGCCCTGTTGAAAACTCTGGGTTTGCATCTCATTCCTTGTATTTATTATGAACACAATTTAATCTCATAAGTCAATCAGACATGTCAGTCCTCTCCTGGTCATTGTGAAAGCACAGCAGTATCAGAAGTCAGAGGCTTGCAAACAGGGAACACCATGTAGTTTTGTCATGAAGCTCAGCATGTACAGAAATGTGCCAAATTTATGCACATTTGGACACTTGCTGTATGATTTTCAGGATTAGAACAATTACTTTGTTGTTGACAGTTAAAAGCTTCCATGTACACAGATGCTTGGTGCAACACTCTGACGTGGTCAGACATTCCGTAATAGAGAACAGCTTGCTGGGAAGCAAAGCTAGTGAAGAAATCAGAAATAAAGCCAAATCCAATTGAAAATGTATCCTCAGGTAAATGTGAGTTTTGACAGCAGGACAGAATTATACACTTTAGACCACTCAGAACACAAAGTAAACTCTCTTCCTAAGAAATGTGACCTGTTAGCAGCAACATAAACTGACCTGTGCATGTCATCAGTTATGTCCACCAGCAGCACATCAGGAGACACTAATTCTTGCATTCCCTATGCAAATCAGATGGGATTTCCTGCAGTATTAACCATTCCCCAGGAGTGCCCAAGCACTGGGATAACTCAGTAGGCCAAACACTGGGATAACTCAATGGAGAGTTGTTTGTTCAAGCTCTGGGAAGCCCAGTGTAAGGTGTAACAGCTGATGCAGTCTTCCTTCTGTATGGGAAAGCTCATCCTCTATAAAACCCAAGGACAAACAGGGCTCTGGGGCAGCTGGCACAGTCTCTCTAATGAACTGGATTCAGGAAGGGACAGTAGAAAGAGACAGAAGAATGTATGCTTTACTGGTTTTAGAATTGAGTTTATGGGTTAATTTAAAGAGAATCTATCCTATGAAAAGGAATTTATAAAGCAAATGCCGCAAGCCCAAGTTTTTCCCCTGTGACATGATTGCTTTTTAACTTCATTAATAGCAAATAGGGAAAAATCATGGAAACACATTAACACACTGAATGAACACAAAAACCTGAAGAGCACTGAAGGCCACTAGATACTACTGAAGCCTACAACTGCTTCCAACACCCTTACCAGCCTGCTTTGAACTTCTTGAAACCACTGGAAGATATCTACTGGATTGTATGTAGATTAGACAATTAACTGCTTCCACAAAGGAAAAAAACCCAACCTCCTGCATTTGCTTATTGGCTGTAACACAAGACCTTCAAGCCAGGACAGGACTTCAAACATTCCAGAGTTCAATTTATCAGTACAAATACAAGACATAAATCTAAAGGCATTTTATAGAGCCCTGTTCCTGCCAAAGCTGGAGAGAATCAGGTTGAAGACGAACAATAATATGAAGGATCAAAGCCTCCCCTCCCAATACGAGCTGTTGAAGCAGAGTGTCCATAAAAGCAGGATTTACTTAGAGAAACTATCTGTTAAAGAAAAGGACACAGAATTTTCCTGATTCATCTTGTTCCAGAACTTTATCACACATAAATCTTCATAGTCTAGCATATAACATCCTGTACAGTGGAAAAAGGTCAGTATAAAAACACTGCTCTCTCATCCTTTATCCATAATATGAGAAAAGCACAGTTTATTGTAACAGGAAATAATACTTTATTATAAAATCTGCATGTAAACAAGTAACCAATTCATTGAAATAACAGTTAATGGAAGTGCAAATTAATTTCATAAAATGATATCTGTTCTGTATTTAAATATATATATATATAATTTGTTTTCTCCCATTCTAAGGTGGTTCTACTCCCCCCTCCCCACGTTTAAGTTTAAAAAGATTTATCATTGCTGCTTTAGACTAAAAAGAGTGTACGAGCCTGCGTACAAGTTAAAGTTTTGCTCTGCAAACAAGACAAGTCTATGGTGATGCTTATCATCCTTTCTTATCTTTGCATCTCTGGTATCCACAGGACAAGAGGATATAGAACATATGTACACAGTGAAAATGTGGGCATGTCAAACCACATATTTCAAGTTAGTTCATTTACTTGGACACATTGAAACTTAAACCATTTACCAATGAAGCATTGTTGTACAACTTCCAGACCTGCTTGAGCACCTTAAGGGATTAACAAGAGTCTCAACGGATAAGTCACTCTTGTTACCACAATGAGGATCATCTACACACTTCTCACAAGAGTCAAATGCTTGTTCATCAGCCACGTGAAACATCTGGCCTTGCTGGAAGCTCCTATAGCACAGATAAGTCATGGCAAGATTTGGATTTTGCTTTGAAAGCCATCTTCTTATTGTTCTTTGCCACAATCCTCCCAAGGAATCTCTTTGCCTTTTTGCCTATGCTTTCTCTCCTCTTTGTGTTGGCCATCCTCCTGGCATTGTCTTCCTTGCTGTCCTTGCGAAGTCTGATCTGCCGAACAATACCTTCAAACAGGTCCTTGACGTTGTGGTGAAGAGCAGCTGAGGTCTCGATGAACTTGCAGTCAAACACAACAGCACAAGCCCGTCCCTCTGCAGGGAAAAAGAAAAGGAACATGAGTGGAGAGGGACATTTTCTTTGGCAGAAAAACTAAACAAAGGTTTGCTTTAAGTGAGGAAAGCGCCTTCAATGCCATGAAAGAGCTTTACTTTGTAGTAGGAAAGCTCAAATTTGCTCTCCTGGTTTTGCCCCCTTCTCTTCTTGTTTTTATTGTGGTATGGTCAGAAATCTCATTTGACCAATAGTACTGAATATACAGCAGCAATAGTCCTTTAGCCAGACTGTCCCAGTGTTGTTGAAGAGCTAAAGCTGATATAGGAGAGGCACTTGGATGCACACTCACTGCTTGATAAGAAATAGTGTGAGGTACAGAAAGAAATGGGGTTTATTCTGGAAGTTGTTGAGCAATTCTGCACCTCTGCATTGGTGTAACAAATGAGTTTTCCATGCTAACAGCAAATGAAGCTGATACAGGCCACAAGGTCGAATCATTGAAAACATCACTAGAGATCATGAAGTTGTACACTGGATCTGACTAGGGCTGCATTCAAAAAGCAAAATGCTCAGTGTCCCAGGCATAAGCACAAAACCCTGGTACATTGCTGCAGCACAAATTCCCATGGTCAACTGTGGTAAATAATAGCAAAGTTGTAAACCTGAGGAAAGTACAGGTGTCAAGACTAGGGCAGGTCAACCACACACTGCCACCAGCCCAAAAAAAGTTATATTGTCCTGAGGAACTCCAGTCAATTCCCTGTGCGGGCATTTAGCACACGGAGCATGGCAAAAGCAGGCAGCAAGAAATGGCTCATCAACATCAAAGTACCAATATTTCAGAGTATTCTTCCAGGTAGAAACAAAATACACACTCCAAAGCAAAACAAGAACACCCTACAAAATGCTTAAATAAGCTGAATTAATACCGTGGTGTTGGCAGTGGTTCCTGTGCTCTAGTTACCAAAATGCAAGCTACAACTAGCTGAGAAAATTCTCACTAATAAGAACTGAAGAACATGTACAAAGAGACTTTGAGCTGTGTGAGCCTGGTTCTACCAGCTCAACTCAAATGTGATGGAATTACTCCCAGAAGAAAGAGAGCTGTAGAGGCAGTATGGGATCACCCTTTCCAAAGGGGGCTCTGTGACGTGGCAACTCCTGTCCCTTAAAAAACATAGCTGAGGCTACCACACTGTGAGCCTGGCAAGTGCTGCTGCACACAGAGCATATAACTAAACTCTCAGTTAATACTGGCCAAAACTGGGCCCCAACACAAAGCAGTGTGCTAAAGCTGCAGCTCTGATGCATTTTTTCTCTCATATTGCAGTTCAGACATCTCCCCCTCCACCATCTCCACTGTTTTCTGTGGTACCAAGTCCCTCAGTATGAATCAGCTGGCTTGACTTCTCCAGTGTGCCTGAATCACAAATTTTTCAACATCATTTCCACTGGTTATGATCCTCCACAGCTTTTGCTACTACTTTAGACATTACTATGTAAATTCATAGTGTCTCTTACCATCAACTGAGACTTCCCGGGACCTGACCAGGTCACTTTTATTCCCCACAAGGATAATAGGAATGTCTTCTGTTTGCCTTGCTCTTCTTAGCTGGATTCTTAGCTCAGAGGCTTTTTCAAAACTAACTTTGTCTGTCACTGAATATACAATAATATAGGCATCTCCCATTTGCATGCAGTGGTTCTGAAGCCATTGGCTGTCATCCTGAAACAGAAGACAAGAAATAGATTTATTGCACTGAAAATCTATTCAATACTAATTAATGATTTAATTATTGTAAGCACCTTAAAAAATGTTTTTCTAAGCTTTATTATAAATAGTCAGTAAAAGTAAGCCAATCTGCCAATAGTTTTAAAGATCTTGTTATTTAAAATACAATACAAAAGAAAATTCTCTTGTTTCCAGAAGAGGTGTCAGGTCTGCACTGATCAGACTGTGAATCTATAATTTTACAGTAATTCCCTGGGCTGCTCATGTAAGCTGCTGATTCTTCAAAACATTAAGGGATTCTTACTCCAGTTCTATTCAGGTTTTTAAAATGCTTGCCTAGCTACAAGAAATTAATTGTAGGAGAGAATAAAAGGCAGCGTGAATTCTACTTTTTTAATGTCATTTATCTGATCGAAGAAATAGGCATAGTTGTTCCATTTCTACTTATATTTTATGAGAACCACAGACCAAGCCATAAAGGAAAAATAAAGGAAAAGGTGTAAGTACCTGCTCCCATATATCAAACACCACGAGCGACGCTTCTTCTCCATCGACTATAATTGATCTGTCGTATGTATTCCCTACGGAAAAAAAAAAAAAAAAAAAGGCTTGAGAAACAAGAAGTTTTTCTCCTCCATCCCTGCCCGTCGCCTGGGAGAGGATCGCTGTAGTGGGTCGCCCGTAGAGGTGCCGCGAGTCCCGGGACCTCGGTCCAGCTCAGCGCCCTCACCGGCCTCATCCGCGTCCGCGCAGTCCTCCACGCCGCCGAAGATGCGCGCCAGGCTGGTCTTGCCCACGCCGTGCTCGCCCAGCAGGATCACCTTGTAGAGGCTACTGTCCAAGTCACTGCCCGAGGAGATGACGGAGTCGGAGGAGTCGGAGGCCCAGGTCTCCCGGTGCGCCTCGCCGGGGCTGTAGGAGGTGCAGCGCACCAAGCCCGACAGCTCGTCGTGCGGGAGCGCGGCGCGCAGGTCCCGCTCGTCCACGGGCATGCTGCGGCGGTGCAGGTGCTGCTGCGCCGCGAAGGGCGTGCTGCCCCGCCGCTTGTCCAGGTAGCGCAGCTTGTCACCGCGGTTCAGAGTCATC
>WEIV01026843.1:92720-114076 GCA_013390005.1 Calyptomena viridis
CGCTCCGCGAAGCGAGGGAAGAAGTGAGGGATTCCCTGCCGTGTATCGCCCGAGCCGCCGCTGCCGGAGCTCCCTCAGCGAGTGCTGCAGCTACCGCCCCCCNGCGAGCGCCGAGGGCAGACGAGGGACGGCGGAGCGGGTCAGTGGAAACACCGCCCGGTGCAGGGAGAGCACGGCTGAGCTCTGACTGGGACTGCCGGCCTCGGCCTCACCGCCTCCCCCGCCTCTGCCCCGCCGCGGTGCTTTCCCCTCCCGCTGCCCCCGGGTGCAATACAAACAGCATTTGCTCTGTGTGTGTCGCTTGTTTCCACTCGCAGCCCTGTGTGAGAGAGCATGGTGTGCACAGATATCTTTCCTCGGCTTGCCAGTATCTATGGCACGGTCTGGGAGTTCAGGTGTAGTCCTGGGATGTACATCAGCGTTAGGGAGAATATGGGAGACCTTATTTCAGTTACAGCTCCCTGGGGAGGGGCAGAGGAGGGGCAGACCCTGAGCTCTGCTCTGTGGGGACCAGGGACAGGAGCCAGGGAATGGCCTGGAGTTGTGTCAGGGCAGGGGGAGGTTGGAGCTCAGCACCAGGTTCTTCTTCGCCCACAGGGTGATTGGGCACTGCCCAGGCTCCCCAGGGCAGTGGGCACAGCCCCGAGGCTGCCAGAGCTCCAGGAGGGATGGGATGATCCTCTGGGGACAGGGGGTGACTCTTGGGGATGGGGCTGTGCAGGGCCATGAGCTGGACTGGATGATCCTTGTGGGTCCCTTCCAACTCAGCATATTCTGTGACTGTGATTCGGATTTGCACTGTTCTCATTACTTCATGTTTGCCTTACTCAACATTCAGGAGTACAGCACCTGTGTACAGGTGTACTGTGTACAGCACCTGTGGTAGGTGTTGCACACACACAGAAGGCTACCAGTGAAGTGTTAACAGTTTAAGAGGTCATCATAAAACATAAAGGTCAAATTCTTCTCTTGCTTTCACCTGAGCAGCAAAGTGTGGCAGTGAAAGTCTTATCTCATAAGTGGCACAGTCATCCCCATGTGACCGGGTGAAGAAAGGACTCACCAGATAACTAACTATACTGGTATCCTGAATGGCTCACCCAAGCATGGATACAGTTTGTTGTTTACCTAGCAACCAAAACGTGTCAGACATTGTACAGCCAAAATAGCTCTGGCTCCTGCTACTGAAAGATTACGGGCTGATCACTGCAGGAAAATCCCTGTGACTCTGTGCAGGGACAGTTGCCATCAAATCCATGTAAGTTTAAGGGTTTCCAAAGCAGAAACAAGGTTAAAGAAGGCATGAGATAGGGGCGTGATAGGAATGAAGTTGTAGATGTAGGCAATAAAGTAAGGGAAAGATAAAGCATTGGGCTATGGGTTGCTTCATTTCTTATGAAATTGAGCGAATATTCTGTTATTTTCAGGAACCTGTTATAGTTCTCCAGCTCACACTCTTGGGTGGTTTTGGCTCCTTCACCCTGACAACTGTGGTTGGGAGTGTTAATGTGGCAGTTAAAGATCACCAAGTGCTTACAGCAAGTTCTCTCTGCCAGTCTCACAAAACTGCAACCAAAATAGCCTTGTCAGTTCAAATAGTCAGTTTGGTGGCAAAACATGTGCTTCACCTGACTGAAATGAATTCTAAACCTCTGGCTAGCATCTGGAATTATATGTCAAATAAATTAGTTAACATTGGGAGTACATTGTAGTTACTTGATAAATTGGAATCTGCCAAATCATCTTTCTAATTTTGAATTTATGTACAGTTCATTGTGTAAATACATTAGGGTTTATCTTCAGTTAACTTTATTTAAGTTTGGATTTTTCAAAAAAATTGTCATCTGCAATTATCACCTGAAACTATTCTCAGGAAGTTTTTAGGTCTTTTGGACCAGACTTTCTTGCTTTTATTGTGTGTTAGGGTCAGGCTTTAGAAGTTGATACATAAAGTGGGAGTATTTTAAATTCTTTTCTGTGTGAAATAAGGGAAATCTGAGAAGCAACAGAACCAAAGAGACAGTGCCACTTCTGTGCCACACAGAGCATTACTGACTGGAAACACACTAAAAATGGGAATTACACTGGCAGGAATTAAAGAACCCATATTTTATTCCAGGCCTTTTGCTGGTGAGAATTATGGATATTTTAAAGCTAGACTCTTTGCTAACCAAAATCTATTGGGAAAGGCTTATGCAAAAGTGCTAAATAAAAACTTAAAGAGAACAGTGTTTCAGCAGAAAAAGTGACTGAATATAAAATGATACCCAGTAGAAATCATACAGAAAATTCAGGACTCTCTGGCTGATACTTGGGGTTTTTTGCCAGCACGCAGGTACAACTAATGAATTAATGGTTAGAGAATACCACTATGGTTACAGGACACGACTCAGGCTCTGGCACTTGGTGCCTTGAGTTGTCCTTTGATGGAAAGTAAGATGGCCTTGGATTATGTCCCCAGGGCTTCACTTATTCCTGGAGGGGTGAACACAAGTTGCACAGAGGAGCTGTGCCAAGGCAGTTGGTTCTGTTCCCATCTGCCACAGGATTTGTGCCTGGAACCAGAGAGGGGGGGAGATCACAGAGGTCACATAGCTGGTTTGTTTCCTTTGATCTTAATAGGTTCAGTTATTTTGTCAAGTTGGAAGGAATTAACTGATAATTCAGGTTAATCATATAGTATGTCTCTTCACATAGCATGTAATTCTATTTGCTGTTAATTATTAACATTATTAATTTTTTGTTAATTAGCATAGATTATTATTAATATTATTTTGCTGTTAATTATGAACATTTTCATATATACATTACTGTGGCACCTGCTGATTTCAATGGTGAGTCCATAGGCTTCAAATGCTGATGTTTTAGTTTCTTTGGCAGATTTTAAAATCATCTCCTCTCTCACCTGCCCTCCATTTCCACTTATGTGTGGCCATGCCTTTAACAGATATATGGACTGTAATTTATTTCTATTTAAAAGAGATTTTCATGTCTTGCTTTTCTACTCTTCTGTTGTTCTAGCATTTACTGGTCTAGGATTTTTTTTGTTGAATGCTTCAGATGTGTACTGTAGGGGTGGTGTTTTTACTATTCCTTATGTACTGAAATGGACATTGGAAATTTTATAATTTTGATGGGTTTTACACAGAGCCAGACCTGGGGTCTCTCAGTGCAGAAGGTAAAAGCCCCGTCCAGCCTGCATGGCAGGTGGTGAGTGCACTGAGCTGTGGTTGTGGCACAGCAGTGTCAATGTCTGTGTCACCCTGAGCAGTGCAGGGGTCTGTCCCCTGCATTGGTTGTGTCCCATCACCAAGGCAGAGCTGCACTAGGACTGACTGCTGTCCAGCCCAGCCCTCACTGCACCAGGACACTGCTTAGCAGCAGGAACCGAATTCTGCAGATTCTGCAAGCACTGGGTCATTCTGGGTCTCAGGGACCCCAGTCAACTAATTAGTCTTAATTATCGGGTTATTCTGGGACCCTGATGGAGCCACTGCAACCACCCAATCAATCCCAAAATTTCGCTTTTGCTTGGCTGCTGAGCATCTGTGGTGTGTCCCCTGTGTTCACATGGGAGAATCTGTTCTGAGACCAAGAAGGAAAGGAACACTGATATCCTATATTTTGTGGAATTGAACACAAAGCTTTTTTCTACAACGGGATTACTTTTTTTCTTAATTTCGTCCTTGTATGGTTTTGGTTTTCCTTACTTCGTATGCTTTTCACTCAATGTGCCTTTCTTTGTATTTCACTGTTATAGTATATCCAGTTTCTTTTTTTCTGTTATCTCTTTCCCTTTTTATTCTTTATCTATTTTCCTATTCACTTTTCCTCTAGCTTTTGAGAAAGTCATTGTTCACTTCTAGTGCTCTCTCTTGGCCTGACTATTTTCATTCTCTGGAAAATGCAGTGCAGTCCTGTTTTTCCAGTTATATATTCCTGGAGTAATGAAGTTTGTGCTCAGGGTTCCTTTGTGCAGAGTGCATTTCATGGTCTAAGTGACAAACACAGACTTTGCGGGGAGTGCGGTGATAACTAAGCATGTAAAACCTAACACCAACCTCTTCCCCTTTGAATCTGCAGGCTAAAAAGCAGAATTTGGGGTGTTGAATCAACTGTATTGTGATTCTACCTCATCAGTGTTTGTTCACGGTCAAATGCAATATTACAAATAGCATTTATATTTTTTACATCGAATTAATATTATTACTAAATTCCAATTTTTTTTCCGCTGCTGTCTGACATTGGAACTGTTTCACATTTGATTAGAAATAATAGGAATATTTTGAACAGCCCAAAGACTGGATTAGCAGCAGAGGGGTTTGGGAGGCAGCATTGTTCTCAGTGTGGCTCCATAAGTCATGGGTTTCTCCTCTCCTTACTTTTCAACTCATCTGCACTGCCTCAAGTCTAATTAATCAGCCATTATGCGGGTGAAGTTATTTCTTTACAAACTGTAGAGATGTCCACACAGGTCTGCTCTTGCCAAGTTATATGAAGCATTACTCCTGAAGAAGCATGAGCCTGGCTACCTTCCAAATACCTGGACTGGAAACAAAAAGCAGCATTTATTATAATTTTTATTACAGAACTGACAGACTCAGGCCAGTGGGAGAAGAGACAGAGCAGTACAAAATGTGTTGGGTTTTTAACCTAAGCAAGAGAGAGAGAGGTATGGGGACATGAGAAAAAAAATCCTTATCCTACAAAAAGGAGGGTATAGTGCAAATGTGGCATCACACTGAACTTGGGTTTGGGTATTGCCAAGAGAAGGCAGCACACCCCTTCAGCCAAGGAGCTGTGCTTTCTCTCTTAATTACTCTTGCACTTAATGGCAGGTAATATTTTTGATTGAGTAGTTATAGCCATGAATTGGGGGTGCAACAGTAATGTGAGAAATAAGAGCTTTGGAGTCAATAGACATTGCTTAGAAAGCTCCCAGAGAGTGCCAAAGGGGAAATACACACACAAGCCTAACTAAATCCATTGTTGCAGCTACAAAATTCATCCCAAGTTGGTTCCTTTCATGGCTGCTGTGTTTCCTCTCAGGTCCAGACCAGAAATTCTAAGGGTCACTGATGGGAATTGCAGAGGAATATAGAACTGTTTGCATTTTTCAGGTAGAAAATTATAAAATAGGTAGCTTTTAAGTCCATTGCTTGTGACATAAAGCAAAGGCCTGTCTTGCTGAAATGCTTACAAGAGTACAAAAAATAACTTAGGATAAGAGCAACTGGAAATGTGGTTGATCTTGCAACTGCTCTGAATTTCTCACTGCTTTGAATAAGCTAAAAAACATCCACTACTGGATAAGCTCATGACCAACAGAACCAGATGAATCATTGCTCTGGAAAAAAGGAGTTGCACAAGTGACATCTCCAATTTCATTTTTGCTTCTGCAATTCACCCACTGCTTCTTCACAGAGTACAACGCACTCGTAGTAAACTACTAAAATATATTGAGATATACTTGAGAAAAGCATCCTGTCTTAGACTAATTAGACTAATTCAAATTTCCACTGAATTTTAGTTTTTCAAATTTAAGTTTACTTCTTAGCAGCACAGTAATTACTCGGCTACAGGAGTCAGAGCTTGGATACCCCCTTGGTTTCCTCTGTCACTGTGGAACAGACTCATTAGCACAGACTGTATGTGGTCAGCTGTTTGCTCCTATTGCATTTCATGTTTGGAATAAAATCAGAACATGACCTAAGATACTTCCATAATTATTTTCTTTAACCACCCTTACTTCCTCTTTTTTAGTATTAAACCTCTCATAGCCCATGTGTGTGACATACATCACGCATCCATGAGTGGAATGTTAAATATCCTGTTACAGTCCCTGAGGGTGTATACTCCTTAGTGGGGATTTCAGAGTCCCCTTACAAGAAATATCTGGAAGTCAGAGATCATGAAAATGTTTCTGAATTTACAGACAGTTTATTTAAGGAATGGGCAAAGTAAATGTCTTGTCTGTCTTACTAAGAACTACAAAGTGGTAAGAAAGCAAACTGTGAATGGAGGATTCATTTGCTCTTGGCAAGAGGAATAGATCTATTGACAATAACAAATTAAAGGAGCTGTCCTGGATCAGACTCAACTTACAGCCAGTTTCCAGCAGCTGCCAGTAGCGGATATCTAAAGAAGAATGGACAATAAGAACCTGATAAACACAGTTTAAACTCCACACATACAAAAACCAAGCTAAAACTATAGTTTAGAGGCTGTTGATGTGGGTTTTTCTGCGTATTTTTCTAATTGTTGATTTTTTTTTGCAAAAACCCCATTTAATGTATGATGAAGCAGAGAATAAGATTTCCCTCGTGTCTTCTTCAAACATGTAGTGATTTTATAGCTTTATGCTATAATTATCTCTCATGGCTGAGGAACCCGGAGTATCCACTCACTCCATGTATAAACATGATCCCTACTTGCCCTTCTCTATCTTTGCTAATACATCCTTTTAGAAGTTAGGGGACAAGAAACACATGGATTAGAAACACAGATTATTCAAACTGTGTGTTCCCATGGACTTTCACAGTGGACAGTGATATTTCCTGCTTTCTGTGTTAATCCTGAGAATTCCTAGGATGTGTTTACACTGTCATTTGAGCATTGAATAGCATTTTCATGAACCTATTTCTCTTTTATTGAGAAACTAATCATTTAATAGGCAGGAAACTGGGCAGAAAACAGCCTAAAATTTCCCTTGCTAGCCCACAGAACCCATTTTTCCATAAGCCTGTAGGACAAAGTCTTCAAAAGTTACCTGTTGGCAGCTCCGGAAGTCTGGATAAAGTCATCATATTGTAGAAGTTTCCATGAATGTGACAGATGAACAATGAAGAGTTTCCTTAGATTGAAAACCCACAATAGGAGCAGACCTGTGGTCCTGTGGGGAAATGACCAAAAGGGTTACAGCATCCAGAGCCACATCCATCCATCACTGAAGGAAGCATATGGGACAGAAACACCATTTATAAGGTTCATGGCAATATAAAGTGAAACTTTAACTGTGCTGCCCTCTTCTATGTACTAGATAAGAAAAAAGGATTAGAAATGTTTGATCTATCTTTTCTTATACAGATGATTTTAGTTTGTGTCCAAACATGCATTTGCAATTCTTAGAATCATTGCACCCTACGTAAGGCTCCTGTAGGGACCAGCAGTGACTGAATAAAGCATAGCTGCCTTGTTGCTTTAGGTGATACAGTCTGTTCTTCTTTTCTTTGTTGGGAAAATTCCATCTTCCTTTCATTTCAGCAAATGAAAGCTTGAAGCAGGAATAAAAACTCATGATCTCTGGGGAGACTTCTGAATTTTAATTGGAAAAGCTTTACACTTCTTTATAAGCCAGTGCAGAATTTATGATGTCTTTTCCTGTGGTAAGTGATGTCACGAAATCATTCATGTGAAGTGTGAGGAAATTTGAAGGTGAGAGACGTTATCATCTGTTCCAGGAAAAACTCAGAATTTGTCCAGTTGGAATGTACTGAGTTTGACAAATTCCACATTTGCATCTTAGTAGTGACAGGCACCTCTGCGTCTTTTAAATGTATCATTCCTGCTTTTCCTCCATTTCTATACAAAATGTTCTGGTGAAAACCTTCAAAATTCTTATTGTAGAGGTATATTAGAATCAAAAGAACTCTCTTATTTTTACTTCAAACTAAGTTCTTTCTGATTTTACTCTTGAAAAAGGTTGTAATAATAATTATGATAATTATAATGCACTTCATTATCTACCACTTTCAAAAAAAATACGAAATGGTCAGTATTTGGGCTCATGATAAAAAACAGAAAGCAAGCACAAGCACAGACTGAGGTAATAGAATGGTATGAAATGCGGGTTTTATATAAAGAAGTTTATAGGCAGTAGACTTGAAAAATGTTATTTTGTGAAAGCAAATTCAGATCTTAATTTGAAAGCCAGGCCAAACTAGATAAATCTGAATCAAAACTCTCGTGCTAAAAGTCTCTCAGACCTAAAGGTAAAACTGCAAAATCATGATGCACATCAAGGACATCCTACACCCAAACCAGTTACAGTGAAGCAGGTAAGAAATAACTTTATTACCCGGTTCATCTTATTCTTCCCTCAGGCAACTTCACCACATTTAGTGAACACCAGCATCTGAAGTTTTTGGTGAGGCAGTGCCATCCTGAGCAGCTGATCATGTTGGGAAAGTGTCAGGGAATTATTGCTCAGGTCTCAATCGCTGTGTGTCTCATATATGAAGAATTTCCTGTCAGAGGTTTCTTTGACAGGCACATTACAATGTGAACCTTAGGGCTTTAGGCATTTTAAGTGGACTTTCTTAACTTTTCCGGTATCAAAGCTACTTATATTCAATGAATACAGTTAGTCGATGTCAATGAATCTTTAGTGTAAGACTCAGTTATCCCATTCTCAGGGAATTGAGAATGAAATTCAGCAAATTGGTTGTTTTCATGGCATTTTTCCCTGTTACAGTTTGAAATCAGGTGAGATCAGAATCACGCCTTGACAGTATTTTCCCTTCTCTACACTTACTTACAGCAGTAGTTAACAAGAACTAGGAAAATATTTCCTTGGCATCAGACTCTCACATTAAAAACATCAAGTCTGTGATTTCACTGCCTGCTCAAGCACCCAGGGCTGTGAGATGAAATGGTCTTTATTCAACAATTAATGTCAAAAAGAATATAATTAATACAGTAAATGGCTTTTCTGTAAAGGTTCTTTCTTTCACACTCACCCCTTTCTTTTATAATCTTTCCCAAAGCAGGGGTTATAAATTTGCATCACTCCTCTGTTCAAGCACATCAGCTCCACCAGAATCACTCAGATGAATCTACAGCCTTCTAAGGTAACAGCAGCATGTAGCTAGGCAACAAAAAAGAATATAGTATTTTTCAGGAAGGAGGATTTTCTAGATGATCTCATACAGATGCAGTGCTTTTTTTGCCATATAAGAAGAAAACAGTTCATTGGAGAAATGAGTCTGTCACACTGGCACCATCAAGTCATGTTGATGTATAGGCTTCCCTTGATTAGATGTGGCAGAAAATAACAATGCATTGTATACTGCTTCTATTTATTTCTCTGTATATTACATATATATATATTAATATTACATATTTATAAGGTTTTTTGCAAAGACTAAAACCCACAAACAATTTTATAGTGGATTCTATTAACCATCATCCTGATTAGAATGGAATACTTCAGTAATTACCAAGTCAGTTGAAATAAATTGTATCCTAGTCCAGCTGAAACTGTCAGCTTCAAAAAAAAAAGATTTTATGAATGGAAAAGATACTGGTTTATGGACAGGCCATCACTATACATTAGGACAGAGCTTTTGTGGAAGGTGTACACTGATTTTGTGCTCATGAAGGGATTCATTTAAGTGCAGGTGGAAAAACTGATGTGATCCAGCAGGCACAGCACAGGTATCAATGCCTGAATGAGGGAGATGACCCCAGTAAATAGAGGATTACTGAGATGCCAGGCCGGATTCTGGGCTTTCACAGAATTCCAGAATGTGCTGAGTTGAAAGGGATCCACAAGGGTCATGGAGTCCAACTCCTGGCCCTGCACACGCCCATCCCCAAGAGTCCCCCCTGTGTCCCAGGATATCAGGGGGTTCTTCCCAGCCGGGAGAGGCGGCGGGAGCGGATGCAGGCGGATGCCCGCGGTGCTGTCCCGGTGTGTGTGCCTGGTGCTGGGGCAGCTGCTCCATCTGCCGGGGCGCCGCTCACAGCCCCGAGCTACGCTGGGACCCACGAGCTGGGTTCGGCTCCAGCCTTCCGCCGCCTCCCGTTTGTCCCATGTCCCTGGTGTACATCGCCCTCGTTTGACTGTCTGTACGTGCAGTAACACACTGAACCTGCAGCGCTTCCCAACTGTTTCTCAGTCTCGGCAGCCTGGGCTGGCAGGAGACCTGCGGGCTCCAAGGAAAACCCCTGCCCTGGAGTCCTCTCGAGATGTCCCTGTTTCAAAGAACCTCAGAGTTGCTGAGTAGGAAGGGATCCCCAAGGATCATGGAGTCCCACTTCTGACCCTGCACAGGCCCATCCCCAGGAGTCGTTCAGCTGTGTATTCAGCTTCTGTGGCAAGTGTTTTTTGTGGTACAGACCTGACTGTAGCTAGTCAGAGACATTACATCACAGTCTTGGCAGCTTCCATGCATGTATTTCCTCTCTTTAGCATGTTCTTTCATTTGTGTATTCCAGAGCCTGCCGTGTGGAATGGCTTTCATTCTTCCCGGCTGGACCAAGGCACGATTCATACCACATTGCCTCTTTCATCTTGTCATCCTTGGTGACAAAGCAGAGGCTGCCCAGTTAGGCATGAAAGCAAGAAAAAATACACAACTTAGTTGTGGTCAATGAAAGGTTCAAGCAGCTTTTAAGAGGATGAAAACTGGATCATAGTAAAATGTCTGAGGAAGGTACACCAGCCTTGTAACACTCACAATAAAGTTCCAGCAGTTTTGAGGATTAGTGGAATATATCACAAGTGCTAAACTAGCAGGATACATTACCTGTGTATACAATTTGCATCTAACATACAATGTTTATTTATTCAGCCAAAAAATGCAGAAAACTATTTAATTATATGACTTAGTCACTGCATAAATGCATCTCCTGTGGCATCATGTGTTTAGACTACAGGTAAACTGAACTGTCTACACTACATTTGCATTTGAAGTAAGGCAGATATAATTGAGATTAAAGCTGATGTTTACTTTTTGTTAGAAAAAATAAGTTCATTATTTCATTTAACTAGGAATGGCCCAATATGGTCCTTACCAACAAAAAAGAATGTGACAAGGCTTCACCATTTCTATGCTAAAAATATAATCCAGAATATAATTTCAACTAAAGCTGTAAGATTGCAGTAGTCCCAGGATGGCGAGTGGGAACGGGAAGAAAATGTTTCAATAATAGCCCCTGTTTCAGGCTCCTAGTCAAGTTTTCATTAGTAAGAATTATTAATAAAGTAGAATTTGACAGCTTTTTTACATTATTGACTTATCTTTCAAAAAATCCAGTGCATAAATGCGTTGTTATGAAAATAAGTCAGTACTAATTTGAAGAGAAACAATTTATGTGGCTCATTCCTAATTGTTATTTTCTGTCTACCTAAAAAGTAATTGCTTTTTTAAAGTTGGCTGCAGTGTTAGCAAAACTATTTTCAGTAATAAACTAGTTTTGTTATATTAAAACTGTTGGGGGAAAAAATGGAATGTATTGGCATTTATTGTTTTTTCTCTGCAAGCATTTCAGACTACATGGATGATTTATTTGTTGCTTTGCAGGGGAAATAAAAAGTATTGCTGCTTAGGTACCTTCCTAATCCCTAGACAGAGCATGTGCCAGCTCTCCCATTAGCAAAGGAGAGAAATCAAGCTGCCAGGCATCCTGGGGTTAAACAAGCTCCTGACAATCTCTTGAGCTTATTTTGGTCAAAGCCATGTGTGGCACATCTGATGGGAACCCAGATGGAATTAATTTGGTAGATTAGGGGGAAAAAAGTGCTACCATAAACCATCATCCCAAAGTTACATCAAAATAACCTTGAGGATCAGGTGCAGACAAGTTTGGCAGTCAGGACTGGGCAGTCACTTGGTTCAGCTGGACACAGCTGCTGCCCGTACCCTTTGGCCACTGCACTGAGATCTGGCCACCGATCATCTCCCTTTGCCAACTTAAAGCACTGGGTTTATGTTTGTTTTATTTGTTCTCCTGATCCCCCTGTGTCCTGCTGTTTGTGACCTACCTGCAGTAGCACAGCAAAGGCTTTCTCCTTACCTGCACCAAGGCACTGATGGAATGCTGAACAGCCCAGCAAGGGAGGACAGAGGGGCCCAGGCTGCGACTCCACATGGGAATCTCCCCTCCAGGCAGCCAGCTTGTAGGGAACAAGGGAAGCAGAGGGGAGGGAGGTATCCAGCATTGTGTGAAGAATAAGTGAATAAATAAGTTGGCTTTTGCATATATGTTATACAAATGCTTCTTTTTGTGTCATTATATTGTAAGAATATATTTTATAAAATAGGGGCCCCAAGAACCTGAGGGTGTGAGAGCAGCTAGAAGAGAATGAGTTGAAAAGATAACCAATCCAAGAACTGCCAGAAGAATGTTTTAACATGATAAAAAATTTAAGAGGCCCTCCTGAAGAACTGAGCATGCTCTAAAAAGGCATGGAAATTCAAAATAGCTCTTGGAAAATGTAAACTAGTTAATAAATATGCTAAATGAGTTGATGAATATGATAATGACTTTAATTGCGATGTTAATGAGTTGATGAATACATTAACAGTTGATGAATATGTTAATGAGTTCGTGAATATGTTAAAGAATTATCTGAAATTGTATGAATATGTAGGAGCTGAACTGTATAAAAACTTGAAAAAGCAAGGGGTGCTCTAACTCTGGTTAGACACCCGGCACCATAAGCTTTGCTTTGCTGACTTTGTCCCTGAATAAAATCCTATAAAAAAAGCAGAAGAGTGGGCTCTGTTTCTCATAAGTGGGAGCTCACTTATTTCCCCTGCAGTCTGAAGGACAGAGCAATGCACAAGCTCCATGTTGGCACAGAATGAGGGTAGGGCAGCACAGGGAAGTGTTGCATGCCCCTTCCACTTCTTCTCTTTCTCTTGCTGTGCCCTCCCAGAAGTCCCAGGCAGCAGCTGCTCCTCATTCCCATGTTGTATTTGCTGGAAATTGACTTCTGCCCTGCTCTCTCCCTCTAGTCCAGCACTGGGAGCTGAGCTACAGAAGGAATCAGAGGCTGTTTTAGCTTTTGTTCCAGACAAGAGCCTTGGTGTCTGAAGGGTGTGAGTGCTGCAACAAAACTGATGAGACAACTGGCAGGTGACCCTGATAAGTGGGTAGAATGAAACTGGTAGTGAAGCGATACACGGAATAAATAGACTCTACAACCTGTTAGTTATGAAGTGAGTACGTATTGTTGGTGCCCAGCACAAGCGAGAGCTCTCGTGAAACTTGTGCACCCGGCCCTGGTCTGAACCACATCTTTATTCACAAAGGTGTTCCATATGCATTACATTACACAACTTTCTCATGCATATTCAACCCCTGGCCCCACCTGTCCTCACCTCATATATTAATTAGGTCCACGCCCTTCTGAGCATGTGTTGTTCACTCTGGTATTCTGGTTTGGAACAAATATATTCAGAGGGATAAATATTCTCTGATAAAAACAGGCCGCAGTCACCCTCTTCCACCAGGTTCGAGAAAAGAAATATTTCCTCGAAGGAAAGTGAAANAAAAAAAAACCCAAAACTGCACAGCAACATAGCAAAACTGACCTTGAAACATTAGAATTGTTTTGAAAAGATTTCTCTAGCTGGTTTTTTTCTCTCCGCTCTCAGGGCTCAGTTTTAAAAGCACAAGATTCATTTTTTTTCCCTAGCATAGAGAAGATGAATATGGGATATATCATAAACTCACCCCAAGACAGCTGGTGGTCGCACGGGGGTCTCTTGGTGGTCTCTGAGGCCAAAGGCTGTAGTCTTCCTCACGTTTGAACTTTTCTCTTTTGCACGTGCGCTCTGGTCCTTTGGTGCTTATCTGACTGAGTCTGTTGATTTTGATCAGCTTGGAGACAGGGGAGCTTCTGTATCTGGTCCCTTGCATTCCTTGGTCTCCCCTTGGTATTGTTCTTTATCAGCAAGGAGCTCTAGAAATTTGCATTTTCTTACACCCTTTGTACCATGGCAGAGTTTTTTCAAGTAGAAGGTAAAAATTCAATTAAGTGCTTAATTCATATTGCTAACTTAAGCAAACCCCCAAAACTTTCATTTCAGTAGAGCAGGGTTTCATCCATCCATCCAACAAGGACATTTTTATCATTGCAGACAGTGCTGCTACTTTGATCCACAAAGGAAAGTTAAGGAATGGAGATAACCAGTGGCAGGACACAAAAGCTCTTTATGGGTAGAACATAAAAGAATAAATGTATGTTCATAATAAGAAATAGGTAAAGGGGTCACAGAGTCTAATAGCATGTCTTCTGCAACTAGTTGAGTGTGTTGGACAAAATGAGGGCTCTCTGCTATTTGTTCATTTGTACATGTAAATCATCTTTATTTTTAGCATTTTATTTCTATTAAATGTTGCTGGCAAATAGCTGTGAGATACCAGACCTTCCCTGTGGTTCTCTTTGCTGATACTTACTTTTCCATAGTAACATTGGAAAGATTTTGCTATAAACTTTTCTTTCCCTTAGGGAAAAAAGTTAACTCTGCCACTTCTTCAGTCTGTATTTATGCCAAACATTGTGTTGGGAAGGAGAAGGAGTCCTGTTCTCGGCTTGACAGGATAAGGGGAAATGCTTTTTTGCAGCTATAAAAACAGCATCGTAAAACACATATAAATGAAAGCTCCAGAGGGAGATCTTTATCAAAGCACTCTATAGACACATCACGCCTCAGCATGGCCAGAATACTGAAATACAACTTTTGTTAACCAGCAGTTCCCAATGTGTGGTACACAAGGGCACAGGAAATGGTGCCATTCCAGTGTGAAGTTCTTCCATGGACAGTTGAGTTGTGTCAGGATACAAAGCTGCTGAGCTGCTTCCCTGCCATTTATGAAACTGGGGGGTAGCCAGTGTTTCAGGTTGCTGGGTCCAGGCAGCAAGGACGGTGTGGGAGCAGGGGCAAGTGTGGCATTTTGAATTCATTGACTGCGACAACAGAAAATATCGAAGACAAAGACGTTTATTTTCTCTCAGTCAGGGTTCTTATATTATTTCTAAAAACATCACTTAGCCATATGAAGAAACAGCAAACCAAGTGCAGCTTTTAAGCTACGCCCATCTACCAGGCTTTTTAAGGGGCATAATAGACAGACCAGGGTCCTTTTGTTCTTACTTGTAAAGGCCTGGGCCAAGTTTGTTTACAACATTCCAGAACAATTGGCCAAACAATTCTCTTGCTAATTGACTTCTGCAACTGAACCGATTACAGGGAAGAATCCTGCTCTCCCCTAGGATTGGGATGGCGTGGGCAGGCCCACACCTGTGCAGTGTGGGAGCCCGAGGTGCAGGTGATACAAAGTATGTATAAATTTGTTAGAAAATTTATATGATTAAAGTGATATATTAATGTATAAACCTTGTTAAGAATCATGTAGCTAAAATAAATAATTTTGTTACTAAGCAAGCCCACTCTGTGCACCTCGACCCTGGTATAACCTGGTATAAGCTGGTATAAGCTAAAGCAAACGTATATTTCCTGACAAAAACAGAAAGGCAAACTTAACCGACCAAGTCAGCTCTCAGCAAAGTCCAGAGTTCGGAACAACAAACCAAGGTTATTACACGCCTGCGTAGAAGGAGAGGTCATCAAAAGGACACCCTGAAATCTATTAAAAAGACCCTGGAATCTATCAAAAAGATCCCTACTCACGAGCACCAGGAGGCACAGAGCAAGCGCAGAACTGATAAAAGCTAATTATAATACGAAGCAAGGAAGGCGGGGACAGAATATTAATATGCATCAGCGAATTGAGAAATCTAGTGAATATGTATATTTTTGACTGATATAAGCAAGATGTTCAGCCTTAACCGGTACACATGGCTTTGGGAAATGATTCCACATGTGTCTCAGCTGAATAAAACATACCTCTCTTACAATTTAGAATTGTGAGAGTTATTCCGCGAGTCACAGGAGCTGGATAGGGTCTGTGGGCTCCAACACGCTCCAGTGCAGGTCCCTCTGGTGCCAGCACAGCCCCCTGCCCCAGGGAGCCCTTGAGTGCAGACTGGGAGCAGGGAATGCCATCCAGCCACCCCTGGAAGGCCCTGCCCAGGAATGTGCAGCCGATGTCTGCTTCTGGCATTTTTCCTGGACTTGAATGAGGCTGTTTGTATTCAACACAGCTGCTCCAAAGGGTCATAGTTTCTCATGGAATGTGTCATATTACAAAGCATTCCAGAGTCTAAATTTAGGAGTGGCTTTTTGGAAAAGTAAGTCTGAAAACAAATATTTGTAACAAGATAATGTTTTCTTCTCCCACTTTATCTCCACACAGGAGGAGCCAGATAATGACCATTAAAACCAGGATGGAAGATTTTTGCTAGAAGTGGTGGTACATTATCATTCAGCAGGTGCAGAGCTGAGGGAGCCTGGACAGGAGCACCTCGATCTTCAGCAAAGTAACTGTGGTTTGTTGTTTTTATCATAAATATAACATCCACATCACTTAAACAAACATGCCAAATCTAAAGTAATGGAATTCTCCATCCATAAATAGCAGAAGTCAGACCTCTTCTTTGACATCCTACAACAGATTCCTCTTACTCATTCCCCAACTATCTACTATAAATTTCAACCATCAAACACAAACGGTTGTTTCTCTGAAAACAGAAATGGTACAAAGTGCATCCCCAGGGTTGCTGTGTATAATGTGCTTCATGAGGCAAGTGCCAACATCCCAATAAATTATTTAACACTAGTATTATAGAATGGTAAGAGCCAAGCAAAGAGCTTCAACAAAGCATAATTTTCTCTGATTTTCTCTATTTGGACTGCAGGTTGAAGCAATCTGTTGACAGCTTACTCATCTTTCTGTTTTCCCTCAGCACATACTCGCATTCCTTTCTTCCCCAAAATCTGGAGGGGCAAAATTCATTTTATATTTTAAAAAAAGCCACCAAAACCCACAAAACAGTGCATTGCGTGCGTGGCAGTGATGGGGCTCGCTGAGCAGTGCATTCCCTGCCGTGCCATGCCCTGAACAGCGGCGGGGTAACACAGGAGGCTCAGCGGCAGAGTGGCCACGGGACCAGCGGCAGGGGAGCACAGTAGTGATTGCGTGCCACGGGCGCAGAGCAGCATGGCCTGGCCACCCCAGCCTGGCCACCCCAGCCTGGCCACCTCAGCCTGGCCACCCCAGCCTGGCCACCTCAGCCNAGCCTGGCCACCCTGGCCTAGCTGCCCCGGCCTGGCCGCGGAGCAGCACGGAGGAGGCAGTGTCTGTCCCCACAGCCCCAGAAGCAGCAGGGGCACAGGACAGCACAGCACAGAGTGGGCAGGGCAGCAGCGCACAAAGTGCGCGGGTGCAGCCCATGATGTGTTTGTGGCCCTGGAAAGCACGGGCTCTTTTTCCCGCACAGCTGGAAGAGGGAAGCAGCCCGAGTCTGGCTCTGGGGACTGCCACAACTCTGCCGCCACTCACTCAGATTCAGCTCGACCTCATTGGAGAACGACTTCATATCCGGAGGTTTTTCTCCCTTCTTCTCCACCCGAAGAGCTCTTGGGATTGTTTTCCTCTCTCTTCCCCTTCATCGCCTCACGGGGGAGTCCTGGACTGCCACCGCCATCCAGGGTGGCAGCTGCCATCTGCCCGTGACCACCGAGATGGGTCAGAGATTTATTAGTCAACTCTAACAGGGGACAGTGTTTTTTTTCTTCTGTTCCCTACAAGTTGTTCAGGTCTTTTTTGGAGATACTGGGGTGGGGTTTTTTGTGTGTTCTGTGTTTCTTGTTTAGATATATAGTAGATATATAAATATATACACATATCTAATTAAAGAGTGGTTTGGGGTTTTTTCTGTATCTTGTAGTCTTGTGTCCTCAAAATTAAACTACATAATTGTCTCTAAACCAAGACACCATTCAAAGGATGCTGAGCCAAATAAGCAGAGTAAGGCTGTGGCAGGGCTGCCTTTCTGTAGAAGCTCTGTGCAAACACGGAGCTCCTTCCTGAAACAGGAAGATTTGGCTTTCTCTCCTATTTTTTTACATGGCTTCTAGATGTCACACTTGCATCACCCCAAGCCTTCTTAGCTGCACAACACAGGCTAGACTGGACTGCTAGGCCGTGCTTTACACAATGCTCATATGCCTCACCATTTTTAAAACAGCATCTGAGACCCTCCAAGAGAAAATACTACTGGAATATAAAGCATTACCATGGTGAGCAAAATCTACTTTCTAGAAAGTCTATTACTTATTATCTAGATAACTAGATGATCATGAAGGTAACATTGTATGTGTGCAGGCACCAACATACCTGACAGGACTTCTGAACAGGCTGTCATTTTTTCCATGTGGTGCATAACTAGAGACATCTTTTACAAAAGCTCACATTAATTATTAATGAAGTTTTCTATTGTCAATATCTGCAAAAGGCAACAGTTTAGTGAATGCTACATTTGCCAAAACCAGAAGCATAGGCCAGGTTTTAGTATTAAACTCAATACATTTAAAGTAAAATTTGTCATTTAGCTGTCAAACACTGCCAGGACAATCTTTCAGCAGAGAGTTGCTGGGCAGTTAATACTGAAAACTATGAATAACTCCTACATTTGTGGCAGGTGCATAAAAAACACCAACATCAAAGATACTCTATTTTCTACCACAAGTAAGCAGTAATTAAAAATAAATCATGTTTTATACAGAGCCCTCCATATTTGGTTCATCCAAGGTGATATAATTAAAACCAGGCAGATGACTTAGAAGTGTTTACACTTACTGCTGAAATGTGCTACAACTTTGCACACACAACTTGTACAGTTTTTGATGTCTGAATCTAAAATTATATTAGCAGTCCAAAACTGTCATATGAATGTAAAGATTTTAACTGCAAATTCTCCTGGTGTACTTGTGAAGTCCAGTGTGCAAAATCCACTTCTAAAATGCAGTTTATAATTAATCTGGCATAGTGAGAAAACAGTTAAAAACAGGTTGAAACAAATAAAGAAAAATCCTACTTATCCAATGACTCATACAATTAAAAAGCCAATTTGCATTATATTTTTGTAGCTGTAAGCTAATTCCCCACATAATATTTTTTGTAAGGGCAAAGAAACATTTCCTCAAAAAAATCCAAGTGATTTTATTTTGCTCATAGATATATACATGTAATGTAACACCACCACTTATATACAAAGTTAGTTGAACCGAACAGAATACCAATGATTTCCTCATCAGGCAATTATGATCGAGCAGACAAACACTGATTCACCACTTCCAGGAGGTGAGAGTTCTCCAGAGCAGCTGCTACACGTTCTTTGTCTGCAAGCTGCTTATTAACTGTGTAGAAAAAAAACACAAGAAACTGGTCAGGACATTGGTGTACAATGTCTTTTTTAAAGCATTTTACATCGAGACAGATAATGACAGTTGCCATGGTACTCTAGGTAATTCTGCAGATGCCAAGTACACCCCAGAGCTGCAGTTTAAAGGCAAAGCTCCCGTGCCATCAGTTAAACCAGCAAGCTGTCCATGATTCAGCAGCAGGGAGCTGCTGCGTAGGTGTAAACAGGGGACACCCCCCCAGTTCTCCCCACTTTCCAAGTCCTCCATTACTCAGGCAAATGAATGACTAGCTGAGAGCACAGGTTGCCTGAGGAGATGCTGAAAGTACAGTACAGAACAATCTCAGTGACATTACACATTCCTGTTCCGTGACATCCCCCAGAATCTGACGCACAAAGAGTCTCAGATACTCAACAGCTGCTCTGCAGCTGTGGGAATATCTCCTCTCTAATTTCCAAGATTAAAAAACAAATAGAGAAGACCACACAACAGAGCCCTAAAGGCCTTACCTGCATGCTCAGAGGCATGTGTTCCTGGTGTTATATGCACATCCAGCTTAAAAAGCATCACAAAAGAAAAAGGGGATGAGTTAACAAAACTTTGGAAGGTTAAGTTCAAGCTATTTAATAAGTCAATTACAAAAAGGGGGGGAAAGGACTGTATATAACAGAATAAAAGTCTAAAATCACAGAATCTTCTGCATTTCCATCTGCTTAAGCCTGCCTCAGACAAGGGGTGAGGCACCAACCTCTCCTCCCATGCCACAGAGCACTGCAGTTATTTCCTCATCAAAACCCCAAGACTGTCACAGAACTCTGCACTGATATTTCAGCCCACTGCCCTCTCTGTTCCTGGAGAGTCTCCCTCACCCATAAAATGAAAAAAGCCCCAGTTATTGTTCACTGAAAATTAGGGTTGGGGGTAAGCGGTTTCTTCTTTTTTTTTTTTTCTTTCTCCCTCCCCTCCTCAAACACAACCCCCGTTGTGCTTCCCAGAGTGATTTGGTCACTCACCTTGAATCTCTCAGGCAGAGATCTAATCAGTTTGACCTTTATGGAGAGGCCAATCAATGTGGCCATGCTGCAGTGTGGGATGGTGGGAGTGAACTCCACCGACACAGTGCTCTCTGCATCGTTCACCTGCGGGAAAATGCACACCAGTGGACAAAACCCACTGCTTTGATCCCAAACGAAGCCACAGGCCTTTCATGGGACATGCAACGTGGCCCTGCACTTTGTCAGTCATAGTTCATGTTGTTCATTGACATTTCAAGGTACTATTTAGTAATGTAATATTATATATATATATCATTTTATATATGTTATTAATGTACATATATTAATAATTTTAAATACTACGTTTTGCTGCAGTAGACCGCTATGATAAATTTTAGTGTTAGAAAAAATAGTTAGTTAATCAGAGGGCTGAGGCGGCTCTGTCCTACAGCACAGCACAGCCCAGCACAATAAGCACATCCCGGTGGGATCTCACTTTCACTCGCACTTGCTCGACGACGTTCAGCTCCTCCAGGGTGAGGGGGTGCTCGGGGTCACTGATGGAGCGGATGAGATGTGCGGGTTAAGGAAAGCGCCGCGGAGCTGCCCCGCCCCGCCCCGTCCCGTCCCAGCGGCCCCGGCCGGCCCTGCCCAGGATATCGAAGATCTCCCGGTCGTCGATGGCGTCGGGCAGCTCGTCGTCCTCCTCCCGCGCCGTCACGGGCCGCTCCCCGGAGCGCCGGTAGATAAGCGGGTTCGCGTTCTCCAGCGGCGCCGCGCCCAGGCCCGNCTTCCCCGGGCGGTGGAGCCTCCTGGGGCGGGGAGAGGGGCCGGGCCGGCTCCCTGGGCTGGAGGAGCCTCCCGAAGGCGGGGGCGGGCCTAGTTCCTCTGTCCCTCGGACCGGGAGGCGGAGCTGTGCCGGTTCCTGGGCCCTGGTTCGTCTGGAGCTGCAGGCCGAGACTGGGAGCAAATGGAGGCAGGGGCGCCGCGCTGCGTCCGTGAGCGACCCCCGGGCTGCCAAAGATGCGCCGGTTAAAGTTATTCATCTCATCTGTTTGTTACTGTGAGAAGGCAAACTGTATCAAAAAAACCACGCAAACCTACACTGGGGTGATAGAGTGTAGCCACGACGTGGTGTGTTTCACACATCCCTTTATACGGGGGTTTAAAGCAAGAATTAGCTGTTTTGATATTTTCTTATCGTTACTTTATAGTTATTTATGATCTGTAATCCTGATTGGTTGGAGGGGGTTTTGTGGTGGTTTTTTTGTTGTGGTCTTTTTTTCTTTTTACCTTTTTT
>WEIV01026843.1:114118-141619 GCA_013390005.1 Calyptomena viridis
TTTTTTTGTTGGGAGGAGGTTGTGTGCAGTTTTGTTGAGGTTTCGAGAGGGTGTTGGTTGGGTTTTTTGTTGTTTGCTTTTGTTGTTTGTTTTGGGCGGGGGTTTTGGTAGGGGTTTTGTTGTTTTAAGGGGTTTTTTAAGAATATAAGTGTTGACAACTCTGACACCTCTTCAGACCTTCACTGTTTTCTCCGCTTGCAGCACTGACAGGAGATTAACTGCGATTATTCCTCTGGTTGTTACTCCCAGGCGGCGTCGGGCCACTCCCAGGGTCAGGTAACTGCGGGGCGTTGCACTCGGGGGTTGTGCCGGCACTCTGGAAGTGTATGCGTTCACGGAAATTTAGCTGCATTCCCTGCTCCGAGTGCCCTCCGCCCGGACCTTTTTACCTTCTCTTCCGCATAAAACCAGCAAGTCCTCGAGAGTCCAATCGGGAGTGAAAAATGGCTCCTCAAAGGCAGATTGCTTTGCTTTGCTCCTTGTTTTGTAGTGTAGCGTTCCTCGCGTGTGGAGCACGAGGTGAGATGCACAGTCCGTTGTTATTGCTGCCGAGGAAGTTGATTTTCACTAACAAGTTGATTTTCAAAGAGTGATTTTTTCAGAGGCAGTAAATTTCTTATGCTTTGGTAACAATCTGCAAAAGTATCTTAGTGATGCAAAAATTACTGGTTTTGTGAGATGAAACCATTTCCGAGATAATTTAATAAAAATAAAGCTTTCTATTTTCTCTAAAAGGTAGAAAGCAAAAACATTTCTGAATTATCTAACAAAATATTTTTAAGTTCTTGTTGAATGATAAATTTAGGAAATGGTTTTGCTGTTTGCTGTGAAATTTGGTTTTAAGCTTTATGCTTGTGCACAGTAACTAAACTCTGTCCTACCTAATTCCAAGTGTCACTGGCAGGGCCAGCCAAAAGAGGGTTTGGCAGGGAATGTCTGTCACTGCACAGAAGATTGAAAGGAATAAACTGAAATTTCCTAAATTAAACAGTCAGTTAAAAATACTTCATTGAAAGGTCGTTCTGATAATTATGAAAATGGAAGTTAATTTTTTTTTTTACCTGATGTGTTACTTAGGACAGAATGGTGCTGAGCCAGAAGTGACTATTGCACTTGGACAGCTCAAAGGGAGGCAAACAAATGTGAAGGAGACAGACAAACTTGTAAATGTTTTCCTTAGGATTCCTTTTGCAAAACCCCTTGTTGCATCCTTGAGGTTTTCCCCCCCTGAACCCTGGAATGATGTGAGAGATGCAACTTCGTACCCACCACTGTGAGAGCCATTCAGTTCATTTGTATATAGGACCTGCCTTATGTTGGTTGGTGGTGGTGTGTTTGTTTGGGTACAGAGGGCTAATTGTTGGCAAGGAGCTTATAGTGACTGGGATTGGATACTCTGCCAGTACTAGGGTATTTCAAGTCCAAGTGTAAAGATGTGCTTTTACAGGCTGCATCTCTAACTGATTATAAGTAACACAAAGTTCAAGCGCCCTGTGGGGCAAAAGAGTGTGTATTCTTTGTCATTGTTACATTGATGCTGTTGCAGTTTTATTACTAATAATCATGCTTCCTTTCTTTTATGAAGGTGTCCTCAAGATCTGTCCATGTTGAAAATAGCTGAAAAAAACTTTAAAGAAAAACATCCTCCATTCCGAACTTGTGAGGACTGTTTGTATCTCAGTGTTTACAGCCCTGCTGGTGCAAGCAAGAAGGACAAGTTACCTGTATGTGAAACCCATTGTACAAACTTGTGTAGTACAAAGTTTGCACCTAATGATTGCTCCTGAGAGACTTAATTGCTTTTGAAAATGTGATGCTGTGCTAGCAGAAATAATATTAGTATGTAGAATTCAAAGTCTACCAACCTAAAATTCAGCTGCCATCATGCTTCAGCGATTTGGAGTTCTTAATTCTCTGATGTTGTTTTCCTTTTTCAAATGAAATGTAAAAGTGTGTCTCACTGTTGTTTTTCTCAGGTAATGGTGTGGATCCATGGAGGCAACTTTATATGGGGTGGTGCTTCTAGGCACGATGGCTCTGCACTGTCAGCCTATGAGAATGTTGTGGTAGTAATAATTCAGTACAGACTTGGACTTCTTGGATACTTCAAGTAAGATCACCTATTTCACTTCTTACAAAGTACTTCCTGTCATGTTTAAAGCATGGGTGGCTTTGTTTGCTAAATCAGCTGAACTTCTGTACCAGCTTCCCACTCTTATAGTGGTTTAAGTGTACATAATTCACTGACATCATGACTTGAGAGCATTAATACCCATGTAAATCCCATTTGTATTGTTATTTGATTGCAGCCTTCTGTTGAATCATAGCTGGGCTCATTTGGTTCTGGAAAGGATGTTTGTTCTTGCTTTTAATTCCATCTATTGGTGTGTAAAGCAAAAATTCCTCCAGAGTAAAGGGCAGGGATCCCTCTGTGTGGGGGTGAGCAGACAGCAGAGGTGAGTCAGGGGGTTTAGGTGAGACTGTGAAGGGCTGTGGGTCTGAGGCTGTACACACCTTCCTGGGCCAAACCACACAGAATGTTCTGAGTTGGAGGAGACCCATTAGGACCATAAAGTCCAATCCTGGCCCTACACAGAACAGTCCTAACCCAATTAACCTTTCACTTGGCTCCTCACTAGTTTCTTTCTAGTGTCTCAAGTGAACTTTGCTTGATGTGTAAGCTCATTTACAGTGTAAGCTGCAGTTTGCTAACATCTCCTATGAGACTTGTTTGTTGTTTTAACCTTATTTTACTCTGTGCCCTGCATTACAGTCCTCATTGAGAACTCCTACTAAGACTAGTGTGGGTACACGGAGTGAGAGCAGAAATTCTGTGAGACTAAGAGCTACAGCCAGCCACCTGACTGTGTGTCTGAAGGATCCAGAAATCACAGGACAGGGGTCTGGTGTCTCTGTTTCTATAAAACCTAAACTAAGAGAAGTTTCTTTATGCCTTTCTATCTTTCTTGGCAACTTTATACTTTATAAAATCTCTTACTCAGAAAGTTGGAAATAACATAAATTATAAAATTAATTCCTAGCTCCTAGCAATTTAGAATAATACAGAAATTTAAGCTGTAATATTTATGACGCATTGTCAGTGGTTTATTTCATACTTCCAATCCAGTAACCCCCACAGACATTTATCTGAAAGCCTCCATGATTTGTTTCAGAACTTTGCCCAAAATGTTAATTGGTGATTTACTTTATTGTGGTGTTATTACTCTTCCTGAGAAGTTGGCTTATATGGCTTTTCTTTCAGTACTGGTGATGAACATGCTCGTGGGAACTGGGCATATTTGGATCAAGTAGCAGCTCTCCAGTGGATCCAAGGAAATATTGAACACTTTGGTGGAGATCCAGGTTCTGTCACACTCTTTGGTGTATCTGCAGGATCTTGTTCTGTTTTTGCACATGTAAGCATGCAGTAGATAAACTAGAAAGTAATGTCTTAGGAAAAAATCTTCAAAAACTCAATTAGTATAAGATTTCATGCCTAATCTGCTTTTTGACAGTAAGATTAATGCCACATTGTGCTAAATCTGGAGACTTCTCCTGTAAGCAAATAAAAATGTGTAAATCCCCACTGAATCCAGGAGTCTAGTCAAGCATAAAATTATGGAATAAAGATGTTAATGTTGAATACTTTTTGTTCTTTCTTTCTTTGTCTAAAGGTCTCTTTCATAAAGCAATATCAGAGAGTGGAATTCTAATCCCCCCCCAGTAGAGATTTACATCTTTCAACAGATCTTAAGGTAGGCTTGGGTTTTTTTGCATTTTAAAACCTTTATAAAACCTTTATAAAATAGGATACTTACGTGTGATGATTTGGTTAAAAGAAGAAAGGGAAAAACCTCAGTGCATATTATGCAACAAAGTTGATCAAGTTTATTCCCACAGCATACCTGTTTTCAGTCTTGTTTGGTTTTAGAGATAAATTGTACAGGTATCTGGTTATAATAGCTGTGGGTTGATGTAGGTAGTTTCAGTTACACACATGCCAAGCTAGGCAAATGTCCATTTTCATACCCACTGTACCCTGTACAGTAACTATGAGATTTATATGGAATCCCAGAAGAGGCATTCAGGTTTTTTTGAGCTATGGTCTTTTATGGAAGGCTTTTATGTGAAGTAAATTAATTAGATAAAAAACAAAACTTGCAAATAAAATTCCTTACCATAAGTACCTTTTCATCCTCTTCCTGTAAAAGCAGGTAGTAATAATGTAAATGTCTCAAGTTGATTTCTGAATTTTCTTTCCTTATTTAGATTATGCTACGACCTTGTATTTTCTCTGCAGCAAGGTTTGCTGTAGAACAGCAACTAGAAATATAGCAAGAAAGAGAAGTATCCCAGAATGATTTCACTTTGGGATCAAACTGTAGTATTTCTAGTAAAGTAAATACTTGAAGATCTATGCATCTCACCTCAATCTGCTCTTAAATAAAACTATTAACAATAGTGTGTATAATAATTTTCTGTTTATAAATCCCTTAAAGAGCACCTCATAGCTAATAGTCTTTGTTAATAATTTTCAGAAAATTGCAAGTATATTCAAGTGTGAGACAAGCAGTTCACTCTCACTGATAAACTGCTTAAGGAAGCAAGAAGCAGAACACATAGTCTGCAAAAGCATGGTAGGTGAGACCTGACAGAGTAACGGATGTTTGAATGGCATATTTGCATTGCTCAGCCTCTGACCAGAGTTCATTGTTGGTCTGTTCCAAAGTTGAGGTTTATTAACTTTTGTCAAAACACTCCCTAAATATTGAAATAATTTCACATAATTTCTCTCTGATGTTTTTGTTGAAGTGTCACAACACCTGCAAAGTTGTGAGCAAGGCTTGAGCATACATATGTTTTGATGTCATTTAGAGGCAGCACGGGATCAGGAAACCATCACATTACTCCTTAGCTTGACCTATGCAGGCTTGCATTTTATACTCTTGTGCCAAGCTAAATTTATATTACAGTGGCTGTAGATATTTGAATTTCCTAAAGCCCTTTGTGGCACTTGGAACATTAAGTGTGAACAGCTTATGTTTTGAATTGAAAAATACAATTAACAAGTAATTTGATTTTTTTGTTTTCCCCTCCTCCTTCAGGAAATCCCATTTCTACCCATAGTTTTGGATGGAGTATTTCTTCACAAGTCACCTGAAGAAATACTGGATGGAGAAGAGTTCAGTGCAGTCCCGTTTATGATAGGAGTCACCAACAATGAATTTGGCTGGAATATTAGATCTGTAATTTAATGGCTATTCTTTGGGTTTTTTTAATGCTTGTTGACTGGTAGAGGCAACCTGAGAAGGTGTTTGCTGGTAGGACAAGGCTTTGCATTGTTGGAAATACATACAAGGTAAACTTTGCTTGTATTGTCTCTGTAGAACCAGTTGGTCACAAAACAAGGTGAGACAGCCTTCATCCCGCAAGTGAAACTACTTGAGCATCCTTGGAACATCAACTTTTTGCAGTATTTTCTTATCATAAATTTTTAATCTCTCATCCTAGAGAAAGGGAAAAGAATGTAATAGTCAAGGGCATATTGCTGAAAGAAAACTAGAACCAATCCTTTTCCCCACAACACCCAGTTGTCATGGCTGATACACAGAGTGTTTAAGAATGTTACACTGTACCCTATGTGTCATTATTACCCTCCAGAATGAGCATTTGTTGGAAAATCTCTGGGAACAGAGTGTGGGGGTAATGCAGGTGTCCAGCCCATTCTCTGTGCAGATGTTCTTTCTCATATGAACTCAATGGGTAACTCAAAAAAACTGAGCAATTGCTGTTACTGCAAAAACTGCAGGAGAATGATATGCGTCCTCTCTCATCCTCAATTTTTTTTTTATTTCCTAAGTATTCAGGTTCCCCTATGTAGTACAAAGAACCCAAATCTACATAGCAACTATGTGTCTCTGGGAGTGTGCTGGTTCTGAGCCCAAGAAGAACAGTGTAAAGTGAAATCTGTTTTAATTTATTTTGCAGACAGAAGAGTCATTTTATGTAATGCTGTAAGAGAGGAGAAGCACTTTATTGCCTTTAAGGCCTCAAACAGTTGGAATAGAGACAGGCTGCCAGTGACTTGAGATCTCCTCTAATAGAAGGAAAATGAGCCTGTGAGAGAGAAGCTGTTTGCTTCTACTCTGCCCTAATGTGTCTAGTCTTAAAAGTTTCCTAAAGTGTCTCGATTTAAGGATAAACTACTTAGCATGAGTGGTTTATGTAGAAACCTTCACCAAGGAAACATTTGCTGCTGTAAGTCCAAGCTTTTCAAGGCAGCTGCTGCATTGTGCTTCACTTTTTGCCTATGATGCTTCAAACACCGGTAGTAAAAATAGAGTGGAGTAATGTAGTTCCAATGTGAAAAATAATGGAGAAGTTGAATGGTGCTAATAACATTCCTTTTTTTTTTCTATGCAGACATCAAAAATAACAGATTTGAAGGAAATAGAAGATAAAAAATCAATCACTTCAACTTTACAGTTTTTTCTACCAATGATAGTAAGTACTGTTGCACTAATCTAATTTGAGAAGTGTATTTTCTTTTTCAAGCATATAACAGATTTGAGTCATAATGTTACTAAGAGTCAAGGTCATGTTATGCTTTGGGGAGAGTCCCAGCAAAATTGACAGGACTAGGGTGTATGGAGTTAAACAGAAATAGGATTGAGTCAGGCCTGGAGTATGGGGAAGTGCCTTTTTCCTTCTAGACCTCTGAAGCAACATTTTTATTTTATGTATTTGAATGTAGCATTACTGTAATAGTATCCCTGATGTTCATGTGTCCCATAGATAATCTCCTGATTGATGAGTTTCAAAGCAGGATTTTTCAATATATTTACAGTAGATTGAATGTAGCTTTTAAAGTAGTTCTTTAGCATTCCTAGTTCTGAAGTGTATCTTCCAAGCAGCAAATTCTAACACCAAAATCCTACACTGTGTTTGGAGATCCCATTGGTCTTGCCCTCTAGTCTTATAGTCCATAAATCTTTCAAGGATTTGGAGAATTTACTTTTGTTATTCCCATCTCTTTTCTCCTGAACAGACACCAAAATTGCTGGATCTTCACAGATTCCTGTCAACTCTTAACCCATATAAATCTGGTGCAAATTTGGCCTGAGGTGGTTGGTTGGTTTGTTTTTTGATGTTGGTGGTTTCCCCCCCCGCCCCCCCAAAAAAAAAAAGAATAGGTTTTATTTCCCGTCATGGTTTCCCATCAACATGGAGGCTGTCTTGGACCTTTATGCCTTTGCAGAATCTCTGAAATTAAAAAGATGGTATTTTTTCTGCTACTTCAGACACTTTGATAATTTGATAATTCAGACACAGTGATAATTTGTCTGTTTCCTGTTTTGCCCTTCTCTCTTAGGATGTACCATCAGATTTTCTGCCCGTGATAGTAGATGAATATGTAGGAGACACAGATGATCCTGATGAGGTACAGGACCAATTTCTGGACTTGCTGGGAGATATGGCAATTGTCATGCCAGCCATTAGAGCACTGAATTATCACAGGGGTAAGCTGATGAACCGCAGTAGGATATTCAAACCTCTTATTAGATGCTGCATCAAATGATGTAGACACAAATCCTGTCATGTGTAGGCATTTTTGAGATTCCCACTGGGAACCTGAGGATGAAGAATTATATAGGTCTGCAGGGTTGTATGTGGTCCTTTATCTTTGTCCTAATGTCTTGCACTATGCTCATAATCACAATATATTGAGGGCAGAGCATGATAACACACGTAAATATTTGCTAACTGATGTACACAGGCTTAAAAATTAAAATATATCAAAGTAACGTTTGTCCTTGGCTACTTGGGAGGCCCATGGCTACTTGGGAGGTCAGCAGCTCTGTGGTCTGGAGATTTCATGCTGTAGACAAATCATGCCAAGATATCCAGAACTGGAAATAATTTGATGTTATTTTGTTTTCTGAAGGTTTTCCTGGGTTGAATCTTTAATTTTTTTTTTGTAAGTGCTGTAGTTCTTAATTTTGAATAAAAAATAAAAGTACATATTTGAATGTGACATTAAATGTGCCCAGTATAGAGTTTTGGGCATGTTTAAACGTGGTATTTTAAACAGCTGATGACAGCTGTACTTTATCTATCTCTTCATTAACTCTCTAAATGTTACATTTTTTAGAGTCTAGAGCCCCTATCTACTTCTTTGAATTTCAGCACCGCCCTAGTTTATACCGGGATAGTAAACCAGAGTATGTGAAGGCTGACCATGGAGATGAAGTTGCCTTTGTCTTTGGAGGTCCCTTTCTGGCTGGTGAAATTCAGCTGAGAAGTAAGGAATAGACCTAAATGTTCACTTATAATAACGCCAGTGTTACAAGGCTGATTTCTATGTTTTAATCAGACTAAAGTGCATATAGTAACAGTGAGGCCAAAGTACGAGCCTTTCTCCTGTTAGAATTCATTTTGCACTATTTAGCTGTCTTCTCCACTCTCACTCGTGGACAGTTTGCTCCTTCTGAAGTACAGTAAGTTACGTGTGTGTATCGTGGTTTAACAATGGGATATTATTTTAATATGAGGCTTACGAGACCACACAAATTGAATAAAAAGATAGAAAGCTTTTATTTGGAGAAAAAAATTATATGTATTTATATATATATAATTTGCAGATAGACAGAGGGGGCGCTGCCAACAGCAATAGGATCTCGGGAGACCCAAAAGGATGAAGTCCTGGGGGGTGGGGTTTCCCAAGGTGAGATGAAAGGGTCACCCAGGAAACTCCCGGGGAGAGAGGGAGGTCCTGGGAAGGGTTACCAAGGAAATCCTGGGAGGGCTTGGGGATCCCAGGGGGAGTGGAGCCCTGGGGAATGGAATGGAGGGGATAGGAAAGGGTGAGGTTGTTACTGGAAAAACCAGAGAGCTGACGAGGAATGGTTGGATCACTGCCTACTGCTGAGATGGTTCCAGCAGCTGCAAGGGGTGTCTGGGGTTGTGGGCTGGCAGGGACTGCTCGGACGTTGAGATGAGCTGGTGGCAGTGAGTGGGGCGGCACAGCTCCTCCTTTCAGCTCCACGCAGTCCCAAGGGAGACCCGAGACGGGCTGGCAGGGAGCTTTTATACAGTTTTCAGTCCAATCCCAGCACCCCTTGCTCCTGCGCACGTGAAATCATCCGCCTCATTTCCCGCATGGAAAGGTGTGGTCTGCATTTCCATCGGTCCATCTGGCAGTTCCGCCTCCTCCCGTTCCCACCGGCGGGAAAAGTTCTTTGTTTCGTCGGCCACACTGGTCTCAGAATGGGGGCACAGCCCCACAGGTCCGCCCTGCTGCCTGCACCATCATGGGGAAAACCGGGCTCAGGTGGGCAGTGCCCATGGCACGCCGGGTGGCATCGGGAATCGTGGGCTTCGCCCTGGCGGCCTTACCCCGGCAGTGGGACCCCCAAGGGAGCCCCTCCCTGCCCAAACCAAGCCGGCAGCCCCGCGGGGGTACGGGGGGGCCGCGGCACTGGCGTGGGGCAGCAGGAGCAGGCGGGCGGCAGCTGAGGCGCGGCGAGGTGGAGCGGCCGTGCCGGGAGTGCAGGGCACAGTGGGAGCGGCGGCTCCATGGTGGAGGCACAACAGCTCGGGGGAAATGCGGAACCAGGCCGCAGGGCCCCCAGCTCTGGCGGGGCTGTGGCACAGCAGCCAGNGGGGTGTCTGGGGTTGTGGGCTGGCAGGGACTGCTCGGACGTTGAGATGAGCTGGCGGCAGTGAGTGGGGCGGCACAGCTCCTCCTTTCAGCTCCACGCAGTCCCAAGGGAGACCCGAGACGGGCTGGCAGGGAGCTTTTATACAGTTTTCAGTCCAATCCCAGCACCCCTTGCTCCCGCGCACGTGAAATCGTCCGCCTCATTTCCCGCATGGAAAGGTGTGGTCTGCATTTCCATCGGTCCATCTGGCAGTTCCGCCTCCTCCCGTTCCCACCGGCGGGAAAAGTTCTTTGTTTCGTCGGCCACACTGGTCTCAGAATGGGGGCACAGCCCCACAGGTCCGCCCTGCTGCCTGCACCATCATGGGGAAAACCGGGCTCAGGTGGGCAGTGCCCATGGCACGCCGGGTGGCATCGGGAATCGTGGGCTTCGCCCTGGCGGCCTTACCCCGGCAGTGGGACCCCCAAGGGAGCCCCTCCCTGCCCAAACCAAGCCGGCAGCCCCGCGGGGGTACGGGGGGGCCGCGGCACTGGCGTGGGGCAGCAGGAGCAGGCGGGCGGCAGCTGAGGCGCGGCGAGGTGGAGCGGCCGTGCCGGGAGTGCAGGGCACAGTGGGAGCGGCGGCTCCATGGTGGAGGCACAACAGCTCGGGGGAAATGCGGAACCAGGCCGCAGGGCCCCCAGCTCTGGCGGGGCTGTGGCACAGCAGCCAGTGCACGGGACACGTCCCTGCTGCCCCAAACACACACACGCAGGCAGGGGCACGGCCCCGGCTCCAGCACGGAGCAGACGCCAGCGTGGTGTGGAGCAGCACCGCGCCCCGCAGCCAGGGCAGTCCACCTCCCGGGCAAAACTAACAGTTTGTGAAACGTTTGCCTGAACCGTGACAACGTGGTGTCAACAATTTACCAAATAGGACAGTTGCTAGAAAACTGTCATTAGACCAGCACTGTACATGAATTTGCCAAATAGCTTTGGCTGAAAAATAAATTGAAGAGAAGGTCAGTTAAGCTTGCAGGGGATTGGCAGAGTGCTTGGGAAGCAGCAAATCTAGGATCTTTACTTTTCCTGAGGAGTTTAAGCTAGTCTCTTCCTTTCCAGGAAATCCCAGGGGCTGCCAGGCTCCAGAGAATGGGGGACTTGGTCTCTTTTGCAGGTGGTGTTCCAGTTGTGCTCAGAACACAACTCAGAACTCGTTTTCTGCATGAAGATCTAATTGTTGGATCTGTTTTGCCCTATGACTCAATTAATACTTAAGCATTTTATTCAAAATGGAACCAGTCCTTTGAGGGAGGATTAAGGGGGTGCTCCCCAAATTGTCATGGCATTCTGGTGTTGGGATGCATAGTGAGGTGAACTGAGAAGATGCATGAAGCAGAGCAGCCTGTAATCAAACCATGTTTAGCAGAGAAGTCTGCAGCAAGCCCATGTCACATGAACATTTTGGGTGAGCAGGGCATTGATTGAACCAGGGGACCCATGGACAACTTGTGGACTCTTTAACCCTCAGATAATTGGATGGATATTGTAAATATTGCTGTTGCTTAATACAGCTACTGCTGTAGTAGGGAGACATGATTAGTAGACGTTGTTGTTAGCTATGAGGTAGGTAGACATGTTAGTAGTTAGCAGTAGATGTAGGATTAAGCTGTAATCAAGATGCAGAGTGTACATAATATCAAACACCTTAATATTAATAATAAAGGATCTGGGAAGCATTCAGCTGTGCTTTCCCTTCACTGTTTTGCAACATTCTGGAAGTTCCTTGAGGAGGAATCCCATATTGCTATGAAGGGAATGTGCCAATCACTGCATAGTTAAGATACGTGGTGCTACATCCTAAGGAATATTATGAATCCAGCAATATGCTTTAATTACATGTGCCTAAACCAGTAATGCTTGGGATGGAGTATTTTGTTACTCATTAAACAAATAGGGACGGTTCTTATTTTGAGAGATACAGAAATTTGCTTAAGTAAACTCACCATTTTCTGCTTTTATTTTTGTCATTTGCACAGTAATTCATAGTCTGTTTCAAAGCCTACATAAATAGAAGTACTTCCTTTTGCTCCATTGAACTTTGGAGCAATGCAGTTATGTTGTATAACTTTGTTAATCTATTACTAGGGCCTTTTCATTTTGCTTATTTTTTTTTTTTTTAGTTATATACTTACTACACTAGAAAACTGTACAGTTCTTTTCCTATTTGCCTGAATTTACTAAGGGCATTAAGATAACAAATACTTTTCTTAATGCATTGAGATACGTTTATAAGTTAGAACACACTGCAACTGAAATTATTTTCACCTACCAATGGGCTTATGTGCAAATATATTTAAATTAATATTCTTGAAGTTCTGAGAAATGGAATGACATCATCTTGTATCAGAATGAAGACATCTTTTCCTATTCATGCTCTGAATAATAGGGAGAATTTCAGTCCCACAAAGCTGGAATGAGATCCAGGAAACTAAGCCATGTGGCCCATTCCTTGACTTGTACTGGGACACAGGACACGTGGGGATTTTTTGGTTCTGCTTCTGGTTTCCTGGAAAGATTCACAGACTGAAGTGCTGCTACTGTAGTAGCAATGTCTTGATTTCGGCCACTCATAATAACTATTCTGTATTTTGTTTTTCAGGTGAAGTTACAGAGGAAGAAAAGAACCTTAGTAGAACTCTGATGAAGTACTGGGCTAACTTTGCTCGAAATGGGTAAGAATTATGAGATTTGTGACACAAACTGCTGCTTTGTACTGACTGTGTAGTGAGATGGTTGTTTTGTTGGTTCAGTCTTCTGTGATTGGATTCCCCGTGACTGAAAAAGCTATTCACTCTTTCTTGTTGTTTACAGAAATCCCAATGGAGAGGGTTTGGTTGAATGGCCATCTTACAACCTAAATGAAGAATACTTACAGATAAATCTAAACCAAAAGAGAGCCAGAAAATTGAAAGAAAATAAGGTAGAATTCTGGAGAAAAATGATGCTTGAAAAGACAAAAAACACAAGAATGGAAAACAAGAAGGTTAATTTAGAGTTGTAGTTTATAGTCTAAGCATGCACATAATATGCAATCTATTAGGATAGTATGAGAAATTCCTTTAAGTAATTTTGAGGATAAAATTCTGTTTCCCTTCTTTTCACATTTTTTTCACAGTTGTCATACTTGCAATTATTCACTATAATAATTCCAGTTGATCCCTTACTTGTTAAATACAGCTACCAGATTTCCCCAGTGCTCAGGTTTTTCCACCACTTCACCATGACTGAAGACAGAACATAGCAGCAACATTGTTTTAATAAAGTGTAACCAATAAAGACCCACTTTGCAAATAAAACTGTCTTTGATGTCAGGTGTATCAGTGGTGGTACAGACATTTAGGTGTGATGTAGATACAGAAATGTCCTCTGTGGAAAGAACATTCTGTAGTTTCATTTTCTGCTTTGTTGGTTTTATAACAGAGACATTATAGTTTTGACTGTTGTGGTACATAATCTGTAATGGTAGTGCTGGGATTAAGACTTCTCTCAAATGTTAGAAAAGCAACTAGCTAGCCATCCCTTGTTTCCAAATTACCTTACTGCAACAAATAGCTGGCATTTCTAAAATCCCTTTATCTTACTAGAAGTGATATGGGGAGATTTTGCGGAAACTGGTTTGCACATGTAATATTTTCAGAAGAGCTGCTTCTCTAGTCCTGTGGATGGATTATGGGCTGAGAGTTTTTGCAGAATCAGTACTTGAGAGAAAAGTAGTGAGTAGAACAAAGATTGAAGAGGAAGGCTTGGAAAGTAGAATAGTAATGAAGGGGAAAAAGAAAAGGAGAGTAAATGGGAAAGTGCAGAGTTTAGTAAAATCGGGAGATAGAAAAGTTGTTTATGGAAATAAAGCTTGTTACAGCAAAAGGAGAGAGCAGAAGAGTACATGTTATTTGGCTTTTGCAGCCTGTAGTGGGTCACAAGTGAGCTGAGGAAGGCATTCCCACCAGGAAAGCAGAGACAGAGAATCTGCAACAGGAGTGCAGAGTTTACCGCTGTGCAGTGCTTCTGCCCTTGGCACCTCAGAAGCCGTCTGTCATTCCCATATAGGCTGTACATTCATAGCACTGCAGACTAATCCCAGACCAGTTTTACTGACCTTCAGTGTCATCAATTTCGCTCTTGGGCAACAAAGAAAAAAGCCTTCCAGGCAACATCTGTACAGCCACAGCATTTCTGCAATGAAGTTATTGCCCACATTGTTTTCTTTGAAGCTCAGATTTAATGTTATCCCATTTGGCAATGTACAGTGAGCACTGGCCATGCCCTCAGCCACAGGTGACCTGCCCAGCAGCACAGCACTGGCAGTGTTTGAGGGCACTACTGCACCCACAGCTTTGGGCACAGGGTAGGAGTCACCCCACAAACAGCAAGTACTTGAGAGGCTCAGTACACTAAATGTGTACAACTGGAGCTACTTGCCAACAGTTTGCTCTCTGAGCAGTCCCGGTTAAAGTTGACTGGGATTTATGTACAAGGGCTGTAAATCACACCTGTGCAGATATACCTGGGGACATTTGGAGCAAAGTACACACATGTAGCCACAGTAAAGAGAATTAATAGGTGCATAACATGTGCTAATTTAATTTAACTAATTTAATGCCTGTGAGTATTTGCAACCCCCTTAGCTGTAAAAAGAGGTGCAAGCAGTAAATTAATCTATAGAAATGGAGCACCTCCCCTATGTAGACAGGCTGAGAGTTGGGATTGTCCAGCCTGAAGAAGAGAAGACTCTGGGGAGACCTTAGAGCCCCTTCCAGTGCCTGAAGGAAGCTACAAGAAAGATGGAGAAAGACTTTTGCCAAGGGTGTGTAGTGATAGAACAAGGGGGAATGGCTTCAAACCAAGGAAAGGTAGATGTAGAGGTAGATTTAGGTTTAGATTAGAGATTAGGAAGAAATTGTTCCCTGTGAGGGTGGGGAGGCCCTGGCACAGGTTGCCCAGAGAAGCTGTGGCTGCCCCATCCCTGGAAGTGTCCAAGGCCAGGTTGGAGCAACCTGGGATAGTGGAAGGTGTCCCTGCCCATGGCTTTGGGTGAGACTAGATGAGCTTTAAGGTTTCTTCAAAGCTAAACTATTCTGTGATTCTATGAAATGCCTTTTCTGAAAACTGAGAATTCTTATGATTTAAAATTGCAAAACCACCTTTCTGGGGCAAGAGCTGTTGAGCCTTGAAAAAAAAAGTAAGAAAAGGGCAGAGCCTAAAGCTTACATAAAAGGCATTAAAGTGCCTATAGTTACCACCCAAATACCAGCCTTTAATATTGTTCCCACTACAAAAGCCGATGAGTCTCTCTCTGTTGTTGCAACTACATTGCAACACTATACCAAACATCCTTGAGCATGCAGGACCGAGTGACAGGTGTCTTCTGCACCTGCAGGAAAAGTTAGGAAATTTTCTAGTAATTGTTTCAAAAATTATCCTTTTGTGAGAATAAACATTCCTCAATTTTTACTTTAGCAAAAGCACACTTTTCAGGGGTACTGGTTTGCATTTGGCTATATCATGTTTCTTACACTGAAGTCTTAATACTAAAGTGAAGTAAACATGTAATAAAGTAAAATCACAGAACCCCAGAGTGGGTTAGGTTGGAAGGGACCACAGTGGATCATCTGGTCCAACCTCCCTGCTCAAGTAGGGTCATCTCAGAGTACCCGGCACAGGATTGCATCCAGTGAGGTTCCCTCCTAGTCTCTTCACTGTGCAGCTCAAGGAAATCCTCACTCCATTGTCACAGAAGTGGTACAGCAGCAGGACACATATCCTGGTGCAATGCAGGACTGTTTCCAAGGCATTTGGAAGCAGAGCTGTTGTGAATAAGATTCCAAAGAAGCAGGAGAGAGACAGTAGGACACTTGTGGGGTAGGAGGCTCCCTGTCCCAGTGTCCCAGTCCCTGCTGGTGCTGAGCAGCGCCCAGGAGCGGCCCTCGGGCTGTGCCCTGGCAGCCCCAGCTTTGCTGGTTCCCAGCCCGAGCACAGCCCCCCCCGGCCGTGTGTGTCTTGCGTAAGTTGCCCCGCACTGACATAAAAGGCCCGTGCTGGGAGGTGTGGGAGCGGCTGTGCCATGGCACCGGGCAAGGACACGGCACCGCTCCCCTGGATCCTCACCCTCGGGATCACCGTGCTGGCGGCCACAGGTAAACCCAGAGGGTTCTGTCTTCTGCAGAGCAAGGCCTTTGTGAAGAGAACTGCAGGAGACTTGCTTATGCAAACAAACTCTGCATCTCTTAATTGCCTCTGCAACAGTTGGGAACACTTTACAGTTCTAAATCAGATCTGGTCTTGTTGGATTGCTGCTCTAATCTCAAGGCTTTTTGTTTTTCAGTTGTGTAGAGTTCTGTGCAGAGAATGGCAATGATTTCTCACACAGTTTGTATTTTTCTTTGCCTTTTTTCTTGCTTTGAACATGGAAACCAATCTATCCTTTCCCTGCAACACTGGTGATGAAGATGCCTGGGCTAACTGGGAATATTTGGATCAAGTCGCAGCTTTTCAGTGGGTTCAGAAAAATATGAGGACACCTGGAGCTGACTGCCCTGGGGAACCTCAGGCACCTGACCCTGCTGCAGAGAAACAGAGTCAGAATAGCAAACAATTCTTCATTTCTTTTTGTGATCAATTTTCAGTCATTTGTCTTATATGCCTTTTTTGCAAATAGCAAAATCAAATTCCTGTCCCAAATCTTGTGTGCTGAGGCAGAGCAGCCCACAGACCCCCATCCGTAATTTGGTATTGAGGTCTTTCACACCAATCTGAAAATTAATCTTCCTTAAATGCTGAAAATATTTGTATATGCCAGACTGTTTCTGGATATGTTAGAAACTTTTTCTTTTGGCTGTACATATTTTCAGGTCTCTGGGATATATTTAGTCTGTTCATTGCCTTTTCTTAATGACAGCACTCTATTGGGCTTTTATGTAACAATACAAACAAAAAGAGATTAAGATCTGTATGCAGTTACTGATGTGTGTGTGGTGAGACAATACACATGATATACCTGAGGGAGATTATACATACAAACCTAGCAAAAGGAAGGCTGAGATAATGTCAGCCATCCTGGTTTTATAAAGTTGTAATAAAAGTGTATTGGAATAAATTAGTAAATCTAAAATTTTAATTAGAAAATACTAGTAATCAAATTAGTAAAATAAATTAGTAAAATAAAGCAGTAAATTAGAGTGGTGTACTGTTAAAACTCATTTGAGTTTGTTGAAGCCTTATGTATGAAAATGAATCAAGTAAACAAAAGGTGTATATTTAAGTAGCAAATCTGGCAATTACTGACCAATAGACCAATTATGTGATTTTGTGCTCACATCCCCCAGGACAAACAGCAGAGCAACCAGAAGTGGAGACCAAATATGGGAAAGTGCGAGGGTACCAATTCAAAGTAGACACAGCTGAGAGGAGTGTAAATGTCTTTTTGGGACTTCCTTTTGCAAAGCCTCCAGTTGGATCCCTAAGGTTTTCTGAGCCCCAGCCACCTGAGCCGTGGAAAGGTGTCAGAGATGCCTCTTCCTACCCACCAATGTAAGTCCGTGACAAAACCACCAAACTTCTTCATAATTTTATATTTTTATATTATTCATAAATAATGTAATAATTCATATGATCTTGATTAATATGTATATAATTATCTATTATAGTTATATAGTTATATTATTTCTACTTTATATTCTGTGTACACCAATGTACATACAGAGCAATCAAAATCCACAAAGATAAATTCCTTAGTGCCATCTCATTACACCTGCAGCATTTCTATTGACATCTTTATTAGATGCTCTCTTTACTAAAAGCTGCTATTTAATGGCCATCAGCAATGAATTCACATGGCACAGCCCTTTAGAGATAATAGTCTGGCTTGGGAGCATTTGGCCATCATTTACCAATGTTTATAAACCTTTGCAGCAGAAACAGAAAGAAACTGAGGAAATGTTGGAATACAATATTAGGGAAAAATTGCTGAGTCACATTAATAGACATATAAGAAATGAGAACAATTCTGTATTGTCTATATTGTAAATGTTTTACTCCATTTGTCCTACTGCTCTTGTTTAGTGCCTCAAGCCTAAAACCACTATTACAATATAAAAAGCTATTGGAGTTGTAAAACAATTAATTTAAATTTTCATTTAAATAATTTATAGCCATATGTATTCGCAGATGTATTTCTGCAATATTTTGAAACACGCAGAGTTATATCTGCATGTCACTGTGTATTGCAGCAGGCAATGGCTCCTTTTTACAGATCTCATTAATGACAGGTCAAAGGAAGAAAATATATGAGAAGTGAAAAAAATTACATTTTCTATTGCCAACAATCTGGAAATGTACTAGAGGTTGATTTCTGGCTTGCACTTTGTTGTGGAAGTACAAAAAAGCTGCACTTTGTTGCTTTGAGGTTTTAGTTATTTCTGTTTGTTGCTTGTTATTTTTTCATTTATTCAGGTGTCTACAGGATCCAGTACAAGGACAGTATTTTTCAGACATGATTACTAATAGAAAGGAGAAGGTTCCTCTCCGGGTGTCTGAAGATTGCTTATACCTAAATGTGTATACACCCATTTCTACAGGAGAACAGAAGTTGCCTGTAAGCAAAATCATTATAAAACCTCTAGAAAAATTATCTTACAGCAAACCTACAACCTATGATGTATGCAGAGGTGCAGGTGCAGTTTGGTAATGATGATCAACTTTCATGCTTTGCCTCCATAAGTATTACCTAAAGTTTAAAAAATCCACAAAATCCTATTTTACAAGTAAAATCTTATGGACATTTTAGCTGAGTAATGCTTGATTTCCTTTAAACTGTCTGACCAAAGTCACAGAGCGCTGATACTCTGTAAATATTTAATAGAATCAATGCATTTTATAGACTTGCAGGCCTTAGATTTGAAAGATTTCTACCATTTGTGAAGTGTAATCTGAGAGAATCAGGAGTGAAACAGCACAGAATATTATGTTTTGGTTTATATTTAGTTTTTATCACTGGGAGCTCATATCTGTGCTGGGCTGATTCTGGTTTTGTCTTCCCAGGTCTTTGTATGGATACATGGAGGTGGATTAATTTTTGGAGCAGCTTCCACATATGATGGTTCAGCACTATCAGCCTTTGAAAATGTGGTGGTTGTAACAATTCAGTACAGATTAGGTGTTCTTGGATATCTTAGGTAAGATGTTTTATCTCACTTTTTGCCAAATGATTTCCAAAATGATATGTCCAAAGCCTTTGTGAAGAGAATTGCAGGAGACTTGCTTATGCAAAGAAACTCTGCATCTCCTAATTGCCTTTGCAACAGTTGGGACCAATTTACAAATCCCAAATCAGCTTTCAAATCTGGTCTTGTTGGATTGCTGCTCTAATCTCAAGGCTTTTTGTTTTTCAGTTATGTAGAGAAGTTCTGTTCTCTGTGTGTAGACAAATGATTTCTCACACCACAGCTTGTATTTTCCTTTGCCTTTTTTCTTGCATTGAGCATTGAAACAAGCCTGCCCTTTCTCTGCAGCACTGGTGATAAACATTCCCGAGGGAACTGGGGATATTTAGATCAAGTAGCAGCTCTTCGGTGGATTCAGGAAAATATCATTTATTTTGGAGGAGATCCAGGATCTGTCACTATCACTGGAGAATCTGCAGGAGGAATCAGTGTTTCTGCTCTTGTAAGTTTGCAGTAGTATTGAATTTCAATTACTTAGGGGAAAAAAAACACCATCCAGGTTGATTTTCAGTATCTGCATGAGAAATCTGAGACTAAAGGGATGGTGTTACAGTAAGTGACACATCACCTTGGTCTAGGATACAACAGTACAAGGCAACAATATAGTACAACAGGACAGACTTTGATTGTGAAAATATTTTTTTTTCATGCTCAAATGTTGTAGCTAAGTCCCAAAATGTTATCTGTTGTCTATTCTGGGGTTTGTTCAATGAAAAAAACAAAACAAAAAAAAACAAACAAAAAGAAAACCAAAACAAAACAAACAAACAAACAAACAAAACAAAACAAAACAAAAAAAAAAAGACCAAAGTCTAACATCTCTTGTGAGAGAGGTCCTTTAACAAGACTTATGGACTATGGCCCATTTTGCTTTTGCTTTGACATCACTTGTGCAAAGCAATTGAGGTGCATAGTCACAACAGCTGAGTTGGACATGCATTTTGTGACCCAGTGATTGTGTACAATTTTTACACCAACACTGAGCACATTGGCTAAGATGCTCTTCTTCTCCAGCCCCTCACAATTTGGTACAGATCACAGAGTGAAACCAGGGTTCATTGATAAAGGAGATAAAAAATCCTGTTTCCTGAGCTCCTGCCCTCTGGCCAATGTTCTTTATTCCCCTTCTGCAGCACAGCCAGACTGTCTTGGGCGTATTCAATCCCTCTCTGGTTTGCAGAGTAATTCCATGAAGTCTTGGAAGCAAAGTGCTGTGGGAAGGGAAAATATAAGCATGAAATCCTTATCTCTGAGAGTGCTGCCAAAGCCCTTTGCACAGCTGAACTATGGTCAGAGGCTGCAGAATAGCAGTCTTACAACATTTTCTTTCCAAATGTTTTAAATGGCAATTCCTGATATTGAAATTCTAAGTCAGTGGTTAGAACAGAATGCTTATCATGCTTGTTCTTGCTTTTTCACAGATCTTATCCCCCCTGGCAAAGGGCTTGTTCCACAAGGCCATTTCACAGAGTGGTACTACACTCCTGGGTTTGTTCAGTGACCAGCCTAAGGAGGAAGCACAAGTGGGTATTTGGTGGCAATTTTAATTATTTTTTCCCGATAGTTTTGCATATCTTGAATTGTTTGTTCCAAATTATAGAAAGGTTTTTTTCCTTGTGATAGTCATTAAAGACAGCATTTCTGTGTGCAAACAGTACATATTTAATAATGCTTTGCTTTTCAAATACCCAAATATCCACATACGTCTGAGTGAAAGCAGACATGAAGACAAGGAACTGAAGAGAAGGCAGGGAACAAGTGTGACATGCAGTGTCTTCAAGAAAAGCTGAGCTACAATTTTTGGCTGGAAAATGGGTTCAGATTCTGAATACTTTTCCCCTTCTGTTTGATGGCTGTTGTTTGCAAATAAACAAGATTTTATTCAATTGGTTAATGTGAGAAGTAGACTTCAACCTTTTCTTTTTTTTTTTTTTTTCTTTTCCTCCAACTACACAAAACAACTTCCAGGAAAGTAGAACCTGGGATATAAGAGGGACAACATTATGATGAGCTCTGTCTAATGACAGCTGTTACTCCAGACAAAAAGACATCACCAAAATGGTATAAATGGTATAATTGTACCATTGTTACTATGCAGATGATTGTACTCTCTAACTCCTTTATGCCATTCTGCCTTCTCAGCCCAGCATCTTATTTACCAAAGTGGTTATGTTGGCATATTCTGTATCAAAAAAATCCATCCTCGTGCAGGAGTTTCTGTCCCCCCCATGGCCCACAGACACAGGAAATGTGTCCAAAAGCGTTTGTTTTTACTGCTTGCAGAGAATTGCTGCTGCCTCTGGCTGTGAAAAATCCAGTTCAGCTGCAATAGTTGAGTGCTTGAGAGAAAAAACAGAAGAAGAGATGATACAGCTAACACTAAAAATGGTAGGTGAAATTATATTTCTCACATTTAATATCAAATTTTATCAAAATAGAAAATACTATTTGTATGTTGTGATACTGGGAGGACTTGAAGTGAATGTAAGATCTGACTTTTTTTACCTTTTCAGGACATGACAACGCTGCAGCTGTGCAACACCTCCCCTGAGAACTGCAAACAGGTTATTGCCCTTTCATTCTGCATGCACATGGTTTGTTGTAATGCTCCAGGGGAAGGAAAAGAGTGTAGGAAATGTCACAGTTTCACCTGGGGAAGCTGAAAATTAATTAATATATTATGTTCCCACCTAAAAGTTCTTATCACAATGGGCTATATGTGCCGCCGAAATTTCAATACGTAAGTTGTTTTTTCCCCCACTGCTCCACACATTCATAACAATATTGAACTAAGAAAAGATGTAAATGGGACATAATCACTTCTGTTTCACAAACTTTAGAAATATAATGTTAATCTTCATAGAATCTTCTGCCTAATGCAGAAAATCTGCCAGAGAAAGTTTAAAGATGGCTTGAATGCCATTACCTATATTTTCATTTAGCTTTGCTTTGGAACTACAGTAAAAATCTGAATTCGTTTTAGGAGCAAAATTAATGTATTAATGAATCTTTCTTTTTCTTTCCCCCTTTTTGTTCAGGATTTCTTTTTCATCAGTACATGTGTAGATGGTGTATTTTTTCCAAAGAGTCCCAGGCAATTACTATCTGAAAAATCGATCCATGCAGTCCCATACATAATAGGAGTAAATAATTGTGAATTTGGATGGGTACTTCCTATGGTAAGAGACTTCTAATGTTGTTACTTACAGATCATTTTGTAAATGTAAGATTTTCTTATAAATATGGTTCTCTGTATCACACAGATGATGAAATTTCCTCCTTTTGTGGATGGTCTGGATAAAAATGTTGCACGTCAAATTTTACAGAGCTCCTTAGTAGTATTTATGAAGGTAAGATCATTTTCAGAATAACCCAGTGCTGCTTCTTCACTGGTGTGGTTCTCTGTTCTCCTGGAGGGATATATTTCACAGGCAAACTTTGTTCCGTTGAGCAGCTTCCTACCATGGGGCCATAATGGGCAACAATGTGGTGTATTCCTGTTACCTCTAGTGATTGAAAATATTCTCTAAATTTCCAGCCTAAATGCCCCCCCTTCTTAAAAAGGAGTTCTGTGGCAATCTGGAAATGATTCAGGTACCTAAACACAGGTCTCTTGTGACATTTTAGATACCCTTGGGTTATCCAAGATAAGCAGAGTAACAGCAAGTATGACACAAGACCCATAGAACACAACCTTCTAAAGCAGTAGTTGCAGACAAAAAAGGACAACTTGAGATGTGCAGGGTGCACTGAGGACTATGTTCAAGTTTCTTGAGGTTTTGCTTCCCTGTAATTTACAAATCTCTCAGCTTTCTGGTTCCTTTCTGTCCTGAATATACTAAATGTAGAAAAATATAGATTAAAAGGTAAGAATTAAGGACTCTGTAAACATGACCAGTACTTGCAGTGGATCATTCAGTGTCACAGACATCCACCATGAACTTAGAAAGGATTTCTTTGCTCTTATGAGGCTTATTTCCACAGAAGGGAGAACAATCAGCATCACCCACTGCTGTTTATCTAAAGATGTTTGATTTTTAGACCTTGCATATCTCTTTACCTTGAGAATACCTATATCCAGTAACTCCAGTCCTGAGCTCTGAGCCACACTCTGAGCTGAGCATTTTCTCTGAAAGGTTTGGGATTTAGCCAGGGACATGCAGATGCCACACTCAGTTAGTGCTGTTACTCTTTATAATATTCATGATCATTATAAGAAGTACTTTCATTGTTCATTTCAGGGTGTTCCATCTGGAATTGTTGATGGGATGTACAATGAATACATAGGCAATGCAGAAAGTCCTGCTCAGGTGCGAGATGGCCTTCTGCAGGCAATGGGAGATATCTCTATTGTCTTTTCATCCATTGAAGTGGCTAAATACCACAGAGGTAATTCAGCATCAGTAGAAGAAATGTCGAATTCTATCCTGGCCTGTGGTGTGAACAGTATGTGTCACACTTCACTATCCAAAGAACTGATAGTGTTTGCATTTAACCAAAATAGCTTGTAATGAAAGTTTTTCATCTTTGGTGGCTCTCAAACTAACACTCCTCTGTATCTACTAGATGCTGGAAGCCCAGTCTACTTCTATGAATTTCAACATCGACCAAGTGCAGCAGAAGGTGTTTTACCAAAATTTGTTAAAGCAGATCATGGAGCAGAGATTGCTTTTGTCTTTGGAAAGCCATTCTTAGCTGGTGATGTATCCATGCTTACTAAACTATTCCCTTTAAAACATCATTATTACTCATTTACTTACTGCAGGGCTTTATAATAGACTTTCTCTCTTACAAACATTGTAGTGAACATAAACATTTTCTGTCTTTAGTAGTAGATACTTTTCATGAAACCATTCATCTGCAGTTCTCTCCTAGAGCTCTGCTCAGGTGAAACTCCCACAGCTCAGAGCAACAGGTAGAACTGACTACAGTCTATTGGAACTAGTGTAGCTGCTATTAATTATTTACTTTCTAAAGTTGCCATTTCATCTCTCACTTTGCAGGGTATGCTACAGAAGAAGAAAATAAACTTAGCAGAACTGTTATGAAATACTGGACCAACTTTGCTAGAAATGGGTGAGAATCATAATGCTAATTACAGCTCAAGTTTTTTCTGAAACACTCATATACTTGAAGCAACACTTATATGGTGGTTCCTACAAATTTGGCAGCATTTAAGATAAATACTGAAGCAAATTTTAATTGAACATGCTGACACAAAAAGAAAAAAAATAATCCAAGAGCTATTACTCCATCTGCAATAGACTTTTAGATCCAAAAGTAATGACAACTATTAAACTTCCCCTGTTCCACTGATGAGCATTTTCATAAAAAACTTCCAAGTATTCAGGTACCAGAATCCCATCATCTGAGCTTATGTTAGTTTTCTGAAACGCTCTCAACCTGACCAGCCAGAGAGCAATTGACTGGCAAATGGAAGGTAACTTTCCACTCTGTTATTTCCAGAAATCCCAACGGAGAAGGCTTGGTCCATTGGCCTCAGTATGATCTGGACGAAAGATACCTGGAAATAGATCTAAAGCAAAAGGCAGCAGAGAAATTCAAAGAACAGAAAGTGGAGTTTTGGATGCAGCTCATGAAACAAGTGATGAATGAAAGGAGAGAGCACACGGATTTGTAAGAGCTGGGGAGGGTACAGTTTGCTTTGAAAACCCAAAGTAAAGTTAAACAAAATCAGTTTGTCAGGATGCAGAGTAATAATCACTTTGTAACTCACTATTATGTAATGTGTTGTCCTGATCACAGTGGAAGGAGAGGAACAAGGGACATTTGGAATGTTTGTCGAACTAAAAATCACTATTTAATGAAGCAAGCATAAAAAAAACCCACAATCTTATAGACCATGGTATTTACTCAGTGGATATCAAAACTAAATAATGAGGAGGAAATTGGCAAATGAATTGAAATGTGTAAAAAATTATCTATACAGAATATATGATAAGTGTCAGACTATCTTTTATGGTTATTACCCTCTTCTTTGGAAGAGCATGGTTAACTGTCCTTCTTACAGCATCCTTCCACTTTCTTTAATTGGAAATAGCTTGTAGAGGGCAGAGCATCCATCAAACTACATCTGTGAGATGGGCTCAAAATCTCACGATTGAGGACAGAAAATCTGTACTTGTTGTATTGGTTTGTGAATTGGTATAATAAATGTTGCTTTTGATTTTCTGGAATTTGCTTTTCTTTCACTTAACTGATAAGGCTAATTCCAAGAGGTCAAATCACACCCAAGTAACCAGAAATGGGCCCAGTTTCTTTCTTCAACCTAGTGGGTTTCAGGTATGAAGTTTTCAGGTTTCTTTGCAGAACCTGAGTCTCAAGGCTCTAGGGTTTTCACAAACTGTTGTGTGGTATGATTAGATGTTCTTCATCCTGGCAAATTCCCAGTTCACTGGCTGTGGAGGAAGGAAGCATTGCTGGCAGGACAGACACCTCTGAGGCAAGGGGAGAGCCAAGGCTGGTGGTGTTCATTGCGTGTTGCTGGCTCTGCATTATCCATGGTCCCACAAAGAGAAGAGCTGCTGATGTGCAAAATGTGCACCCCTAATCTTCCACCTTTCAAGGGCACTACCAGCTGTGACCACATTTTTAGCACATCTGGAATGAGTCAGGGCACACAAGAAGTGAAGTGGCTTTTTTTGCAAAGGTACAGGATAAGCAAGATACACTTGCCAAAGGAACACATCCAAGAACCCCTAAGAACTCTACTCATAACAATAAAAAACAGCAATAAAACAGCTCTAAGTACCCCTTTAACTTATACAATGTGTAGGCTACCTTTAAGCACAAGATCTGTTTGGAATAGAGTCCTGTTCCAAACCTCATTTTATTTTATAGCTTTCATATTAATGGTCACTTGGTATAAATAGCCAGTTCAGCTCAAGTAGAAATGCATATACATTAAACAACTGTATGCACTGTGCACCTATACTTGAAGAAATACTTAGCAATATATTTAGTTGATAATATTCAGCTAGAACTATTCAACTGCTGCTTTTGTTCTGTTTTTCCACATTCTGTCAATAAAACTCTTTTTTTTTTTAATGTATTAATTCTCAATAATTTCTAAAACTGCCTTTCCAAGCTGGTCACCAAATATATTTATTATGTTGCAGTTCTACTTCTCAGGTCATGTCTTCTCTGGCAAAGGGTTTGTTCCATAGGTTATCCCAAAGATTAGAGTTGTAGCCAGAACTCTGATACCTGACTGTCCTGGAAAACAAGCTCAAATAAACAAATTTAAAATATATATTATTCCACATTTTAGCACGTTAAAGGTATTCAGTGTTCTTACTGACCTTTTAATATTGTAGCTTTCCACACATCAATGCTTCCTGTGGGGAAAAAAAAAAACATTTGCACCTACATTTATGATACTGCTTTGTTCAAACTTGCAAACCCTCAGTACTGGGCATGCTGTTGTAATTTATTTATGTCTCAGTTTGTACATGAAACATGGCTCCAGTCTTCAGATGTGAGGGAAGGAACCAAGATCTGCAAAATCCCTCAGCATTCTGAATACTCTAAGCTTTCTAAATAGTTAACTTGTTTAAATTTTATTTCTATTAGATTCTTTATATCATGTCTCTCAACTTACAAAATTCTCTGTATCACACTGTGCTGAGCATTCAGTATTAAAATACTGTGAGGTACTAAAACTATGTAAAAGAAACTCAGAACAAGGCCTGAAACTTAGTTACCTTTGATATTATATATTATAGCTATAAATAAGTCACTCGGTCAATACTAAAAAGATGAATTATCTTTCTAAGCAAAACTCAAATTACAAATTATTTGTGGATAGAATTGCCTCATTAAGGTTTAGGACTAGACATATTCCAGTGATCTCAGACCCAGGGGGAGGTTAACGAAGCTTGAGGAGAAGGATGTACCACTGACAGTGGATACAGAGAGTGCAGAATTTACGGGCCACAAGGACATTTGGCAGAACTCCTAACATAAGGAAGAAATTAATAAAGCCAACTGAGCAGCTGGGCTGAATGAGCTCTGACTCACAGACCACCTACCCCAAAAACCCACCAACCCCAAAGAAGAGGAAGACTGAGCATGGGACTAATTAGCATGAGAACAATCATTAACTAATAGAATACTAAATAATAAGAGAACTACTGTGAGAAACAGAGCCCACTCCTCTGTTTCTTTTCAGAAGGAATTTATTTGGGGACAAAGTCAGCAAAGCAAAGCGGCGCCCGGTGTCTAACACAAGTTAGACACTTTGCTCGGGGAGTTTCTGGTTTTTATAGTCTATGGTTTACACATTCATGCAATTTTAACATATTCATTAGCTCATTTTCATTTCCCATGCCTTTTTAGAGCATGCTCATTTTATTTAGGCGGGCTTTTTAATTTCCTTTATCAGGTAAAAACATTTTAGGGTAGTCCTTGAATTTGTTCATCTTCCCAAGTTAGCTGGGCTCACACCCTTGGCAGTCACCTGATATCTCTTCCAACTACTTCTCTTCTCAGTTGGGCTCATACTCCTGGAGTCTGTTATCTTTTTTTCAACTCCTTTTCTTATTAGCTGGTCTCGTTCTT
>WEIV01026843.1:146002-175996 GCA_013390005.1 Calyptomena viridis
GTTCTCAGAAACAGGAATGGAACTTTGCTGCCAAGGATTGGTGTGAGGAGGCAGATGACTGGGGAGTCTGTGATGGAGCAGAGTCTCCTGCATGTGCCTCCCTTCAGCTGCTTGGCTTAAAGAAGGCAGTGAGAAGCTCCGTACCCAAAGAGGTGGAATGTGCATCCCAACTCCAACAGCTTTGCTTGTGTGAAGCTACAGATGGCTCAGGTTCCCAGAAGACACATCCTGCAGTCAGGGAGGAGATGGAGATGGCAATGGGCAGCCCAGCTCCTGGGTTCCAGCCCTTTTACATTAGTGTGGTGGAGGAGGAGGACTATGCGGGTTTCCTTGATACAGATCATGCAGATAAGCTGTTGAAAGAGTATCAGCAGAGAGAGGGGGTTGATTTGGAACAGATAATGTCAGAAAGGTGAGAATAGGTGTGGATTTCGGGGTGAAATTGGAGTTGTGTGGTTTCCAGTGTGCTGACTGATGACCTCAGTGGGACTCCCACTAAACCTGAATGATTTTGTTTGGAACTGGCTCCTCGAGAAACGACTGGTGTGTTGTGCTGTGCTGGAGGAACAGAACAGTGCACCCAGTTCTGTCACATTCTGAGTTACTTGAAGATGCCTCTGTTTCTGAGTGACTGAGCAGTTGGAATGATCTTGAGCTCTAGATAGAGCAGAGGATGGTCAGTCTCTGGACCCAAACCAGTGTTGTTTAAACAGTATCTGTGCTAAGTGGCATGAGTTTATACTGTGACATTTGACACTTTTTTCTTCAGAAGGCTAGAGCTTTTCTTATATTCCAATTGGATTTGTAAGAGGTTAATTGCTTAGAGATTCTGGCTAGAGAGTGGGATGATGGTAAGACTCCTGAAAGTTTAGTAGAAGTTTTCTAAAACATAATTTTTGGACATAGTTACTGAAAACATTTTCTTAATAAAATATTTCACTTTGGTGATCACAGTGAGCACTTATATCCAGACTGTTTCTCTTTTGATTATATTAACATGTACAGTGACTTTTCCTGAATTGTGGACAATATTAAATTTGCTTATAGCTAAAGCTGCTGTCATTGCAGAATCTGCATAGAACACCTGTCAACAGTGGTGTGTTCCTGTTGAGTTTTGTTGACCTTAATAGAATCATAGAACTTTAATTATGCTTGATTCAAAATTGGAAAGGACATCATAATTTCAAAAGTAGAAAGACTTTTGAAAAGTTACTAAATGAAGGATTTTTTTTAAGGAATAAATCAGATCTCTGGTGGATTTGAATCCCATATGGTAGTTTGAAACACTGTTAGTAATTGTAATCCACCAGAAACCAAAGAACTAGAAGCAAAATTTTCACTTGCAACCTCTAACTGGAATTGTCTCTTAACATGTATAGTTTTTTAACATGTACTTTAAAGTATGGTATAATGTAAAGTGAGTGCATAGTAACTATGCTTATTTAAAACATACGTGTCATACTGAAAACCTTCTTGAACATCTTGTTTCTTGTTTTCTTACAGTTTTGCAGGTGAAGGTGGTAATGAAAAATATGAGAAGAGTGAAGTCAAAAGCTGGGACCATACATTCCATAAATTTATGAAAAGAATATCTGTGTGTCCTGAACAGATTCTAAGGTATGTTGATCATCTGGTTATAACGGAGATAAAGGTTGTAGTCATGGCTTGTTAGTACTTCAAAATAAACTATTGCACTGGAAAGACATACATGTTTTTATTTCTTAATCCTCCAAAAATGCTACAGAAGCTGTGCCTGGGTGGTCAGACTTCTGTCACTGGTTGAGCTTTTTTTATGCAAATTCAAAGTAGATGAAAAGCAAAATAGGATCAGAGGCCCCAGCTCTGGCTGTGGGAGAATTTTTTGACATAAGACCTTATGATAACAGATCCAAACTGGCTTTGAAGACTCACTGAAATCCAGGTACAGAGGTTTTCAAGGGAGAGTTCTGGTGTGGAAGTGTCATACACAGTTATGTGCAGTTGGGATAGATTTCCAAGGCTACCTGCTCCTCTGAAATTTTATAATGTGTTTGTAATTTCTGATGTCTGTCCTCGAGATGTTACTGAGTTAAGAAATTACCTCATTTAAAATCCCAAGTTCTGCAGCTTATTGTGATGCTTATTGTCATGACCCCTCAGGACTCTTGAGGCCTTGTAAATCTGTTGCTTTTCCTAGAACACAAGCATGTAGCTACCTCAGAGTAGCTGCTCTCCTGGAAGAGGAGCTGATTCTGCATGGGAGCGTAACAGGGAGTTTAAATCCTAAGTTATTCATAATACCAGATAACACACAAGGTTTTCATGGATCACACCAAGTGTTCTAGAGTCCAGTGCTGCCTGTTTGGTCAGGCTGTCTCAGTGTAGTGACAGGACTGTTGGTTATTAAGTTTCCAGAACCAGGTGGAAGTAACTGGTACCTTTTTGATGAGGAGTTAAAGTCTGGGGGACTGGTTACACAGATAAGAAACATTAGAAACTTGCATTCATTAACTATCAAAGGTTATACTGGAGATGTACTAATGCAGAGTGCAAGTAGCATTTTCAGGCGACTTTTCTCTGGATCTGTCACATCTTGGAGTATTGTGCTCTTGAATTTGCCATTCTAAAACCTCACCTCTGGTGATCCTTCTGACTTGTCACTTTTTATAATCTTCTGTAGCCCTCCTTGGGTATTGTCAGGGTGCTGTTAGACTCCCATGGCTCCTGGCTGTGGATCAGCTTTGCTTCAGCAAAGCACAGAATCTCCTGCTTAGAGTTCTTGGTCTGGGTTTCCTGTTAGTTGTGAAGCTGTGATGGCTCTTAGAAATAAAACATCACTTCTGAGACATAAATGCAGTGGGTTTGTGACCTATTCTGTGTTAAATCTTGTTGAGTCTTATCTTTTATGGTTTAGGATTCCACTTTCCAGGAAAGGGTAGCTTACTTAATTAAATGAGTCAGGTACAGCATATCTTGGGTGTGTCAATGCAAAGCATTTGTCTCCTTTAAATCCAGCTCTTACCTTAAGATTTTTCAAGTGTTGGCCTTCCAAGTATTTACCCTTGCCCATAATTTATTCTTTGCTTAATGACTCTTGAGCTTTGGCAACAGTTCTGACTCACAACAATGTTTGTTACTTCAAGAAAGTTCAGAGTTTTCCTAACAAATTTAGATATTAGAAGACAATCATTATTTTTTCCTTCCTTTCTTCCCTTAGGTACTCTTGGGGTGGGCAACCTTTATTCATCACGAGTCCTCCAGCCACCATCAGCCAGGGTATTCCAGCCTGCACTAACTGTGGAAGCAGCAGAGTGTTTGAATTCCAGCTGATGCCAGCACTGGTCAGCCTGCTCCAGAGTGACTCAGGTGCTGGGCTCTGCCTTACTCCAGTCAGTGCTAGAAACTGTCACCTCTTTGAAGTGTAGTGAAGTGCAATTTGAATTGTTTCTTATTACCCATGTGCACAGATGTGCTTGAATACAGTGATCATCTTCTATAGAATCCACTGTTTCCACTACAGATTTCACTGAGCAAAGGAGACAACTCTGTGACTGCAACTTCTCTTGCTCACTAGTGAATATATGTATATCAAATAATAACTGCAGTATGGGTAATTCCATGACCTTGGCAGTAATTTGTCTTTATTGCCTCTTAAAGAAGGCCTTGGAAAACAATGAATATTGTCAGGTAAGATTGCAGACACTTAAGAAGCTCTTTGAAAATTCTTGAGTTAGCTTGCTTTAAAATGTTTAAAGTTAGAAAATGCTTTTTACATAGGAGACTGACTGTGATAAATATTTTCTGAATTAAGAATTTCTGCAAAGACTGAAATATAGTGGTAAGCATTAGCCCCTGATTATGTCACTTCTCATACCTTTACCTACCTTAATTGCTTTGCTTTTAGATCTGTCAGTGGAATTCGGAACTGCTATAGTTTACACATGTGAGAGAAGCTGTTGGCCAACAAGTCATCAAACCCCTCTTGAAGAATTCATTTTTGTGCAAGAAGATCCAGATCAGAGATTATTTAAATAAATTTTATTTCTCTGCGTTGATGAAAAGTCTGTTGGGGTTTTGGTGTTTTGGTTTTTTTTACAACAGGGTAAAGTGTATAGTAATGCAACAGTCCAGTCGTGCTACTTTAATTTTAAACTGCCTGCATTCCTCTCAGGCATTCCCTGTTAGTTTAGGCTAAATTTGAGTATCTAAATTGGCTTAATGGAGGAGTAATTTAAGTCAATGTCCTTAGAGCATTCTGTACAGGTTTAATCCTGCAGCATCAATTAATGCACTAAAAGTATGGGTTTAAAATAAAGGGAGGGGGACACACAGATGGACAGACAGCACGACAGCCTAAAATGATGCAAAACTTTTTTTAAGAAAGAGTTGTAGCTTATGATGTCAACTTCTAGAGGTTAGTTAACTTAGGCTGAGTAATAAAAAATATAAAAATGTTTTAAAAATTGGTATAAATATGTTAAAAATATAGAATATGCTGGGTCGGGACTCATCGGGATCATGAAGTCCAGCTCCTGGCTCTGCACAGGACACCCCAGCAATCCCATCCTGGGCCTGAGAGCATTATCCAGACACTCCTTGAGCTCTCTATAGAATAATATGTAAATATATCTATAAACATAGTTATCAAATATAAGTAAGTTATACCTGTAAATGAAAATATATCAGTACGAGTATATTGCACATGTATTTTAAAAAGGTAAATCTATTCAAAGTAAATACAAATAAGACTCCGCTGTTGCTGCAAGAGTGCAGCCCCGGGTGCTCCCGGCTGTGGCCGCACTCGGGGCCAAGCCCGGGCTTTTCCCTCGGGCACATCCCGGGGTTTTCCTGGCGGGAGGGGGGCTCGAACCTGCGACGTCTGGGCCGCGCCTTCCTGCGCGGGGCCCTCCCGGGCGGCAGGGGGCGCNGCCTGCGCGCCATGGCCTCCCCCTCAGCCCGGGCTCAGCCGCAGCCCAGCTCCTCCTCCTCCGCCGTCCCGGGCAGCTCCGGAGCCCGCGGGGGATCCCCGCGCTGTTCCGCGTGTGCTGCCCTCAGCTGAGCCCCGTGCCGGGGGTGAATTGGGCGATAAAATCCTGCGGGGGAGGTGAAATGTGTTTTTAGTCGCCGGGCTACAAAACCGTCGGAGCTGGGAACCCAGTCACGGCGCTTCCCACGGGCTCCTGCTTTCGCTTTTGCTTCCAGATACTAATCTCTTGGGTGTACGTGGGAAGGACGATGTGAGAGAGTGGTAATGAAAACGGGATAGAGAGAAATACTATTGGCAAACTTTGATTACTTAGTGCCCAGGCCTTTATTGATGTATTATTGTAGAAAGGAACAGCACATGGGTTTAAATCCAGCTAGAGCACAGGTGTGCTTCCTTGGATACCTTTCCCTGCTGTGCGCGTGCCCAGGAGTCACACCTGAGAGTTTGATATGACCAGCTGTAAGGAGTCAGACTTGTTGAGCAGAACAGCTCGTATCTAAAATATTATCAGCTTGTAGAAGAATAAAGGTAGTAGTTTGCCTTGTTATTCCTACAGCTTAGGCTTTCATACTGGAATACTTTTTAAGCTTGTAGAATATGTGTGATTCCAAATCTTCCCTTTGATTTGAGAGCCTGTCCAATTTGAACATTGTTCAGGGAGATAAATAATTGCAGAAGTGCATTTCTGTGCTGTTCCCCCGTTTTTCCCCTACCTTACTGTGTCAGTTGTGTACTCCTGCAATCCATTATTATAGAGTTTAATAGCTCCTGATTTTCCAGTTGTTCATTAGCCATAAATCTCATTGAGGTATGCTTATTACTTCACTTATTGTAATATTGGTTTTGGTATTGCCTTTCAAGACTGACTTGTACCCTATTAACTTAAGTACATGTTGGATCAGGGCTGTCTTCACTTAACAGTATTGTTGGCAGTGTTTTATGTAGGACAGTAATATTTGGATTATTTTGGGAGTGGGTGGGTAGAAGACAAGGTGAGAGCAAAGAAAGAGTTGTTACTCCAAGAGGGAATTTGCTATTAGGAGAATAAATTGCTTTTGTCAACATTTGTGATATTGTCTAGGGTTTTCTTTGGTTATTAAATACTAACAAACTTGAACATCTGAAAATGCTTTTTATTCTTATAGGTAAGTTGTGAATTTTTTTCAAAAGATATTAAAAAGTAGTTTTGAATACCAGATAAGTCACAAATATGTGGCTTAAGTATACTGTGTTGAAAGGCTGTTGTCCTCATGAAAGGAGAGCAAAATGAAGTTACTCAGGATCCAAGTCTTAATTAAGAACATGGCTATATGTTCCTAAGAGGTTCCGATGCCTTTTTTTCCAACTTAAAAAATGGGAGCAGTGTAGAAGTTGTTTAATAAGGGAACTGTTAAATCCTAATAATTCTTAGCTAGACTGAAGCTTCTGTTGAGGTTCAATGGTCAGGTTTTCTCTCTAGAGAAAAATGTCCTTTGCCTCCTTTAGTCCTGTTGTTACTGTTTTCAGCAGTAGCTTATGTTGCTTTTAGTCCCCAGTTAAAATTCTCAAAGCTTTCTGGGTAGTGGAAGTTTTAACAGTTTTGCACTTAACTATTTTCCCTTGAGGTTCTTGGGCTTTTTGGCTTTGGACTACACAAGGTTTCTGAGTGTTTCTTATGAGAAAGGAAAGGAGGTAGAAATGTGTTTTCATGCAAATACAATTTTCATTAAGAGGTACAAGGCCATAGGTAATTACTCTGATACTATGGGTAATAAAGTCTAATGGTCTCTGCTTTATAATACATTTCTAAAGCATTTTATCTTTTCTGTTTCCTCTGTGTCCACATGTGCCTTTATTTAGTGTTTAAATAAAACTATTGCAGTTCTTAGTATGTTAAAACTTAGTCCTTAAAATATTCCCTTCAGAAAACAGGAAGTTTAATCTTGGGATTTTGGCTCTCACATGCAAAGGATGTTCCATATCTGTGTGCCATGGATTTTTCATAATTGATGAAATTAGAAGTGTATGGGAACACCTTTGGTAGGTGTATGTATACATAACTTCACACTGCACAAACAGTCTGAGAGCATTCTCTGTGGAGCTGAAAGTGTAACTGTGTTGAGTATGTGAGTCTTATCAGTGGAATTTGGGATAAATATCTCTGATGCTCAGAAGAACTGTCTCGCTCTCCTCCTAATTAAAAATGTTAAGGACAGGAGAGGACTTCTGAAAAGAGTGGTTGATCAGAGAAACTGTTGCATTGCAGCAAAAGTAGTGGTAACAAAGTTAGGAATAATGTCAAAGTTAAATCTTGTTAATTCTGGTGGTGGGAGTCAAAGACATGAATTTATGCTATTCTTGTGCATATATTAATAAATAGAAACATGGTGTTTAGGGGAATTGCAGACATGGCACTTGTGCCTCTGCAGTTGCAGATGTAACACCTTAAAAGGGGTCTGTAAAGTTCCTGCATTTTGGTCAAATGCCTTTTCTTCAGATTCTGTTAATGGTTTGTTCCTTTTGTTCCTGTGAGAGTGAAATGCCTCTCTTGTGTGTTTCTAGATTGATTTGGATACTATTGATGTCAGCAATCTCAACAGACAGTTTCTGTTTCAAAAGAAACATGTTGGAAGATCAAAATCACAGGTGAGGAAAAAGTCAAAGCTCAAGTCTTACTACTCAGTATTATTTTAGTGTTAGAAACATGTCACAGTTTAGTTTCTACTGTGAAGAGGTGAGTGTTGGTTGGCAGATCGTGGCTACCCACAGCATTTCATTATAAAAGTATTTAAATCTCTTAAGGTAGTCTACTTACTCGATACTCAACTGGTATCAAGTCTGTCCTTAGAAGGAAGGAAGAAATAATAAGTGTTTTTTTTGTTTTCTTTTTTTTTGTTTTGTTTCTAGGTTGCCAAGGAAAGCGTGTTACAGTTTTGTCCAGAAGCTAATATTATAGCTTACCATGATAGCATCATGAAGTATGTTTGGTTTTAAGCTCTAATTACATGTTTTGATTTGCAAGTACTGTGTTATTGAAATGCTACAGTGGTGTGCTTTAAGGTATTTTACAAAGCTTCCTCAGTAAGGAGAAGTAGCTGTAAATGTGAGACTGCCACACACCTGAGTGGGAGTGTGGATTCTGCATGAGTTTTAAGCTCTGGTAGTAAGCTGTAGTGTTTTAGCTTGTGTCTATTTTTCATTTTATTAGCAACATTTGCCATATGAGTTTCTACACTGTAAGGATGCCCTGATGTCTTGAACACTAATTAAACTTAAAGAAATGTGAATGCTGAGTCTGGGATTAAAATAGTTAAGTCCTTTGCGTGTGTGTAGGTAACGAAGTATTGCTTTTATATGCCCCAAACTGTTAAAATTTAGTCTTTATGATCTGCAGTCAATGAGTAGAGTACAAGGTTATGTAGATTTTCATTAACTGTTTCCCATGTTTTAATTAGATTTGTCCAGTCTCTCAAAAATGGTAATTCTGTAATATTAAGCTTTAAACTCTGATGTTACTATTAGTCAGTGAAACATTGACTCACTGCATCCTTCTCCTGAAACTGTTAATCTGTTAATCCTGTTTCCTCTTTACTGTTTCTTCTTTTCCTCCTTCTCCTTTAAATGAGAAAAATGCAATGTAAAGATAGTCAAGTGTCAAGATTTCCAATCCCATGTCATGGCTCCCGAGGCTATGGAGGCACAGTCAAACCCGTGGAGCTATCTCAGAATAATGAATTATCCACAGTCTGATGAGCTGTGGTTATTACAGTGTGCATGTTTTAGCCACAGCTGATGGTTTTTAAGGTCAGTTACACAGCTCAGCCAATTTACTCATTAGGTCAGAGCAGTTTAATCACTTTTCCTTGTCTGCTTGTTTCATTGGTCAAATTAGTACTAATTGCAGTAGCTTCTTTCCAGCAGCATAAAAATTCATGCTGTTACCCAGCTTTAAAAGGGGCAGAAGATAAATGGGGCAGTTAAAGACTAGCTAAATTTGTAATACGTGTAATTTATCCCGTGAACACCAGTCCAGGCTTTGCATGTGTGGAGTTTCTGTTGTAGCACAATGACCACCAGCTCTAATATGCCATTTCAAGTGTTGTTTTTCTCTCCTGTAGCCCTGACTATAACGTAGAATTCTTCCGCCAGTTTACGTTGGTTATGAATGCTCTGGATAACAGAGGTGAAGTTTTCACTGTGATTTTATATTGGAGATGTTGCTTGTTCATAGAAACAGAACTGTAACATGTTCCTCTCTTTGCGCTGCTGCAGTGCCAGTTAAATAACAAGTATCCTCTTAATCCATCTGTAGTTGACTGCTTTGCTAGGAACTTGAAAGGGTGGTTCGTCCTTCTGCAGGTGTTTTGAAAGTAAATATCAATCACTACCTTGCTGCTTTATGGGAACTGATGAGTATTGTGGGTACATATGTAGCTTTATTCAGCTCAGTTTGCTGTGTTTATTAATGTCAGTATATCTTGTGTTAATGGGAAAAGAGACTTTGTAAAAATGTAGTGCTCTGTAATGAAACAAGGCAGATTAAGGATCAGTGTTTGCATGGGAAGCTAGTTTGAATTTGGAGAAGTAAAACTTCTTTTTTTCCTAATTATTCACGTTTTTTTAAAAAAACCTCTTGATTTGCAGCTGCCCGTAACCATGTGAACAGGATGTGTCTGGCTGCTGATATTCCTCTAATAGAGAGTGGAACTGCAGGCTACCTTGGACAAGTAACAGTTATCAAAAAGGTTAGGTTGTGTGTTACTCTTGTCATTGGCTATTTTGGATAACAGGGACTTGGCCATTTTGAGATAGAGTTACAGTTCATCTGTTAATAGCTTACACTACCAGTAGCCTTCTCAGTGTGACAAGTGAATACTTCATTTTTTCACCAGGGAGTGACAGAATGTTATGAATGTCAGCCTAAACCAACCCAGAAGACTTTTCCAGGCTGCACAATCCGAAATACGCCCTCGGAACCTATCCATTGCATTGTGTGGGCCAAGTATTTGTTCAAGTAAGTGATTTTTTTTTTTTTTTTAGAAAGAAAATAGATACTATGGTTCACTCTTCCGGTTTCTAAACCTACAGACAGAGAAATAAAGTGGACTCACTTTTTTAAAAATAAATTATAACGGATTTTAGATTAATTTTTAATTCTAAATTTTAGATTTAAATTCTAGTGAAAATTCCCATTTCCTGGACCTGAGTTTTGAGATGCTTATTTTTTTTCTTTTAATATAAAGATGGAAGGTCAATTAATACTTAGGCCTAAGAAAATCTGGTAGAGTAGTTTGGCACAGCAGTGTAGGTTGAGGTTACTTTATTCCTCATTTTTGTGTAAAGTTTTTCAGTTTAATAGTGTATTAACAAATGTAAATATTGTTGGAATCCTTGACAATCTCACAGGTTCTAAAAATGCACTCTACTGCAGTATAAATACAAGGTTGAGTGAACTGTTGAGTGAGTTCTACAGAACTGTTTTGGTAAATTCATTTTTTGGTGGGTATTTTGCGTTGTCATTGTTAAGTCCACATGGGATAAATCCTAACAATTTGAAAAGCAATGTATGAAGTGCCAGTCTGACAGCAAGAATTCTAAAGTGAATATATACCCATTAGCAAATACTTAAGTCTTTAACCAGATATGCTGAAATTCTAGTATTGTGTTGTTTTCTTAATCATTATATAGCCAGTTGTTTGGAGAAGAAGATGCTGATCAAGAAGTCTCACCTGACAGAGCTGATCCTGAAGCTGCCTGTGAGTGTGATATAAGTTGGTGGCTTACTCTGTTACTGAAATGTTCTGTTTCAGAGATTGACTTGCATCTGTATATTTCTTGAAGTTATAGAGTTCAGCTCCATTTTCTTTTAAGAGAATTCTGTTTCCTCCATTCTTGGACAAGAAGAGTTTGGGGTGGATTAGCAGTATTCTCCCTTTCAGACCTTCACACACACATAATTCAGTTCACTCATACATGTTTGTTAGTTAACTTGATGCATAGTGCCTACCTGGGGATTTTTCATGGAGAATGTGCAAAAAATGCTCTTCAAAGCGACAAGAATTTAAGAGCTTCACTGTCAGAACTGTGGCATTTGTGGGCAGCCTAAAAAACATTATTAAAATGATGACTTCAGAATAGGGTGTGCCTGGGTCACTGGTGTTCAGTAGCTGTTCTCAGATGGAGTGGGTAGAGCAGCTGTGAGGAACACAACCGGTGCACTCAGTATTCCTAAAGTTCCAGTTAACACATCCAGGTGGAAGAGAGAGTGTACATGAATAGGTTTGTATATGTTGGGAGTCTCCTGCTCCCTATGCAACAAACGGTTTTCCCCATGTGCAAAGAGACCTGAAGTGAAGGGCGAGCTTGAAGTGTGTTATGGTTTGACTCCGGCTGGATGCCGAGAGCCCACACACAGATCCAAAATTTCTCAGAGAAGGAAAAAAAAACCCTCGACTTTTGTGATAAGGATTACAAGCAACTGTTTATTAATTATTTCACAAGCAAAACAGGCTCTAACTTAGAATATCAAGTATTCACTACTACTGCTACTAAAATCAGAGCTTAAGAGTTTAAGAGTGAGAAGTCTGATAGAAGTTACAGACACCTTTCTCCCCCCACCCCTCCCTTTTAAGATCCTTCNACAGTTGCTGGGGCCCTATTCCAGTGTTTAAGGCATCTTCTCTTTCTCCTTCTCTCTGACCTTGGTGCTAATCAAATCACTCTCCTCTCTCTTAAGTGGCCATGAGGTTCTGCCTAGTTTTTTTTTTTTTTTTTCTTGTTCTTCTTAAATATGTTATCACAGAGGCATTAGCAGTTGACCTTGACTAGCTTGGAGCTAAAAAATCTCCAGCAGCTTCTTAAAGAAGCCTCTGTCATAGCCCCCCCTCCCAGCTAATAAACACACTGGCTACTTAAAACCACAACAAAGTGCAAATGAAATATCACTGATCTTCACAGGGTGGCCTGTTTTTCCTTCCATATGTTTAGAAGTGATAGAACACTTCCTTCCCTACATCTGGGGGGGCTTGTCTTTTGAACAGAGGACTGGATGATACTTGTGGTCACTCTGCTTTTTCCACTCCTAGCCGAGGGATTGCAAGGAGCTAGAGGGATTGTATTTCAACTCCTCAACCCTGCAACACTTCAACATTAATCTACATGGGAAATATGCCCATTTGTAGTGAAGGTTTTGTAGCTATTTGGTGTTTTTCTGTAAGGACAGCAATTACTCTGAGGTGGATAATCATCATTGTTGGTTGTTTGGTTTAGATCCTTTGATAGATAAATGGACTGGAGAGGGGAAGCTTAGAGGATCTTCTGACTCCTCAAATTTTTTGAACATCAGATAGTGATCACTGGACAAGTTGTTCCTACGGGAAGTAGAGGATGAAATACATGAATCTTAAAAGGAGTAGCATATAAAATAACTTAAAACAGTGACTGCTGGAGTGCTTGATAGGTAGCAGACACAATGCCAATTATTTCAGTACCAGGGCAGTTACAGGAAGCTGTGGGCTGTAGTCTCCTGTCTGCAGTGTGATGGTACGTCAGGGTTTAACCCCACCTGGTAACTCCACCACACGGCCCTTGCTCGCCGCCCCCACCCTGGAGGGGGAGAACCAGACAAAAAGTAAAACTCACAGCTTGAGATAAGAACAGTTTAATAATGGTAACAAAAAAATATGTAATACTAATGATAATAATAGTTGGAATGAAGAGAGAGAGGTGGGAATAAAACTCAAGACAAACAAGTGATGTGGTTGCTCAGCACCCAGTGACAGATGGATGCCCAGCCAGTTCCTGGGCAGTGATCAGCCCCTCCCAGCCAACTCTCCCCTACTTTGTGCTGAGGTCTGAAATATCCTTGTGGCCAGTTCAGCCATCCTGGCCATGCTCCCTCCCAGCTTCTCGTGCTCCTGCTCGCTGGCAGAGCGTGGGAAACTCAGAAGTCCTTGACTTATAGTAACCTCTTGGCAACAACTAAGGCAGCGGCATCTTATCAACATTATTCTCTTACTGAATCAAAAACACAGCCCTGAAACAGCTACCAGAAAGAAAATTAACTCTGTCCCAGGCAAAACCAGGACAGTCAGGAAGAGTCAATGCAACCTTTATAAAGGGAAGTTGTGCCTTGCCTCTGTGGGTTCTTTGAAGGGATCAGCAAACCTGTGGAGGAGCATAAAGTCTGTCTGGTTTACACTGTTCTGAATGTGCAGGGGCAGACTCAAAAACTGCTGTGAGCAACCTGAGGGAGAGAAGTAGCCAAGGGGAGAAAAAAGGGTGAAGATCCTGAAGTGAACAAACTACTTGAATGATAGAGGTGATTAGGAGAGTATCTCAGATGGGAGATACGTGCTGTTCAGCATAGATGATTAAGCAAAGTCATTCGGAATAATAAGGATGAGGATTAACTGCAAAAAGTAGTAGAAAGCTTCACAATATAGACTGACTGGGCAATGAGACACGAGGCAGATAAATATGAAATAATGCCAATGATGCAGTGTTGAAATGGGAGAAACAGTCACAAACTTACCTCTAGAGAATAGTCTTCAAGTTGATTTTTTATCATTCAGTCAAGATGTTAATAGATGGTTTTATGAAAACATCAACCTGGTGATTATTAGAAATCGTGATAGCAGTTGTTGGATGTGACTGGGAAAGAAAGAAAATTATTAGCATCTGTGGATAGAATTATTTTTTGTATAAGAATAACCAGAGGTAGGAAGCTGATGTTTTGTGTGTGTGTGGAAGTCCTAACTGAGCTAAGATTCCTCAGCCAGGAAAAGAGCCTAATAAAAGGGGTTAAACATACATGAAATCTCAACGTTATGTGGAGAAAATTAATGGGAAACAATTGTTTCTTGATTCTGCCAATAAAGGAATTGGGTGACATAAAGTTACATCAGTGAGCTGCAGTTGCAAACAGGAGCAGGTGCACTATGTCTAATTCAGCTTGTGATGGGCACAGTAAAGGCAGTTTATGGTCACTACATAATTTTGGTTATTGACTCATGGGGAAATATTTGCTTAGGATTTTCCCTTTTTGAAAAAAGTTAAAATATTGGTTGTCACTTTATTGATAGGGGAGCCAGCAGAAGCAGAAGCCAGAGCACTAGCATCCAATGAAGATGGTGAGATTAAACGTGTTTCAACTAAGGAGTGGGCTAAATCAACTGGATACGATCCAGTTAAACTTTTTACTAAGGTATCTTCTTTACGCCAAATAAATATCTTTATTTGAAGTGTGTGAGGTGCTTTAAAATTAAGTAAAAAACCAGCTCAGATGCTTAATGCTATCCATCAGTTATGTCATTGTTACGCCATCCACTAGTTTTGCTGTCGTGTTGGTGTCTTACAACATTGACTTGTTTTCCAGCATTCCATCTGCATCTGTACAGGTGGCTTTAGTAGCTTGGCCATACTGTACAGAAAAAAACATTTGAATTGCTTTTAATATGAAAAGATGTATTTGACTTCTGTAGAAGTTTCACTAGGAGTATTCAGAGCCAGTCTGACGACCTAAAAGCTACTGGTCATCTTCTTATATAATTAGGCTTTGGCACAAGAAAATACAAACTGGTTTAGGAGTTTTCATTCTTAATAGTTGCTGAAAATGTACGAATAGAGGAAATGAGTAGAGGAAATGTAGTGTTCATAGGTAGTAATAACTTTGCTTTGGAGGTTCCTTGGCATGTAGGTAAGACTGTTTCAGTGAGAGCATACAAAGAGCTGTAGTGATAGCTTCAGAAGGCACTTGAACCTACTGTTTGGGCTATTATTTCTTGAGTTTCACTTTACTCCTCCCCAAATTAATCAGAGCTGTGTCCGCTGTATGCAGTGAGTGTTAGAAAATGGGGAATAAGAAAATATTTAGAATCTGGTTTTATGTAGTTGAAAATATTTTCAAGGAGAAAATCAAATCTAATGCTTATTTTGTGTCCCAGCAGATGTGAAAATAAAGTGTCTTTTTTTCCCTTTCATTTAATTTCTTTTTTTTGATGTTTCCTAGCTTTTCAAAGATGACATTAGATACCTGCTGACAATGGACAAGCTGTGGAGGAAAAGAAAGCCTCCAGTGCCGCTGGACTGGGCTGAGGTACAAAAGCAAGGTAACCAGCCCTCTTCTTACTGTGTATTTATAAGTTGTACCTGCTGTTTATTAATGCATCTCTGTGATAGGTACATTTTTTTACTGTCACAGTTGAGTACTGATAATGAACATAATTCTTTTCAATTCCTGAAGATTTCAAATTTTTCTCTGTATAGAAAACATCTTTCTATGACTGTTTTGCAGTTGTTATTTTAGATACTCAGTACTGGCTGTAGAAAACACACATTTAACAGAATGACATGTCAACTTATTCTAGGACACCTTGCTATAAGCACTGATAGATTTACCCCTGAAAGCTGAGGTTTTTTGAAAATTGACATTTGCTGTAGTTTGTGCATGTCTGGGTGACTGATGAAATAGCTGCAGTTGCAGTTTGAAATGCAGATTTGTTGTAAAATGGTGGGGCTTCTGTAGGTTAAGGATATTGTTCTTCAATTTAGAAAATAGTTAATTTTGCTGAAATTGGAAAATTATTTGAGAGAACTTCTGTAGAATGTATAAATATTCCTGATCTTAATTTTTTTCTTCTTTTTCCCCAAAGAGCAAAACATATCTGAGCAACAAAATGAATCTTCTGCAGTGTTGAAGGATCAGCAGGTTCTTAATGTCAGGAGCTATGCAGACCTGTTTTCAAAGAGTGTTAAAACCCTGGCTGAGAAGGCTGATGGAGAAGCACTTATATGGGATAAAGTTAGTTTGCCATATATAAACCAGTTTTATACTCTACATAAATATTGATCAGGCTCATTCAGTTGCATTCCAGAATACTACTACTTAGAACAAAAGTGTCTCCTCACTGAAAACACTTTCCATTAAACATATATTCTTTAAACATTGTATATTTTGTAACTCACTGAGTGTAAAGATTGACTGTTGTGATGTAAAATCACCAACTTGTAAAAGCCTAAATTCACAAGTATTTGTTGTATTTTGATTTTTGAAAAGATTTTAATAATACTGAAATCCAATGTTGAAAATGTCTGAAACATTGTAAGATTTAGGATTTGGACACTTTTTTAATATACAAAGTATTTTGTTAATACTAATATACTAATTTGCTACTAAAATACTTGTACTTAGAAATTGTACTTATTACTGCTCTGTCTAAATACACCATCTGAAGGAGGAAGCATATTGACTCTGAAATTGAATATTTTACAGACTTTGTTTTTTTAAAACTTTCTGGTTTCTAAGGTTTTAGGAACCATGTGTTGCAAACTATTTCCAAGGAGTAATCTGATTTTTAAATGCTTTTTGTATTATCTTCTTGTTAGGATGATCCTTCTTCCATGGATTTTGTCACTTCTGCTGCAAACCTCAGGATGTACGTTTTTGGAATGAATATGAAGAGCAGATTTGATATCAAGTGTAAGGATTAAATAGAACATTGTTTTATTTAAGTAATAATCTAAACTGCTTGTTTTCATTTGCTGGTAAAAATCTGCATACTCTTGTTTATTTTGCAGCAATGGCAGGAAATATTATCCCAGCTATAGCTACTACTAATGCAGTAATAGCTGGTCTGATAGTGCTGGAGGGTCTGAAGATTTTATCAGGAAAAATAGATCAGTGTAGAACGGTAAGTGGGACTTTAGCTTTCTTGTTATTTATTATTTGTGTAATGTTCTTTGACTAATGTGTAGTTTTACCTAATCTCACTTGTTGCTTCAGTACATTTTGAATGTGCTGGGAACTTCCAGTCATAGTGAAAAGAGAAATGTAGGTCTCAAGGACCATTAGATTCCCATGACTTAATGAAGACTTGCTGCTGGGTAGGAGAGGGAACCAGAGTGACATCAGTTGGATGGGCTGAGAATCAGCCGAAGTGTGGTTGTTTCATGTTGCAGATGCTTGGCAGGAGCTGGTCAGTCAGTGCAGGTGTGAGTGAGGACTGGCCATGATGGGACTTCCTCCTGCTCAGCAGGAATGTCAGGGAGAATCAGGGAACATGGAAACCTGTGAATCTCAGAGAAGAAATCTGTACAAAACCAGGTCTTATATGTGCTGTTACTTAGAGAATAACTTGGGGTTTTTTGTCTGTCCTCAAGATTTTTCTGAACAAGCAGCCAAATCCCAGGAAGAAGCTGTTGGTTCCTTGTGCTTTGGATCCACCAAATCCTAATTGTTATGTATGTGCAAGTAAACCAGAAGTGACTGTGAAACTTAATGTACACAAAGTTACTGTGTTAACACTCCAGGATAAGGTAAATCTTGAGTAATAGCTACAATTTCATTTTGACTCTAGTGCTGTAAAATATTAAAGTTAGGGTTTTGTTCAGTATATTTTGACTGAGCACCACCTGTTTATATTTACATTTTTCACAGCTACAAGAAGAGCTGAATTAGCCAATGTGCTTCTTGCCCATGTATGCTCTGCCTTGTGAGGGAATGTTTCAATTTTGTACCTTTTTCATGGTTTGAAAGCCTATCTGACAGCAAAAAACTGCATCTGCATTTCAGTTGAATTTGTGGCATTTCATTAGCCACATTGCAGATGTGTAATCACAATTGATTTGTAATCCTCTATCATTTTATGAAGTATTCTAAAAAGCTTCTCAACATATCTGAACCTGTAGATATCAGGCATCAAAAATAAAATCATTTTGTTCATGGAAGTGAAAAAAAAAGTATAGGCTTTCAATAGATGCCTGAAAACGAGCCAGGATAACAAAATCAACATAATTCAATGTTCTTTTTTTTCTAACTATTTAAGTCAGATATTGATTAAATAACTGTATTCATATTTTCAGATACTGAAAGAAAAATTTGCTATGGTAGCACCAGATGTACAAATAGATGATGGAAAGGGAACTATCCTTATCTCCTCAGAAGAAGGAGAAACAGAAGGTATGAGGACTGAAGTTTTTCAGGGGAGGGTAGATAAAACCTTGGAAAAAACCATACAAAACAGATGTATAGCAGATGTTGCAGTGTTTATCCTGCAGAGAAATCAATTTGCAAGTATTTTAAGTGGCTTGAGAATAGCCAGTGGTGGTTTCCACAGCCCTGCACATCCAGTTCAGCTTTCCTGTGTAAAGTACTTTTCAGCTGCTGTGTCAGGATTCCTTTCAAGAATAGGTACCTGTTTGCAAGCCTCCTTCATTTTCTTGTTCTTAGGTGGTGGTGTGTTTATGATGCTTCTAGACACTACTGTAATACAAATACTACCTCCAGAATGTTCCTAAATGTAGTAACAAGTGTTTGAACATGATGCATGAGGAGTAATTAAGTCAACAGTAGTAGTTTTAACTCCTAACAGGCTTAAAAGTCAGCTTTTACTTCAAATATAACTAATAAATGTTAATCTTATGTTTCTACATAGAAGTTCTGCAATATTCCTTTCATCATATTTATTCAGGTATAAAGGAGCTTTATATAAATAGCTGTAAAAGCTGCAGGTTTTTATTGTTTTTGTAGCAAATAACCACAGGAAATTATCAGACTTTGCAATTCGAAATGGCACTCGACTACAAGCAGATGATTTCCTCCAGGACTATACACTGTTAATCAATGTGCTTCATAGGTAAGGATTCTGAAATAAGCATTTGAGGTGTAAACATGTAGAACAGTTCCACGGGGTGTTTTCCATTTGTGATTTTAAATATATGAATGAAGTTCAAAGATTAAGCTGCTGAAAGAAAATACAAATGTAAGAGGAAATGTCGGGTTTTATTAAATTTAAGGTTTTTCATTTGGTTTGGGGGTTTTTTGGTTGTGGTTTTGTGTTTTACAACAGTAATTGAAAGAAGTGTATTTGAATAACCTGTTGTTACCCTGGATAAGTAAGACAAATTATAGACAGTAAATGAACTCACTGTGTGTTCAGTGAGAACAAGGGTGTGACATTAAAGAAGAAAGGTAAGCTCAGATAATGATTTTTCTGACTCCTAAGAATTTTAAGTTATGGCACTGGGTGGAACAGTGTTCATGAATAGACAAAGCATAAATTAGCAAGGAGTACTGAACAGATTTTCATGTTTTTCAATATGCTTTTCTCATTTTGTCATAGTTGCAGGGTGCTCTAATACTTGAATGATGTTTTCTTGGTGAAAAAGATAAGGGTTTATTTTCACCTGGCTGTTTAAAAGCATATGTGGGTTTTTTTGCAGTGAAGACCTAGAAAAAGATGTAGAATTTGAAGTTGTTGGTGATGCCCCTGAAAGAATTGGCCCTAAACCACCAGAACCAACATCCAGGAACATTAGCAATGGTAGTGATGATGGAGCACAGCCCTCAACATCAACAGGTAAATAACAGTAATCAGTATTAAATTAAACAGAATAGTCTTTCAGTAGTGCAATCCAATTTAAGTAGTTGTCTTCAGTTTTACAACTTCATTTTGCCTAACAAAAGGCATTTGTTAGCTTTGTGTATAACTGTAATAGAAAATTAAAAAATACACATTTATCATTGTTACAAAATGCTACTTTACAGTAAATATACCTTGAAATTATTATTTACCAAGGGCTTGGTGGGCTGTCAACTTAAATGTATCATTTCCACAATGGTTTAGATAAAGTTAGACCCATCCTAACTCACGGTCAGGCTGTTGCTTGACAAAAAAGACTCAACCAAATTATCACTTTCTCTCTACAGAGAAGGGACTCTTCTCTCAGGGAGAATTACCATCACCTTCCTAATGTGAACTTTCTTTGGACACACTCTGAATACTTTAACTTAAATGAATATGGAATGCTTAAGAAATGGAGGCTTATGGACTGGAAAGGTCATTCTGTTTGATAGGGACAGTGTATGATCCAAATACCTGCTGTGGCACATGTGAGTTAGGTATCGCATAGTTCTCTCCACTTTGGGATGGAGTTCCTTTGTCTGGCAGATTCAAGTTATGTGCACAAGTATGTATTCACTTGCCTTCTGTTTCAGAGGACATTAAATTTTAAGAGTATTGCTAAAATCTATTTCAAATTATATTCAAAAATCACAGAAAAATAGCATAAAATTAGTTTTTACAGTGAATTTGTGCTTAAAAACAAATCCTCAAGATGCCTTCAAAGTTCACATTTGGTTCTATTTTCCCTTCCTTATATTATGCGCTGTTATCCTCTAGGTCTGTATGTCTGCTCACCCGCCTGCTGCTCCCTGACTTTTGTGGGTTCTCTCTCATGGAGTGTGGCCTCTCCTGGGAGTTGTGCTGAGTGTGGGAGGGAAAGGAGAGGCTGCTCCACAGCTTGGTGTGAGGAAAAGTTCTTTTCTCAACAACTGCTGCAGACAGCATGTGATTGTGCTGTTTTGTACATGCAAAAAAACTCACAGAATCCCAGAATGTGCTGAGCTGGAAGGGACCCACAAGGATCATCCAGTCCAACTGCTGCCCTGCAACAGCCCCATCCCCAAGAGTCCCCCCTGTGCCCAGAGGATCCTCCCAGCCCTCCTGGAGCTCTGGCAGCCTTGGGGCTGTGCCCACTGCCCTGGGGAGCCTGGGCAGTGCCCACCCACCCTGTGGGCAAAGATCCACCTTGTGCTGAGCTCCAACCTCCCCCTGCCCTGACACAACTCCAGCCATTCCCTGGCTCCTGGCCCTGGTCCCCCAGAGCAGAGCTCAGTCCCTGCCCCTCCTCTGCCCCTGCCCAGGGACTTGTCCCTGCAATGAGGTCTCCCCTCAGGCTCCTCTTCTACATTTCCCTAATTCTTGGGTTATTACAATATTTTTCATATCTCTGGTGAAGAAGGAAAAACAATGTGAAAACCATATTTTAGTCATTTCAGGGAAATTCAAAATACTCTTGCAGTTGAAGGCCAAAGAGTATGGACAAAGAATGCTCCAAAATAGATTTGTTGTATTAAAGACATTCTTACTTTTATGTGTGACAGCTGGTTAGAGAGTAGACTGCATCTGTTTGAACTCAAAACATGTATTTTGTAGCTCCAGATGAAGATGACGTGGTGATTGTTGACTCTGAGGATGAAGGTACTTCCAGCAATGCTGACGATGACGTGGAAAGCAGGAGCCGCAAGAGGAAATTGGACAAGGAATGCAAGTGTGTCGGGGCAAAGAGGGCACGTGCTGGGCAGGCCTCGGAGCAGGACGACCTGATGATTGTTGACTCTGAGGATGAAGGTACTTCAGGCAACGCTGAGGAGGAGAACAGGAGCCACAAGAGAAAATTAGAGGATCAAGGGTGCGAGTGTGTGGTCACCAAGAGTGTGTGTTGAGCTGCCAGGGGAGCAGGGAAGAGCATCTGACTGAACATACAGAATGAGACACATATTGTAATACTGTAACGGCAGTGTGAGGATGTGAAAAATGTCCAGAACTAGACTAATTCTAAGGCCTTTCTCAAAGTAATACCAAATCACTGGTTTAAGTAATTTGTGTGTGTTTCTCTTGAGGATAAAGCTCTGGTATCAATAGGCTTCTTCAGAAGTTATTCCATAAATTAAATTTAGTAGAAACATAGCATATAAATACTTGCAGATAAGTATTTGCTTAAACAATCATGGAAAAAGCATGTTATTTCTGTGTAAATACCTCTTAGGTATCATCCAACAGGACAAAAAACCCAACCCATGTTTAGTAAAATCTGATGCCCAGATTATAAGCAACTACATTCAGTGATTACCTTTGAAGTTTCCCAGCAGTGTGCATTCACAGAATCACAGATGCTTGAAAAATATTTTTAGCCTAGTCCTAAACATTTTTCACAGCCTGAACAAATAAAGAAGAAAATTCAATAAAGCAAATTAGTGCCATGTTTTAACAGTGTTCTTAAACATCAGCTGGCACTATGTACATTACTGTAAAACTGTTAATTTACTCCAGTTTTTCAGCTCGTACTGCCTGGTATGTCAATGTAAGAAGCAAATTTTTGTGTATTGTTACAGTTTCAAGTTATTTATATTTGATGTTTTGTAAACTCAGATACTACTACTATACTGTACATCTGATGGACCAAATAAATAACATCTGAAATACTTGCTATATTTGCTTGCACAGTCCAAGATTATGCTGACTTATGGATTTTACAATGTATAGCCTTCAAAAATTACTGTATTATTTCCATTTTTCTAAGCATAACCTAGTAGTACAGAACTTAAGCTTCACTTGTTTGAGGTAAAAGGGGAGTTTTTTTAATAAAACTTTTGTGAATGTTTTTTTTCTTGGACAATCAGTTATTGGGCTCTTCAGCTGAAGCAGTTGCACCACCACACAAGTGCTTTCACCCCCTCCTGTCTTTAGAAAGAAGAAAGCACTGATTTTGCTACATTACACTTTGTGGGTGGGACAAAAGTGCAATGTTTAGAATTAATATCCTAAACCTGTATTTGTTGGTGTTGGTAGCTCTCAAAACTATCAGTTTGGTTCTTAGAATGCATTAATTGTCCATTTCTGTCACTACAGAAATTATCTTCCACCTTTGTGTTAGTGAAACAAAAGTGCTTCTATTAATAGGTAAGTATGCAGAGTTAATCTTACAGAGCAGAGCAATGGAGCAGCAAGATTTATTCTGTTACAGTTTGCAAACTGAATGAATATTAAACAAAATGTAAACCTGATAAAATATTTTAAAACACCTTTTTAGGTTTTGGTTCTGATTGTCCAAAGGCCAGCTGATCATCATGTTAAATTGCCAATGTGCAGAGCAAAAATGCCTCTGTGAGGAAATTAATGTTTCACTACTTCTTTTAGGTAGTAATAGTCATATGCAGTGACTTGTTTGAAGGCCTAATACCTCACTGTGCAATTAAATCCTTTCAAGTTGGTGGCTGCTTGGCAAAGACTGAGAGGTAAAGCTGTAAAGAAGAGGCATTACAGAAGCTTTTCAGTGGAAAATCCTTTATGGAAAACTTGCCATAAACAGCTGAAGCGCTAGGATTTGACGACATCATCTAAAATCTAAGGCATGTTTTGGTTTTAAGTTTATTAAAAATAAAATCAGTTCTATTTTAAATTTAGCTTTCTAGCTTATTTAAACTATTCTAACAGTGGACGGTATGATTCTGTTAACATTTCATTTGTTTTACTCAAGTTGAGTGTTGACTTGGGAGTTTGGTGTATGAGCTGAATGAACACATCACTGACAGATTTGGGGATGAAAAAAACGGGGGGGTGTGGTTCTATTCAGTTTCACTGGCTGCTTCTTAAGTCATTAGTCGTTCTTATGACACTGTGTAGGTGAAATTTTAGAGAAGCATTAAGTAATTTTAACTGTGTCATCATTTTGTTTGCAGCATGAAAGGTGAGAATTCAACTGCACAAGCAATTACATGTGATGTGTTTAGGAAATAACTGGTAAGAGGTGGTAAGTATTTTAGATGGCCAAACAGTGCTCCCAGATCCCTCCTGTAACACCCTTGGAATGATTTTTACTAAAATGCAAACTGGTGCTGTGTTAAATGAAAAGCTGCTTTTCAGAACTGGTGGAGTATGAGTGTCCATAGTCAGCTGCTGGGCACCAACATTGTATTAGGGTAGAATTTTCCAACTTAAGAACAAGAGGAAGATAAGTTACAAATTTAAGTATTAGTATTAGGCTTTCAAGTAATAAAAAAACAACACTTTTGAACTGACAGTTTGTTCATTGCTGTAATAGTCACATGGAAGAAAGTGTAGTTGGAAGGCACAAAATTGAAATCTTAAAATGGAGGAGAAATTCTTCCCAGTACCTTGCCTTGGCAGCCCTAAAGTAGGCTCTGTCTTCACTAACAATTTTTGAGCCTGGCTCATTAAATCAGTCTGCAAATTGCTATTTACAGTGATAGAAATTGACTCTTTTGTCACACAGATGTCTCTTGTTGGTTGTTTATAGTCGTGCAAAATTCTCTTAACACAGATAATCTTCTCTGGCTGCTTTTATAGAAACAATTCTTGACATTTGCATTTTTTATTTACTTGGTGAATTTGAGTGCCATGCATGGACAAGAAATAAAGTGGAATATTAGTGTAGTTGAATGCAGCTGGGAATATATTTGCTATCTGTGCTATTAGTTCAATGTCACTTTTCTGCAGCAGAACATAGAAGAGAATATTGACCACTGATAGACAACAGTTTAATAAGAGATTCATTAACTGCTCTGACTTAGGGTGAAGGAATTCTCAAAGCATCTTGAGAATCCCCCTTATGAGGCAGCTGGTACCCATTCAGGAGAAAAGTTTGGGGGCCCTGCTGCCAGCCAGCCCATTTCCTAAAGAGCAGCTGTAGCTTGGAGATAACCATTAAATGTTTTCAGTACTTCTGTGTGACATTCTAATTTTCTTTTATGAAACCATTTCATAGCTGAAGCACACAGAGAGGTGCATCCTTTCCTGGCCTCTCCACTCTAACAGATGGAAGCAAATTGATGTGCCATTTCAAGTTCTGACCTTTACAACAAAGACCTCTTGCTAACCAATTATTGGATCCCAGAATATAAAATCAGCTTGTGCTCAGTCTGTAGATACCACTGATACCTGCTTCAAGCCTTACTTCTACTGCCCAAAAAATTTCAATTTGGATTAGAAAATTCAGTGTTTATTCACTTAAGGAAAATAAATTTGGGTTTGTTCTCTTGCTGTTCCTATAGATAGGGATACTTTCTTCTCTTTGCAGCTGTAAAGACAAGAAGCTCTCCACTTTGTGTATCTAGATTACTGAAGGTTCAAGAAAGCAGAAATTAGGATGAAGGTAATACAACAAATCTTACACAAGTCAGTTATCTGTTTTCTTCACTCACACAAGAGAAAGCAAGAAGTTTGCAGTACAATTTCCAAAAGAAAAGATACTTAGGGAATTGCTCTGCCAGTCCTTTCAGCAGCAGCTGAAGCTACTTGCAAACATTAAACAATTCCATCACTGCAACACTATGAGTAAGTGGCCATAGGGAAGAAGAGACAGAGCCACAGAAGCCTCTGTGGTGGCACTTTGGTGTTCAGGTGTGGTGCTCACACACTTACCTGCAGGTGGGTCTGGCTGCATCTTGCACATCTAACCAGTGATAGCTGCAGGCGGCAGGAGGGTTCTGGGGGAAAAGGGGCGGCAAAGATGCCCAACGAGAAGCTTGGGAAGCTGCTGGGAGCTGTAGAGATCACAAAGGGAACAGAGAGGGTGGTATGCAGGTGCACCTGGGAGAGAAAGACATTGTAGAAGAGGGGGGAGACAGAAAAGCACTGACAAATGTCTTGAGGGATGTAGGTGAACATGGTGGGAGGAACTTGGAGATCCTGTGAGCGTTGGCTAAGGATGGGATAAGTGCAGGGGCAGAGCTCTGCAGCACTGTTGAGGGTTTGGAGGGGAGGTTACAGACTGCAAAATCCAGAGACCAGCCTTCAGTAGTTACACTGCTTATGGAACAGCTCTGGCCTTGCAAATTTGTTCATTATTTTCAGTTAAGTAATATCTCTACCATACCATTTTATAGAGAAAATACAATGAGATATAAATGTAATCAGTGTTCTAACAAAGCAATGCGCTCTTTCTTCTGAAATGATCCTTCTCATCACAGCTGAAGTGTGTTGTGTTGCCAGGTCAGGAGAGCAGTGTCTGCCTTGTTTCTCGAGCGGGTATGAAGAGGCACATACAGGCAGGCTGATCCTTTGCACCCACAGAGCATGGGGGGGGCATGTGCTTGGCTGTCTGAGCCTCATGCAGTGTTTCTATTCTTTATTCTGTACACTAATGCTGTCTGATTTCTAAGCTGGGTGGTGACTTGCAGTATTGTAATCAATTGTAATTCATTTTATCATATCAAAATAAATGTTAGCTCCATAAAGTCCCAAGTTGGTTCTTCTATTTCCAAGTCTCTGAAATAAGAAGCTGTATAACCTAAGTACTAAGTGGTTGCACTGCTAACTGAGCTGGCCAACTAAATTATGGATTTATGCAAATATAGTGGCTGGTAACTGATTACATTTGAATATACAGCAACTATGTTCTGTGATTCTAGGGAAGTATGTCTGGGCCATGTGCATTCTCCAAAGGATGAGTCAATAAGCTGTGTTGGACAGAAGTGTTATTACCTGAAATATGTAAGAGAAGCAGGAGACGAAACTATAAAATAAATAAGATACATAAATGTTGTATTAATCACAAGTGGTTGGACATATATTTTCTGTCTAAGCCAGCACGTTCCCAAAGTGCCTGTTGAGACTGGAATTTTACAGGGTCTGTCCTGAGTTATGTTTGTGCAGCACAGTGAATAGCTGCATTTGCAATGAATAAGAAGAATGCAAAAAATGTTAAATGGTGTTTTATTGCAGATTTAGAATGAGAAATGACCTGTAAGCCTGCAGAGTAGTGTTAGAAATATTTTAAATAGTTGTGCCTAGTGAAGGCAGCCATTCAAATACAATGTGTGCTGTCCACCAGAAGATGGTGCCCTAAAACACACTCTATAATTTCAATTTTTAGAGGATGTGGTCAACTGCAAATGAGAATTTTAAACAGGTCAGAACAGGGTGATTTGCAAACAAGTCACCCAAGTCCAAATACATATTGATATCCAAACTTCATGTTCCCAAATGTTTGCTTATACTTACAATTTTAACAGCACAAACTAACATACAGGATCCAAACAAGCAAAACAAAGCAATATAAATCAAATACAGCAACCACTTCAAAGCAAATCAAAGCTTCAGTCTCCCTTCCCAAAATAAAAACATTTCTTAGCATAATTTTACATGAATTTCACAGGGGTGGTTTTTGTTTGGTTTTTGGTTTTTTTAATCAGGCTTAAAACAGACCAGAGAAAAAGAATGATCATTACATTCCTTACCAAGAAGCCAACCAGTTTTAAAACTGGAGAACAGTTACTTGTGGATGTCAAGGTATAATTTCATTGATTTCTTAAAGCTGGAGACAAAGAAGGAAATTACAGAAAATCAGGCAGCATCCAGTTCAATAATATGTGGAACAGCTTCAAACTGTTAAATTGATGAAGTGAGACAAAGAACTCCTTCCTGCACTGTCAGTAAACCCAGGTCTGATACAACACACACAAGTCAGTGGGATTTTTGCCCTTGTCTTCAAGAGTGCTAAAGTTTCCTCAGTGAGTTCTTACATTTACAGATTCCCTGCTTTGTTGGTAATGAACTGTTTGCGACTCAGGGAAGCAAAACCCCAGCAGGTCTCCCTGCCTGTTGGCTTGGGCAGTGTTCCCTTGAAGGCACTGGGAATTACAAGGAACAGGAGCGTGCTGCCTCTGAGGCCTGGCCAGCTGATATTCACAGATCAATAACTCCACCTGGCTGGTTTGCTCCCTGTAAGCCTTAAACAATGGAGTTTATTTAACAGAAGCAGCTGGCTTTCCTTAATATCTGATTTACTGATAGAACTTAAAACCAGCTGTAAGGATTACCACACCAGATCATGAAATGAAGTTCAGCTTTTGGAACACTGACAGCTTTTGTGGTCTTAGTTGCAGGACTGTGATTCTTTTTGCAATATATATATATTTTACTGCTAGTTGTTATAATTAAGCAAATATATTGAAAATTAGATGGGGAGAAACCCTGTCAGGATTTTCAAGCTATAATTGCCCAACATTTGGCTTTTCATCTGTAAAACAGTGAGGAGGAGGATGGGGTACTTAGTACAGCAAGAGCAGCTTTAACTCCACACTTCTTGTTTGCAGAGCCTAGTACAGATGGTCCTCTGAGAAATGCAGCAGTGCTTGAGTGTGCTGTGCACTTCTGCAAACATATTTATTTCACCCCTGTGGTCTACACCTGTGGCTACAGTGTGGAGAAATGTGATGTTCTTTGTGTGTATGGCAGAAGGACAACTGTCTGGTGAAGAGGGGGTCAGTAGCATTGTCCCTGCAGCAGGGCTGAGATGGGAACACAGTGCTGGGATACTCTGGACTGAGCAGGCTTGGCTGAGCCTAGCTCTGAGGGTTTACTCATCAAGTGTAAGCTTTCACACAGTAAAGTAAGTGATTTTTATCACTTGATCCACACTGATTACTAAAAGGGGTGTTTTCTTAAATTCCCCAGATTCTCTCAGTCCCCAGGATGTTTTTACCATGAGTTCATACTCACCAACATGTGTGCTTTAATGACTTGGATACCAATAGACTTTGTGTAGAAACCTGCTGGCAGCAGGAGCAGCACAGAATTGCCTCCAAAGCCAGAACAAGGGCAGATCTGTGGCTCAGAGGGACAGAGCTACAGATGGACACATAGCACCTGAAGTAGCTTACAGTCCTGACTTCCCACAACACCAGCTCTGCAGTTCCTACTGTAAAGACACCTGCGCAAAATACTTCCTTGCATGAGCACACAGGCAGAGCCTCATAGTATGAACTACCCATTCTTAGATTAATAGTAGAGTTATCTAATGTTGTAAAGTTAAAAAAAAAAAAACACAACCTTAAAATAGAGTAAATTAATTTTCTTTACATGTGCTCTGATGGACCAAACTCCCAGGCTGTCCATGAGCCTCTCCCAGTTTCTCAGGAACACTGTCTTATAAAAATTAGCAGTACGGGTGCAAAGTCAGCACCTGAAGAGAACAGCCTAGTACAGGCCCCAGGAACAACTGAAGGAGCTCTGCACCAGTAACTGAAGGCAGCAGCTCAGAGATGCCCACTGCTACTAAAAAACCTTGTGCCAGGAGGGGTATTTGAGGCCTCAAATTAAAGGTGGTTTCCATGTGCTCTGTGGGAGGAACCTCTCTTTGTTCTTGGCAGGTGCATGTCTGCGCTACGTGGCTGAGAGCACAGTCAGTGTCTGCTGACAGCTTTAGCAGCGAGTCCAAGGCAGGGACTGGAACTGCTGCTTTGATCCCACTCAGCACTGGGGCCCCGTGTTGTGTGAGCCGTGGATGGTCTGTACCAGGACATGGCTGCAACAGGCACTTTCGACCATCACACACCTGTGGGCTACAGGTGAAGTGTAACTTGTTCCACAAGTAGGAAAGCTGCAGGAGCACGTGGTAACAGCTTGTTTAGGAGATGGGCAAAAAGTGCAATGAAAGATATGAACACAGAAAAGAGCACTTAACTCCCAAGAGCGGTGGTGTTTGCTTACATGGGTCCACATTGACAATGGACTGCTCTGCCATCTCTCACAGATTTGCTTTTCAGGTCTTGCTCTGCACATTTACGTGGTTTGTTGGATTTTTTTTTTTTTTTGCACACTCAAGCAAACAGATTGCCAATCAATTGCCCTCCATGGCTGTGGACATTTTTGAGCACACAGTTGCTTTTAATGTTTAATTAGGTACGATAACAGAATAAAATGTTCTTGGCACGGCAGAGTGTCTGTAGCTCAAACCTGTGACGTATTTCTCTCCTCACAGGGTACTCAGCGCTCAGCAGTGTAAGGACATCTCTTCAGATGCCCATTGTTAGGGCTTTGTCAGCATTTCTGCCATCGGCACAAATGATCGTTAGGGAGTTGCAGCTTAGTTGCAAGAAAAATTAACCGTAGGCTGTGGTTTAGTATCGGAGGCTGGGTTCAGTAGCCGTTTTGGGGGTTGTGTTCAGCCTCTTCCGTGAGCACACAGATGTAAATGGCAAACAGCGCTGGGGCGTTTGTTACCGATCAGCACGTGAAGCTCTTGCAGTTACACAGACAGTAGCTGTTTTTTTTAAACTCCCGTCAATTCACAGATTGCTTTAGGCCACAATATGTTTATCATATGTCTTAGCGCTGCCAGTTTTTTTTTTCTTTTTTTTTTTTTTTGTAAGACTTAATAAATTACTGGCAACAACCCTCAGCTGCCGTGCTACAAGCACAGGTCCTTTCAGCGGAGTCACCTGGGACTCCGCACAGGTGCGGGCCTGATCCCGCACCCTTTGCCCCGTAGGGGCCGTCGAGATGTCGGTTCTTGTGCGGGTCGGAGGGAGAGGGGACAGAGTCGCCTCTTCCCCAGCGGGTCTCGCTGAAAAGTTCCAGGGCGGCGCGGAGCCCCCGAGTGCGGGAGCCCCGAGTGCGGCTTCCCCGGGACTGCGCCGAGCCCCGTGCGGGGACCGGGAAGAGGTGACAGCCCCACCGGGGCAG
>WEIV01026843.1:177008-337216 GCA_013390005.1 Calyptomena viridis
CTCGCGCAGCTCCCGCGGCTCCATGAGCGCCTACCCCGAGCTGCAGCTGCCCTCGCCCCGCTCTTCCCTGCTCGGGCCTGGCCTGCAGGAGGACGGCGCCGTGCCCGAGCTGGGGGACGTGTACCACAGGATCCATGCCCAGTCCCCGCCGCGGCACGACCAGCAGCACCCGGCCGCCGCCCCCGAGCCGCCACCCCCCTACGCCTACAGCCCGACCAAAGGCTCCTCTTCTGCTCCCAAATTCAAGCTCCCCTACCAGGTGACGCCGTGCCGGGAGAGCGGCCCCAGCCAGGCGGAGAGGCGGTTGGAGGCGCTGACGCTGGAGCTGGAGAAGGAGCTGGAGATGCACATGAAGAAGGAGTACTTCGGTGAGTGGGGCGGGGGGGGGAGCGGGCCGCTGGAGAGCGGCGGTGTGCGGGACCTGCCCGAGCTGGGGGGCTTTGGCCGTGGAGAAGGCGAGGGTGTGAGGCCCGGGGCTGCTCTGGACATGCTGAAGTCTCGTCTGGTGTCAGAAGTGCTTGCACCATAGCTCCTTCCTGGTATGCGATCACGCTCCCGTCTGTTCCTGACGCGGTTTGCCAGGCCGTGTGGTTCTTCCCTTTCCACGTGCAGATGGGGGTCGTCTCTGAAGTGTTGCAGGAGCTGTTTGTGCAGCAGGGGTTTACAATGACTCTCGTTTGCCTCCCTTCCTTAATTTACCTTCCTTACCTTTTCTCTAAATCGCCAGCACCCCAGAGGCTGTGGTGTTTGTGATCGTGCCCTCAGTCTATGGTAACTTTTATAGATGGTGAAGCAGTTTTTGATGCCTCGTTCAATGGAATCTTTGTGCTAATTCAGAGTATCTGTGGGAGCCCGGCATTGTTTCTGCCACACGAGGCCTTGCAGGGTCTGCTCAGCACACGAGGCTGTCAGGGGTCTGTGTCATCCCTGGGACTAGAGGTGGGTCTGGAGAAGAGCCTTCAGTCCTTGCTGAGGCTACGTCAGCCTGTTGGTCATCTCCTGAATTTTTATTGCTTCTCTATGGAAGAAAAGTAACTTCTTAAAATGAGCAAATCTGTCTTACAACCACGCTAGTTAGGATTAAGCTCACCTGTCTTTCTTGCTTTGTACTGGGTGGCAAAGGCCAAAAACACCTGTGAAAGGTCATCCTGGAGTTTAGGAATACTGCCCTTTTTCTCCTGTACTGGGGACTGCAGGTGAGCTGGACAGCTGCTGTACCTGGGCAGCCCTCGGGGGAGTTTGTTCCCTGCTTGAAGGAGGAGTGAGGGCTGTAAGTAGGGATATAAGAGCTCCCGGCAGAGGAGGGAGGAAGAGGCCTAGGAAGGTGAGGGGCTACGGATGAGCCAGCCCCATGGGTGGCCTTGGAGGGAATGGTTATCTGTGCCTTTGTGTTGCCTGGGCACGGGGAGAGGCTCCCTGGCCCTGTGTGATTCCTGAGCGGCCTGAGGATTCCTGAGGATGGAGGCATGGGGATTCCCCGTGCTAGTGTGCTCTGCATGGAAGGAAGGAGTTGCAGGGCTTATTCCGTTATTCTGGGAAGGTGCTTGTAGTGAGACAGAACTGAGCTGATCGGTGGAGGTGGCAGTACCCTCTCTACTAGGAAAACCTTTCTGTAGACTGCAGTGGCATCATTTTTACAAGCTTTTGTGCTCAGACAGAGGAAGCTGAATGCAGTGCTTACTGCCTTCCTTCGTCTGTCCAGGGCTGATAAAGCTGATGATCACCTGCTGCATCCCTGGCAGTCTGGCGCCTGGCACGGTGCTCCTCCACAGGCTGAGGGACTCCCGCTGAGGACAACCAGCTCCACTTGGAGTACGAGCTGGATGGGAAGGCTTGTAACCCACGAACTGGAGGAAATGTTACCTTCAAAATTGCCATGGTATTCAGTGAGATATTGAAAATAGATATATTCAGGAAAAGAAACAAGTTATCTGTCCTGAGCCTCTGGGAGGTGTTTCCAGTGGCTTGGGAAAGCTGGGTGTGAGAACAAGGACTCCAAGAGCAGCTATGGGGAATAATCTCTGTGTGTGTGGGGGGGTGTTTGCCTGTCGTGTCACTGCATGCCGGTGTATTCCATACCAATGTGTTGCAGCATGTTCTAAACCTGGGAATTGCAGCCAGTGCAGGATGAGCTTGTGCCTTTGTGCCCGGAGACCTGCTCTGGAGGTACATGATGTGGTAGCACAAAGAAGCACTGCTGTGACTTGCACCCTGGAAGAGGATGAAACCCAGAAAACTGGGGTGCTTTAAAAGAAAAAGTTGATTTCTATGAGTTGTTGAGGTTTTGATACATCCTGGTGGACTTGATCCTGCGTTTTTGGTCCAGATTATCCATGTGGGTGAATGCTAAGCTTTGGCCAAGCAAGTGCAGGACAGGTTGGCAGGGACAACCACAGGCTGTTAGGTCAGAGACAAGGAGACCAAGAACAGGATGGGGAGAAGTCTGCTGTTTGATTTGATTTACCTGAGAGGGCATTAAACAACCTTAATAAAAGGAGGCAAGGCAAATGCATTGCTTGGCATAGCAGCTTGCACATGCTATAAGCTATGAAGTCTTTGCTTATGGTTTCACTCCCTCAGCACTGGTGTCTGGCACACTCCAGAGGCTGTCATGGATGTTCTGTCGTGCCTGTGGAGAACAGAAGTGTTGAGCCGGTAGTCTAACAAGGTAGAAGGAACAGAGGAGATGATTTAATGCTCCTTAATTAGATCAGCTCAATTGCCTAGTGAGTAAATACTTATTGAAGACACTGGGTATTTACTGTGTTCTGTGTCCTGTCATCATGTCACTGTTGTCCATCCCCCACCCCCCAGCAAAGTTAAAAATTGAGCAGTGTGCTATTTTAAAACTGAGGCTGAGGGACTAACCAGCTCTGTTTGGAGGAGGAACAGTTCTACCCTGCCTTCAGTCGACTGGTTGTGGATCAGTTTGAGTGTTCCCCTGACCACACTTGTGCTGGCAGTCCCTGGCTGTTTTCCCACCCCTCACTGCTCTGCTGCAGGAGAAACCTGTAGTCTGGGACAGGTAAACACATGGGGAAGGACAAGTGCAGGGTCTGAGCACCCGAGAGGCTCTGGGGGAGCCAAGCAGTGTGCAGGCCCTTAGGTCTGGTGGACTAACAGCTGTCTGTCCATGCTGGGATGAAAGGCTCTGAGCAGTGCTGTGCTGGGCGTTTGGCTTTACTGTTTCAGCTTCTGTGTCCTCCCCTTTCTCCTCACAGGCTTCAGTGCATCTGTAGAGAGAAGGAAGATACCCTTCTGCAATTGGTTTAATCTGACTAAAGGTGCCAGTGCTGCCAAAGGAGGGCTCTCATCTGCACAGTTGCACAGCTGAGGGGTAGCACCCTGCCTTTCCAAGTGCTCCCACCAACATGTTGCAGCCACATGTGCCCATTGGGCTGAGAGTAAACAAAGCCTGCAGAGAAGGAAGGAGAGAGGGAGGGTGGTTTGGGGCTGGATTGATGAGCTGCTCCAATTCATGCTCATGAAAGAGATGGCCTGGAACTGACCCAAGGCAGAGGATGCAGGCAGGGAGCTCCAGGAGGCTGAGAGCCTTCCTTTGGCAGCAGCCTGCTGCTGGACTGGGTAAAAATTTGTTCCCTTGTAGCTGCTTCCCTGCCCAAACCACTTCATCCTCAACCCTCTGAGATCCCCTGTCCTGTCCCCGTCAAGGTACTGATAGTTTAGTCAATGTGCTTGGTTTAGTGGCAGATGCTGAGGAAAAGAGGCAATAAAAGAGTGCTTTCACTCATTTTCATAGCTGTTCTCAGCTGAACATTCATACGTGGTGAGGTGAATTGTCAAAGTTGTTTCAGGAATATTTTTTAAATTGAATGTTTGTCCTGAGGTGTCACCAGGGCATTTGGGTCTGTTGGAAGATCATCAGCTCAGGCAGTGTCTTAAATTCTCTTTACTTTGCAAAATTCTTCAGCCTGATGTCTGAAAGTGTTGAAAAAACAGTTTAAAGCAAAAGTTGGATTTTGATATGCCCATCCAAGTCATGCAGTCCTTGAGGGACTGACTGTAAACCTATGGCTTGTCATCTCTCAGGCAGGGAAGTGTCACTGTGTTGAGCAGTTCTGCTGATTGGACTGTTATTTTCTAAGAACTTCTCTCCATATGTCCCATGACTCCACTGGTGTGTTGTCAGAAACGGAAGGAGAGCTGACAGAGGGATACAGGCAACAATCATTGTGCTGCAGCCACCCCCCAGCAAGGGTTGTCTGCTCATATTGGTCAGAGTGCTGGGATCCAGCACAAGAAGTGATTTAATTGTCTTATCTTCAACTAAAGAGAAGATGCAAAAGGCATTGTGAGCCCTGGGAGGTGGGGGAGTGTGGATTCCTGCCCGTGCAAAGCCTAGAGAGAGACAAGTGAGTTACCAATTCTGCTGCTGTCCTTCACCACCCCTGTGCAGTGAAGCACCCTTTGTGAAGGTGCTTTTCCCCATCTCTGAACTTCCAGTGCTTTCCCCCCTCACATCTCTCACAGCTGATGTGCAGAGCACAGCAAGTTCATACCACATGGGGTTCTCCTTGGGGAGAAACAAGTGGTCCTGTCACAGAGCTGTCACCTTTCTTGTCTTCCACAGGCATCTTTGGCTGACCTCTCACCCTGCACAAAACAGCCCCTTCCTCGGGCCCTTCCTCACCAAGCAAAGCAGGAATGGGTTGATGTCTCAGAATGAGACACAAAGTCTGGATTCTGTTAATAACTCTTAGCCATCTGTCTAGAGTAGGCCCATGCCTACTCTATCAATTAGGCTTGACTCTTCAGGGCTCCTGGGCCTTTCCAGAAAGGCACTCAGTAGTACCAGCACATGTTTTTTGGAGAACCACCGAGAAATGCTGTTTATGACATCCTGTCGAAAGGCCTTTGGCCTGGTAGGTAGATGAAGGGAAGAAATAGATCCCTAGACCCATTGAGGCCCTCTCTGCCCTTTATGTTCATAGTCATCCATGTAAATCTGGATTAACTTTTGAACACTACATTGTGCTTGTGAGTTCAGAGTTGTATATCCATGTTTGTTATGTGTATGCAGGTGAGATCAGAGTTAACAGAGATAAGTTTTAAGTGCCTAGAAGCTGCATTGCTTAGAGATGAAATTTGAAAATCTGGATGAAATTTAGGTGAGCTTGCAGTTGGTGACCAGAACACTTGAGAGATATGGTCAAGTGTCGTTTTCAGTCCTAGGAGTTCCTGAAGATTTTTTGTGAAATATTACATCTTCTCTGTTTTCATAAAAGTAGAGGTAATGGCTAATACATCAATTGTTTCTGGAAATAAGCGAAGATTTATTGTCTGGGAATTGCTTTGCATTTGTATGGGCCTAGAATTTAATTCAGCATTGGTAAGCAGCTGAGGTCCTTCAGGATTTGCAGTTGAGGCTGTCCTGTGAAAAATTTGCCTTAAATAGGCAAACACCTCAATAGAAATAAACTGACATGGTGTGATCTCCTGAAGTGTGCAAAGAGGCCATGTACCTCAGAGTTTGGTTTTGCTAATCTCCCAATTACAGCTGGAAGATATATTGCTGAAACTGATTTGAGAGTGCTTGGGCTTTTCCAGCCAAAAAGCAAGAAAAGCCTTCAAAAAGGGGATCAGTCAAGGGAGATGCATGTTCACTGGGAAGAGCTGCAGTGAGAGATGCTGGGCTGAGTGTGAGTCCGCAGCATCCTCGTGGCTCACAGCTGCCAGGAGCCTGCCCTCCTGAGTGGGTCAAGGAAATAATGGTAAATAGTGATAGAGAAAGGAAGACCCAAAGGGAGGAACGAGTTGGAAGGTGGAGAGAAAGTAAAAAGAACTCAAGGCAAAGAAGAGAATGCAAAAAATAAGTGTGATAATACAGGTCAACAGAGCTGAAGAAAAGATACCTTGTCTGGGGTATGAAATGTGCTGTGAAGGATGTGGGAGTGGTCCTGGATGGCTTCTTGTAGTCCCTGCACGTACTTGTGAGCCTCCCTGAAGCTGGGAAGTGATTGATAAACCTTGCCAGGTGTAATAACAGAAGGGGAGAGAGGTGGAATATATGTTTATATTTTATTAAGTACTAGATGTGTGTAATCTGTACAATTAACATTAAATGGGAATTTGGGTGGCTATAACTTGCACAGAAGTCTGTGCTATGAATGAGGTCAAATGCTTTTTTACCTTCAGGTACAGGAAACTTGATTGTGAATAGGGGTATTGTTTGATGGCAAATGGTTTTTTTGTTTCTTTTTTTTTATTATTTGTGCTTTAACTCTTGGGTTCTCTTTGCATTGTTATAAAATCACTGCATCCACAGCAGGATTGTGACTTCCAAGGAACTGCCATGTGTGTTATTAGAGCAGGTGAGGTTTCCAGTACAGGGGTTTGGATCTATAATACAAGAGTTGGCACAGGCATAGCACTGCTGGTTTGTTACCCTCTTTTCCTGCCTCACAGTTTGGAGAATGTACTTGTGTGTGTCCCCCAGTGAAGGTCATACCTAGGTGTGCAGCAGTGTGCCAAGAGGAAGGGAAGGTTGGCAAGGGCTGAGTGGAGCCTGTTGCAGTTCGGTTTGGATGTGCTGTGCCCTCGGTGGTCACAGTCACTGAGCATGTCACTGGATCTACTCAGTTTTTAGGGTTCTGTCACAAGTTCCAAGCCAGGTCTGCATTGCATTCCTCAAGTGAAAGGCTCTCAGATTCCCATAAGGAACATCAGGCTTTTAAACACACCCTTCCTTCTGTGCCCATCCCCCCAAAAAACCCAAAGCAGTGAGCTTTGTTCTCTTAGAGAGGTCAGGAAGGCATCCTAAAGAAGACTGAAAGTAAAAAATGGTTCTCTAGCAGAGTTTACCTTGTGTTGGCAGTTGTTTCCTCTCTACTGGATCTTCCACAAAGATTTATGTGTGCGAATGTCCCACTGGAAGTTCAGTCACACACTGGAGATTCCTACAAAGTGGTGTGTGAATTCAGAGTAAATCCCAGTTTAATGAGTTTAATGGATTCTGTGGCCACTGTAGTTTGCAAAGTTTTCCCTGCTGTGAAGGAACAGGTGGACAACAGGTAACTGTCAAAATAGCTGTTGTGATTGAAGTTGATGCTGTTTGGTGGAAAATGTCCCTGAAGGTGTATCATTTTTACATCTAAAATGAGTAAATGATACAAGTTTGTGCACTAACACTGGTGGTTTTGTGGCAGTGACAAAGATACTGGTCTAGGCTGAAATCCTTGATATCCACAGTTAATAAATCAGGATGTAAATGTCTCTTACAGCTGTGTGGATATTGGATGCTTAGAGAGCATTCTCAAAAGGAAGAGCACTTGCCTAATACTCAAGCGATTATTTTTAAAAAATAATAAAGTTATTAAAAAAATCCCTCAAACCTGGCAAAGTAATTTTCAGGTGTATAATAGTGTTGTTCAGCAATGAAAAGAAAATAAATCAACAGTGATAAGCCCAACAGTTATACTAAAACTAGAATATTTATTCAGACATTTAGTAAGCTCTGGGCTTGGTCTCCTACCTACGTCATATGTCCCAAAAGTTCTCTTAGGACAGCGATTCAGAGCACATTGGCAGAGTTAGTCTGGATTGTCCTTGGCAGCACCTGGAGCCCCATGGCACTGGAGAGGCATCTCCTTTGTCCCAGACCCAGCTCGGCACTGCGGAGGGTGCAATCCTACAGTCCCTCTGATGAAGTGCTTGGGCACTGTCCTTGTTGGAATGCTGTGTGCCCTGCTCCCTGGGTCCCCTGCTGATAGAAGAGGAGGTGCAGCCACTCCTGGTGTCTGAAGACCTGTATTTGTTCACAACCTGCCAAAATGGGCAGTTCTGCTGTTGGCATTGGTTGTGTCCAAAACAATTTCTTGCTCTGTGGCTAGAGAAACTTGGTGTCTTCATGTTTAATGTGATATTTGATTTTTATGCCCATCCCAGACAAAGTGCCTCCTCTCTGACAGGGATGGGAATGTGTGATATAAAGCAAAACTGAAGCAGCATAAGAGGACAAAATGCAGGAATGTGCATGATGTCTTTAAGTTTTTTTACAAGCTTAAAAAGACTTGCTTTGGAGGGCTGTGTTAAGCTGCCTGAAAGCTTCAAGTCCTGACAGGGCAGAGGTACCTGGGACTGTGATGTGGCATTGCCTGGAGGTGCTCCAGGGGTGTGATGGCTTCTAAGGCTTGCAGCAGGATTCCTCTTGGCTTATTAGGGAGCAGGACCAACCTTCAACTCTGAACAAAAGTAGAAAATGTGCAATAAATTGACAAAAAAATGTGGTGTTTGGCTGAATTTTTATGCATTTTTTCACTATGCCTGTGTGGATGCTGACTCTGTAGATTTTGTGCTTTTTTTTCTACGTTGGAGCAGATAGTTCCATTCTGTGGTATGTTATCTCTTTCTATTAACATCACTGTGTTAACTCCCTATCAGCATAGCCTTGTTTGTTACTGTGCTGAGACAGGAGCACAAAAAAAAAAGCCAAGCAAGTCATGTATCTCTTCCAGCTGGAGTGTTTCACATTGTCTGAAAGTTAATTCCTTGGTTTTTTGGAGCAATTTTACTAAAACTCTAATGTCAAATTTATGTGTTCCCGTGAAGTCTTAAGAAAAGGCCTATGACTCATAAAGGAAAAAACCCCAGCACCGCAGAGCACAAGCACTCATTTAATGCTCAGCTGAGAACTACTGTGCATGTAAAACATGGAAGGGCTTAAACAGGGGGCCTCAGCTGGGGGTAAAGATTTATTGCTACTTCCAAATTTGAGATGCTGGAAAAGTTCCTTTTGGCAGGTCTTGCATGAAAACCTGTGGGCAGCTGGGTTTGAACCTCTCTGTTGTTGGGGCTGTGGTGGGACATGTGCTGACAAGGGCTCTCAGTGTGGCTGTGAGCCCTGACCCTCTCTGCTGTTGAGAGAAGGGGCAACAGTGGCATCTCCTGGCTTGGATAAAGGGATAGGCTGGGCTGGTTGGATTGGTGCTGCCCACTGGGGCTGAGCTGCTGTGGGGTCCAACGATGCGTGCCCAATGCTGCCTATGCACTGCAGGTGGGCTTAGGGTTCCCCCTGATGAGTTTGTTGGGAGCTGAGGTACCCAACAGAGAATTGAGTTCCTCCAAGTGCCAGGGATGAGAAATCAAAGGACTTTGAAAGAGGGATGTGATTGGGTTGGAATAACAGCACAAATACTTAAAGCTGGATATGAGGGAAATGATTCATTGTGAAGTCTTTGCAGCAGCACTGAAATGCATCTGGGTTAATGTGTGTATGTGAATGCTGAGAGAAGTGCAGGGAAGGCAGTGTGCAAGCATAAAGAATGTTAATATCCCATTGTCATGAAATAGCCAGAGTGTGGATCAAATGGACAACAAAGAGACATTTAATAGGTTAAAAAAGGTTGTGTCTGGTACGTAATGTTGCTCTTTTAAGGATTTGGCTGAACAAGGCAAGTTTCAGTTCAGAACATGTTTATAGTTTTTGTGAAAAGTAGATGGCCATTGTGGAAAAACTGCTAGGGACTTTTGCATGTTTTCCTGGACATCCAAACATTTATTTAACTGTTGAACTGTTTTACTTGTGACACCTCAGAACTTCTGGAAAGTGAAAGCAAGACGTTTTCTTCCTTTTAATGTGGCCACTTAAAAAAATTAGAAAGTTTCAAAGTTAAAGAGAAACAAAAAGCCATCCCTAAATGCAGTTTGACAGTTGTGCATATTTAGATGCTTCAGCTGGCTTGGATCATATTTCCTGTGGTCTGTGGAGAGCCTATGGCCTCTCCCAGGCATGGGAAATACCCTTTTGCTCTGGTGGTTTTTGTATAAACCTTTCTGCTGTGCTGCAGCTCATCCCCCAGTGTAATGAGAGCAGGGAACTGGGATCCCAGGAGTAAAGCTCCTGGCCTGGAAGGTCCTGCTGCACTTTCTCAGTCTCCCTCAGTGTTATCCCTGTGCTGGCACTGCCAGCCGGGGGGGTTTTGGGGAGCATCAGGTAAGGCCAGTCCTAAACATGGGTCCCTTTTGGGTCAGGTGTTCTTGGATTTGGAACACAGGGCCAGGGAACTTTTCCAGGGTGGCTCAAATTTAAATGTGAATAACTTGAGGTTCCTTTGTGTGCTTGTCTCTAGCAAGAGCAAAACTGCAGTGTGTGTGCAGGACATAGTTGATTGGAAACCTTTGGTAGAGAGGGGTTTCCAACAAGGTGGGAAGAAGCCTGATTGTTACTGTAATAAATCAAGTGTGGACCTGCCTGAATTGGGAGGACTGAGGGCTCTGCTGCTGTGCCTTGATTCTGTTTCCCTGGCCTTGTGGATTTGACATTGCCTTCAGTAGTGCTAAGAGTAGGATCTTGGTTTTCTGTTCTTCTGGTGTGAAATTCGTACTAAATCCATTTGTTTGGACCAAATGTTAAATGATTGGAAGATAATCCCTGGCGGAATGGTTCTGAGCAAGGAGATAATGAATAAACTTCATCACTTGTCCATGGTTTCCCCTGCTCAGAAAAGTGTGCTAACCTGGCCGTGTGCTGCTGTCTGCTGCCCTTGCCTGTTCTTGTCATCAGTGTGAAACGCAGCAGGATTAGACACATAACCTGTCTCACCTGTCACTCTTCTTTCCATCTCTCCATAACTAAGTTCAAAGAAAATGTTGATTTTTGGTTTTGTTTTTTAAAAAAAGGCAGAAGCAAAAGGTACTGGAGTGCGATGTCAGCTAAGACAAAACTGTATAGCAGGCAGTGGAAAGAGCTGTACTTGGTAAAATGTTGGATGTCTTGATGTTTCTCTGTGCTGTGTTAACCTTGATGTGCTGTGTTGCCTTGATGTTAACCTTGAACATCCTGGTTCTCAGCTGTACGTGGGGGAAATGGGCAGAAGTTTCGATGAATGGTAATAACTATGTTGCAGCTCTTTTTTTTGCCAGGGAGTTTTGTGAAAATTCTCTGCAGTTGGTGAGTTGCCCACTTTTAATGAAAGCCATCTTTTCCAGTCTAAACACTCAGTAGAAAACAGAACTGCACACCAATCAAGTGTGCTAGAGTCCAGATTTTGAGCTGGTTTGAGAAATAAGCATAATTTTTTGAAGTGTAGGTCAGTAGCTGGTTGTCTTGGAAAGCGTGTTGGCTTGTTGTACCTATTCCTAAGAAGAGCTGGACCTCTGCAGCACAGAGGTCTTTACTCTGTAAAGTAGCAATGGTTCAGAGCAAGTGGTGCACTTGCTCCATTGGAAACCCTCCATGACTCGGGTGCAGACCTTAGTGGCTCAACTTGGGGCAAAAAAAACCTCTGAAAGCATCCAAAATAAAATTAATGCAAGGAATTAACTAATTACAATTTTATTTAAAAGATGGAAGGCGTCCAGTAAATCCAGTCCTGCCTTATTCAGTCCTGTTTAGGTCATGAGGACATGACTGACTCGTTTCTTGGAGTCATCACTACTTGTTTTTATTACACCACAGAGATCAGGGACTAAGTAAATTCACATCAGTGCTTTACTCTTGCCATGTTTCTCTGCCTGGTGTGTCCAGCAGCCTCTGTACCCTCCAGGTCATGTCCACCGTGGAATGGTCAAGTGTATCACTGTTTTGTGTTTGGGCTGTAAAAGTGATATGCAGTTTGCCTGGGAATGTGGTATCTCATAGACACCAATTCCCTGCAAGTTATGATATTAGTGACAAAGAGCAGGTGGAGTCAATGGTGTGAAAGAGTGTTCTATGTCCTGCTGATTTCTTTCAAGGTGTACAAAGTCAATTACTGGCATCGAGTTGCTCTGCTCACAGGAGATGGGTGGATGATGCATGTGATGGGATAGAAGTTGTGTCTGGAGGTGAACTTCTGCATCCTCTGCTTTTCTTCTTGTCTTCTGCCCAGAACAGAAGTCCTTAAAGGTATCAAGAGCTATGCTTGGACAGGATGTTCAGGGCAGAGGAACAGCACAGACATGGGTGATGCACATGACACCCGTGGTGAGCGAGGTGCTGGGGACTCTTGAGTACTGTTTCCAATTTCTTTCTTTGGTTGCTTTTTTTTTTTTTTTTTTTTTGCAGCAGCAGCAGCAAAATAATAGGTCTAGCTTATTGACACTTGATTTTTTTTTTCATGAAATTTTGGTAGCCATCAGGTGCTGGTCTCAGATGTTGTTTTACAAGCAATTAAAAAAAAGCTGTTTGTTTTGCTTGGCCTGGAAAGAGAATCTCCCAGTTTTTCTGTATGTTTTTTAGTTTTGAGGGAGACGTTGCTGTATAGGGTGGGTGAGACTGTGCTGAGAGGTGTTGCCTGAACCTGGAGAGTGGTGAAGGACACAGGCAACACCTGCAGGTCACTGTCCAGTTTGGAGAGAGCAGAGCAATCAAATCCACGGCAGGTTTGGGTTTGGAGCTTTGAGTGCAGCACAGGCAAGGTTTGCCTCTTGCAGGAGTTTCTGGCAGAGCAGAGATGTGGCAATTCATTCACCAAATCCCACATTGCCCCAGAGCAATGGGCTGATTCCACATGGGGTGGAATGACTCTGGAGTGCTAGACCACATTTCTTAAAAAAGCAAACCCATAAAACCTCCCAGACCTATTCAGAAAAATCTGAGAAGAGAAATGATAGCTTGGGTTAGGCTGAAAAAGCCTTGCATGCTGTGTAAGAGCAAACTGGTAAGTCTTTTGGGAAAATACTTTCTCAGCCCCTGTTCCACACCTGGGAGGAATTCAGGCCAGAGAAGAACCAGCCCAGAAAGAGGTGATCTCCAGAGGCTCTCCCCAGAAAAACACTTTGAAGATGTGCCAAGTGAAGACTTGCAAATCAGCTTCCTGGTGTGCCAAGTGTGTGAAGCTCTGCTTTTCCCTGCTTCCCACCTCCAGGGACTCTGCCTGGCTTCCCTGTGGGGGTGGCAGGAGGGACAACAGTCAGGGGTGTGGAGGAGCAGCTCAAACTATCTGGCCGCAGCAGTGGTCTGGCTCTGGCTGGGCTCCCATCTCCCTTCTGTCTGTCTGATTTACTTCTGTAGCTCATGAAAGATGAAAAAACAACCCGCAAAACATCCAAGCTCCTGAGCTGAAGGCCGTCTTGGACTCCTTTGCGGGCAGAACTTCCTTTGAAATTCCTGGGTGTTTTGCTTGGTTGGACCGGCAGAATTGGGAAACCTGGAGCTAGATTGTTGCAAGGTCAGAGGAAGGGTGCATTGCAAGATCTAGGGGAAGGACTTGATTCATTTTTCTGACAAAGCACCCCTTGAATAGTAAGTATTGGCCTAGAGCTCTTCTGTTTCCAAATAGGTCAGTTCACACAGAGAGCCTGCATGGGGGATTCCTAACCCTGCTCTGCAGGTGGGATGACAGGCTGAGGGGCTGCCAAAGGCCACTGTGCCTGGATCAGAGCAGAGCTGGGGTCTTGGGGACTGACTGTCCTGTCCACCAGAAGTGCTCTCTGTGTGTTGTACCTGGGGACTTCCAGTGTGGAGCTGAACCCTACCCATGGAGATCAGGGGCAGCAGCACTAGTTGGGTGAAGGGGGCTCTGGGCTGCTGCTGAGAGCACAGGACCAGGCACAAACATTACCTGGACGTGAAACCACAGATGTCAGGGTAGAAGCAGTAGAAGAATTTTTCCATTTTCCCCTTTTACATCCAGGTGTCTCTTCCTCCAGATCTCTCATCCCACATTGTTGGTTAGGGATGATGTGCAGTAGGTGATCCCAATAGTCAGAGTTCCCTTCCCCTCTCCTTTCCTCAGGGGAGTTGTCCCTGCTTAAACTCCTGTCCCTGTGTGCAACCTGTGTGCAAGGCCTGTGTGGGCTTGTACAGAGACCATGGCTTCTGCAAGGAATTGGCTACTCTGGTCCTCAAGGTCACTATAGATTTTGCTGTGATATTTAAAGGCAGAGAGGAAGGGCTCTGCACTGGTGGGGTGAGGGGGAATAGCTCTTCAGAGGGCGAGTCACTCTGGGAGTGCCCACTGCTCACCAGCCCATGTGCATTTGGGGAGCTTTCGACTTAATGTTCCTATCCAGTGTGTAAAATGCAAGAGAGACTTTGATTCAAAAAAGAAGAGTGGGGCTGCTGAGAGCTCTGGCAAATATGTGGTAACATTTGCTTAAATTTTTGAGAAATATATTGTATCATCTTTATTTTGAAGCTTACACCTGTGCATTTGTGTCTCCCTTGGGGTTTTCTGGTTTTTTTTTCTGGGGTTTTCTTTTGCCATTTCAAGGCAATATTTGTTGATCCACAACCATCAGTACTGAGCTGAAAGGGGTAGAAAACCACTTTGTTTTTAACTTGAGCAGGGAACCAAATTATAGGGACACTGTGGGGGGAATGTTAGGTCATGACTTCAGTTTTGCTTGTACATGTTGCAGATTTGGTTAGGAGTGCAGCCAGAATGCCTTGAGAAGAATGGGAGTGTCCCTTCTCAAGGGACAAGAGCTGCACACCCAGGTGACAATGATGTGTAAAAAATAAATCTCCCTGAGCAGTGGACATCCATTCCTGTTTTGAAGAACAGTGTGGGACCTGGGTATGCTGCTCTGCAGGCTCACTTCTGCACACATGCTTTCCTGATGGAACGCTACTGTTCCCAAAAAAATTAGTTACCAGCCAGAAAAAATGTTCAATAAGCCTGTGAACAAATAGTTGTTCGAATTTTTTGGACAATGCAGCTTACAGTTTCTCACCAAGCAGTTGACTTAAGAGAGTCAGCGTTGTCTCAGGCTTTAAATTAGAATAAGACTGACTCCAAGGTCAAGTGTGATCATTTTGGAACAAATAATCATGTTTGTTTTCCTTCTGCAGCTCAGGGCCAGGGCACAAACTTTGAAGCACACGGGGGAGAGAAGAGGTGAGATAAGGGTGTTCTGTTCTGTCCACAGCCTTAATCCTAAATGGGAATAAAATAGTTCAAGTTTTCTGCTCTCAAAGAGCTCCATGGTCAGGTCATGAAGAAATAATAGCAAGTAGTGCACAGGGCAGTGTTGTACAGGGGAGGAAGAGCATGGAGGCTGAGGGGCACCCAGGATTTCAGGTCTGAGCTGTAGGTCCTTCTGCTGGCAGCAGATGCTGAGCTATTACCTGCTTTAGCAGGTGAAGGACTGAGGTACTGGCCAGGATTTAAACTTCTTGCTGCAGAGGAACACAGATTTTTTTGTGGTAAAATGCAGGTTGCTCAGCCAACTTACATGACAGCACACAGCTTTACTGTGTGGCTGTTGGTTCATGGAAAGACAGGGAAAGGGGTAAGTGTTCTTCCTACACGAGCCATTCCTGTCAGCCTGAGTCACTGACTCCACTGCAGGATAAAAGCTGTGGCTCCCATCAGCTGAAAACCAACAGGGAACAACCATATTTAGTGATCACTTCGGTTTTCTTTGCTTGTCTTGGAGAAACATCTCTCTCACGTGGTGGAAGACAAGTGGAGAAGACATTTTGTGACTGGTACTAGAGTGAAGCACGATCTGTTTGAAGATATACAATGATTCCTTCTCTAAAATGAACAATTAACTTCTCTCCAGAAATTACAAAATCTTCCATCTCTCAAAGGCACTAGTGGGAGAAGCCAAGGGATATATAAGCACCAGCTCAGTACCAACTTGTACTTCACTCTTAATTTTACAGAGAAAACACAGTAGAGAGATTTGTCATTGATTTAGTAAAAGCTACCCTTATTTTCATAATTACCCTTATTTTCATAATTACAGAAGAGACTTCATTCATCCAGAAACAAAGGCTGTAGTAATTTAAAAACCCAAAAATAATAAAAAAGCAAACAAACAAAAAACCAAATCGACTAATTCTTTTAGCTAGTTTTCAAAAGATAAGTTTTGTGGGCTGTGTTAGTTGTTTTTTTTTTCTTAAAGGAAACATTGTGGAACCTATTTCTTAGTGGATACAGTGAGAGATTCCAAAGGGCTTTGGTGCAGTTAAGGGAATTGGTTGCATTAGGTTGTGCTGCAGTGATTTAACATGTGAGAAGGAAAAATCCAGCTGATTTACACACTGATCTTGAATGTTTTGATTAAAGGTCGTACTTAGAAATGCATTTATGCTTATTTGTAAGTCCAAAGAGAATCTACTGGGGAGTTAAATCTCTAAGTGGGCATTTAATATGTAAATATTCATGGGTAGCTCTTTACTCACCTCTGTCATTTTGTTGTGAATTTAGACAGGAAGAGCTTTACTTGAAAACTGAAGTCGAGACTCTACTTCTACCTACAAAATGGGAGAGCTTTTTTGTAGACTGGTCTGACTTTGAATATTGCTTATATAAACTCTGTACCTTCCTGACTTATAGAGATTCTAAAGTAGCTATGGAGAAGTGTCCTTGTTTAAAAATTCAATATCAAATTTTTGAGACTCATTGAAGTATAAAGACAGAGAAAAACTTGTATTAAAACAGAGAACAAAAATATGTGTTAAGAACACCCTTATGTTAAAAGAAAACACCAGGTACTGGTCCCACCCTTTTGTTCAAAGAAAACACCCTTATCAAGCAATATAAAAATCTGGGAATTGAACTAATTATCTGAGGGTAAGCAGAAAAGGGAGGGAAGAAACAAAAAAAAACCCAAATAAAAAATGGGATAATCCTCTTGGTCAAACCAGAAACGTGTGGTGCAGGGGAAAGGATCTGAGCTGCAGCAACCACCCTCTCAGGAACCTCGTACGGCTGAAAGAGAGCCTGTGTCTGGGCTTTGCTGTTTTATATCTCTTTGTCCTGGCCCAGAAATCCTCGCGTTCCCACGCCTGCGTGATGTCTTTTTCCACACTCTTCCACCCCAGGAGGGTGTAGCCTTGCGTCCCTATTGGTTCATCTTTGCCCCCTGACTACTTCTGTTCCCAGGCCGCGGGAAAACCTTCCCCAGCTCCACCACGCAGCTCAGCCAAACACGGCACCTGTCCCCCCACAGGGACCCCCCGGCCACGGGGGGCACCAGGCGCAGGCACCGTGCAGGCCCACACTGCCCAGGACAGGTACCGGGCCCAGAGCCGCTCCCCCACGCTGGGAGCCCGCCACAACTGGGACACCCTGGGGCCGCGGTGGGCAGCGGGGTGGGGAAGAGGGGGCTGCCAAAACTGCGCCTCGGTCTGAGGCACCACGGCAGGCAGCAGACCCGGGGCCGTGGGCCTCCCCATGCCGAGGCTGCAGACCCGGGGCAGGGGGGGGGAGAGGGGCCCCGGCCCCCTCTGGGCAGGCACACCCCCTGCCCACAAACAAAAATGGAAAAAGTTTTCCTCAAAACAAAACCATAACAAGAAGCAAAAAGGGGTCCGGCAAAACTAGTTGATTTTTCAAGGATTGCAGTCTCCAAGCTTGGGAACGATCCATCCTGACATGCAGGAAGTGGCAGGAGGCCTGCAGGGATGAACAAGGATTTCTGAAGAAATAAATGGAAAGGATTTATATAATGTGTAAGGGGTGGAAGTAAGGACAGGTGACCTGGAAAGAATACAAAAACACTGTCAGAGCCCTCATGGTTGGGGTCAGGAGAGACAAGGCTCCCCTGGAGCTGGACCTCATGAAAGACATGAAAGTCAAGAAGTGCTTCTGCAGATGCATGAGCAAAAGGAAGACCAGGGAAAATGTGAAGCAGAGGTGCTGGGTTGGCCTTCTGTGATGAAAAGCTTGGTGAATTAGGGGAGAGCGGTGGTGACTGATCTCAGCTTTAGCAAAGCTTTTGATGCTGTCACCTGTAATGTCCCTCTAGACAAACTAGTGAAGTATAGACTAGATAAGAGGATGGTGAGATGGACTGAAAACTGGTTGGGCTGCTCAACTCAGAGCTGTGACCAGTGGAATGAGGTTGAGTTGGAGGCCAGTTGCTAGTGGTGCACCTCAGAAGTCAGTTTTGACTCCGTAAGTTTGACATCTTCATTAATGACCTAGGTGATCTGCAAGCTTGCAGACGGTACTCCACTGGGAGGAGTGGTTGATAGGCTATATGGATATGATGGTGTTCAGCAGGACCTTGACAGGCTGGAGAAATATGGTAATGGGAACCTCATGGAGTTCAGCAAAGGGAAATGCCAAGTCCAGTACCTGGGGAGCAACAGCCTCAGACAACGATGATTTGAGGGCCCACTGGCTGGAAAGCAGCTCTGCAGAAAGGCCCTCTGGAGTCCAGTGGACATGAGCCTGTAATGTGTGCTTGTGGCAAAGGAAGCCAATGGTGTGTTGAGCTGGTGTTCAGACAGACTGCCTTGGGTCATGGGGATACTGAAGCTGAACGTGTGTCCTGGGAGCTGGGTGCCCATCCATCCTCAGTGTCTGGGCAGTTTGCCCAAAAGAGCTGTGTCTGAATGGGGTGCTGGGGGTGGGTCGTGTCAGCTTCTAGGGTGGGAGATGTCCCAGCTCCTACCCAGTGCCCAGATGGAAGGTCCTGCTGGGGGTGCTGTGAGCCCATGGTGCAGCCCAGGTCCCATCCAGTGTCCCAGTGGCAGCCCCTCTGGTGCCCACTTCTCAGGTGGATCCTCTGAAACCTAAAAGGGTGCCAAACAATACCACATAGATCATAATCAGATGTGAATTATTTTGTATTGCTTTTGTCATGAGCCTAATCTGAACCGCTGCTTTAGTAGTAGGTAAAATACTTGGCACTGACGTTACACGTGGGGTTTCTGCCAGGCTCTGTAGGGATGGATGAACAGGCAGCACAGCTGAGGTGGAAAAGGTTACCCCTCTTTATCACTTCTCTGGTTTGCCGAGTATTTTAATTAAAACCAGAGAGAGGAAAATTTCTCACCCTGTTTCCAACTTTTAGTGGTTTCACCTCCTGTTGAAAACTGCAACAAGACATAACAGTATAGGGATGATGTAAAGAGGAATGAATGCTCCTTTTAGCAGCTGTGAATAGAGGCTTCTCGTATCAGTTAAGTGTGGACTTATAATTAGGAGAAGATTACAGGTTTCTGTTATTTTTTTAGCCAGTTCTCTAGGATGTAAATTAACTAACATTTCACCATTTTGTGTAACCTTTCAAAATGGAGAAGGGTGGTTTGGCTGATAAATTGCATAAGGTCACATTTATTTGGAGATGTTTGCTGTAACTAACATGGAAAATTACCTTCCTAACTCTTCAGCCTTTTCTATCTGCTCACTCTTTCCCTGGTTTTGCAGTTCTTTAGTTTGCTTTCTGCTGCTTCTAGAGAGATTTTTAAAGAAAAATTGTCCCAGAAGAGTTTGTTCTACAACTGTGCTTTAGTTGTATTTTTGTAAGTGTTGCTAGAAATTTAGCCACAATGCCTTTGCTGTCTTATGCCTGTGGGTGGTGAAGCTGGTGAGTTAGTCACTAAATAAGAGATGTTTGGGTGGTGAGGTGTTAGGAGTGGGAGAGAAGAGCATCTCATCTCTGGTTCATCACTTTGACTTGAGTCTGGCATCCAGCTCCACGAGAAAGAGTTCATCTTCCAAAAATCAGTTTACAAGCAGATGCCTGGCCGTCTTGGCATGGAGGTATTGGTAGGGTGAGCGTGGGGAAGGCACCCAGTGCTAGTTCTGGGAACAGGCCTGCTGTGATGTGCAGTTGGGACCTGCAGTGCTGGTTGGCAGCTGTTTTGTGAAGACAAGACTTGTTGGGCACCAGAACACCAGGGTCACTGTGCACAGTGATCATTTGGAAAGATAAATCCTTGCTCCCTTCAAGCAAATAGCCTTTGACTTGAGCTTCTGAGGCTACAGAGAGGCTACAGAATGTTTCACTGTTTGCATCTTGGTGCCAAGTGCTGTTGCAGGACATGTGTTCTTTAATAGGAGCAGCTTAACACTTCAGCTTAAGTGGTTGCAGGTTTCTCTGTCAAGGTTATGGGTCAAGGGTTGTGGCTGCAGGGGCAGTGGGCAGGTTGTGAAAGAGCAGATGATGCCAAAATGCTGTTAAGGTTGGGGTTTGCCTTCTATGCCAGGTCCTGAGCTAACTCTTTGGCCAATGTCTTGCATGTTTTTTTTCCTTGGTGCCCAGCTTTTGCAGAGGTGCTGAGCACTTCTGCCCTTGGTTTGTCCCTGAGAATATAAAAGGTGAGTGGCAAAAAAAGAAGTGTATTTCTAGACATGCAGTCTGCCAGCCCTGGCTGATGGTTTGTCACTAACTGGGAGACAGCACATAACTAAGTGCATGAGCAGAATCAACACGTGCTTCTTAATTTAGTGCTATGACCATGCCCATTTCCCATTTTTTCACTGGAGAAGACTAGTGCTACTCTTTTTTTGTGTTGTTTTTTTTTTTTTATTTTACTGATTTTCTGGCCTTTTATACCCACTTAGCTCCCATTTCATGTCAAGATGACAGTCAGGGTCAAAGCCGGGGAGAGGGATGATCCTGAGTCTGATACTTGTGCATTTCTGGATCATTCATTGATTCTGTTTGGATGTGGATCAAATGTGTGTTCACATTTCTGTCTAATTATCCAGACAGACCACATATCCTGGACTTCACTCCAGCTGCTGGAGGGCAGACTGTTACCTGATCCAGGACTAGCAATACCTGATCCAGCAAAAAGTCAAAGCAGACCAGACAAACAATACCTGACCTAGCAGAAATCCTGCCAATATGGAGTTAACTAGCAGTACTTTACACTGTGTGGCATCTTTTTATCTGGTCCTAAGAATTGCAAAGCTGGATTTGCTTGGTCATTGGAATATGGCCTCGTGTGCTGCTGCCCATCTCAGCAAAAGGGTCACTGTCAAGCAAAATGAGATCTGCGCACTCCTATGGGTCTGGGTGATGCTGTCTGGCCACAGCTGCTGTGGAGACAAGTCACTGAAGAGGAGGGTGGAGCTCAGGTCCCTTCATGGATATGGGAAGCTCAGTTGTCCGTTTGCAAGAATCGCTGTAGACAGGAATCTGACTAAAGCCCAGAACAACCACCACTTGTGTGCCTTAGGTCTGCCCTGGAGAGCAGCTGACCACATGGGCAGCTTTGGGTGTTGATTTTCTAATTTTTACTTTTTTTTTCTCCCCAGTTGGATCCATGGGAAGCAAAGGAGCCTGCATATATAGCATTTAGTGTTACTGTTTCCCAAAGGCCGAGGAGGCAAAATTAGAATATCCTGTTTACATGTCATTGGAGTTGTATTTGACCATCTGTCCCAAGGGTTTCCAACTTGCTGGATCAGGACAGGTTTTTTTATGGTCTGAGTGTCTTCCTGTCCAACTGGAAGAGAGGAGTGTGGCTGTTTGCACCAGCACTAAGTACCTCCCTGAGCTGAGCCTTTCAGCTGCATAGGACACCGAACTTTTCACTGTACCAAGATGAGGAAGATGAGGCTTGCCAGGTACTTTAGAACTCAAGTCCTTCATGAATTGAAAATGGGAGAAACCTATGGCAAATTCCTTTCTGAAATTGTTGTTCTTGCAGGATGTCCTTACAGGAAGGTACATTCCTTCTCCTGATGTTCTCAAAGCATTCACTCGCAGTGACTGAAAAAAACTGTGACAGATTTTTGGGTGATTTCCAGCTTTCCTTAAGTGCATAATTCAGCCTTTCTAAATAGGTTGGTATGATACCAACCTATGTGTATGCTTTTGTTTAGGCAAAACTATTTATGCTTCTGGAGATGCTGAAGAACCTCTCTATGGTAGGTGAGAACTAGTGAGCCAGTGTCAGCACCTTTGGTGGGTGGATGGTGGAAATGTGGGGCTGCAGTGTCTGTGTAGGGCCCTGGCAGTGCTTGTGGAAGAAGCTGCTGAGTTTGTAACCAGTGTGGTTATGTAATGCCATGCCTTTCCCAGACTGTCATGCTCCTTTTGGAAATACACAGTTATCTAAGAAAATAGAAAAGTGCACCTGGAAACTTTTAGACTAGTCTCCTTGTTTAATCATGAACCCATTTTAAATGTGTCAGCTGTAATATATGACCTTTTTCTGCCATATATTAGAGTGATGACTCATACGTGCAATGTCAGGAGAATGTAATGAAAAGTCTCTCCAGCTTGACGTCTGTGCAGTTGATGTTTCCAACTCTGATGTGCTGTGGAGTTCAGGGTATTTGGGCTGCATTGATGTGCTCTCAGTATCACTGTTATTACCTGGTTGCAGAGATTTTTTGTCAGCTGAAGCATTTGAGTTGATTCCGTCTTTCCCATGTAATCTCAGAAGGCTTTTTCTTTTAAGACCACACAGGTGTCAGTGACTCACATTTAATATAGAAAAGAGCCAAGACATAGACTAAAGGCTACTAAGCAAGCCAAAACCAGAAAAAGGTGCTGGTACAGTAGAGTTTCTGACTGATTCTATATTGTGAACATTGTCACTTATATAGGAAAAATCTGCAATGTGTAGATAAATATACTAACATTAGTGTGCGGCATCAGTAAGCACAAAGAAATTATGTTGACAGTATGAGTTTTAAATGTTTCATTTATTGTTTACTTACTGTAATAAAACCATCTCAATATCTGTAAACCTGTCACTGGAAACAGCTTAAATAAAACAGCAGGTCTACAGTCTGATCTGCATTATGCTAAAGTCTGAAGTAGTGGCATGGACAAGCATCTTGGCCCAGGGCTCAGGTGATGGCCAGTAGGTATAACCAGCTGTTAAAGCACTAGTATAAACTACAGTATCCATGCTAATTAAAAAACAAGTAAGTTCTTTGATAGATCTCCTTTACCACCATCTATGAACCGTCACTTCTTTTGCCCATTGGGATGTGCAGGGTTGCCCTCTTCCTAAATCGTTTGAGGATACAGCTGGACTGAATGCCCCTAGTGCTTTTCACCAGCTTCCCAACAAGAAGTTTCCCCAGGAGCACTGTGGAGCTTTGGATGTTGGTATTGGATCTTTCTGGACTGAACTGAGACCTGCAGGAACATCACTCACTTCTGCTGGTGGTGGGACCTGTGTGTGTGTGTTGGGCTCACCTGGCGACTCTGTGTGTGGTGGTGTGTCCTCCTCTGCCACCAGCTGTACAAGCTCCACTTTTTGCTGGCTCTTGCCTGTGTTCTACCACTGTGCCAGAAATTTAACATTCCTCAAATAGTCCGAATTATATGTGTGATTATTTTCACTGTATTCCAGGCAAAACAAATGTGGTTTGAGATGAAAGGCCTTGTTGACCTGGTCCCTTTGGGCTGGAAGACGTGGAAGTCCACAGCAAGACCTTCAGTTGTCTAGCAGTGAAGGGGCAATAGAACAGCAAAGGTCCTTTACAGACACAATTTTCCTTCTGAGTCATTCACTCCCAGTGGTGCTCACCTTTACCACTCCAGCTGTTTGTGTCTCCTTGCTTTGCTAATCCCAGGATTCACAAGGCACTTTTACAAGCAGGGTTTTCTTCTCTGCCTTTTTATTTTTGGTTAGTGCTTTGTTTGCTAAAGTAATTTGCAAGTCCTCTTGTGCTGTGGTTGTCAACTTGAGCATGAGCCTTGAGCAGTCAGCTGAGCTCTGCATCCCAGACAAACCCCAAGTGGCACAGACGACCGAGTCGTTCTCGCGTCTGCTCTGTCTTCCACTTCATTGCCCCAGTAGCAAAAGATCTTTCTATAAATGCCAAGTAAGAAATATAAATCATTCTGGAGCTGCCATGCACTAAATCAAGAAGCAGAGAAATGAATGAATATTTGTAAACCAAGTGTCAGTGTAACTAAAACACAGGGCAGAACAATGGGGCTGTGCTGTGCCTTGTGCCGTCGGGAGGCTCCGCGGCAGCCGGGGATCCACACAAAGGGAAGTTATGCAGAGGCTGCGGCCGAGGCAGGATGAACTCTGTGCAGATAGCGTCAGTAATTTCATGGTTCAGAGCAGTAATTTCAGACTGTATGAAGCAAGAAGGATTTGCTGTGCTAGCTTCAGGCTTTCACTGTGGAACTGGGTGGATCTACTTGAACAGTAACAAAAGCCTTGCAGTTTCCAGCAACTGCTAATCAGAGCTGATAGTGGCTCCCATGGCATCTCTCACTCTGCAGTGCTGACCTGGAGCTGCCGTGGTTCGATTCACCAGCACAGATGTGCCCTGGGCTCAGAGCTGCTAAAATATGGCATTGGGGAGGGTGGTGTTTGAGAACTGTTTCAACAACTTTCTGGGTTCCCCAAACACTTGTCCATCACCTCATCCTAGTTTTGAAGCTCTGAAGAGTTAATGACAAAGCAGAACAGGCTATGTATGGCTACTTCCAACACAAGTAGGAATAGGCCAAGTTCTGCTGGCAGCACTGATCCCTTGGGCAGGTAGAGCTTGGCTTCTGTCCCCTGATCAGCACTGTCATTCCTGGAACCATCCCAGTGCCTTCTTTCATGGCCATGACCTCTCCCAGCAGCTTCGTTCTACACAAGCCACAGTCTCGTTAAACAATAGGAGAGTGGAGGCAATGGAAGTTATTCCAAGAGCTGGAGTTAGAACCTAGAGCTTTACTTCTATGAAATCTCCTGTGAATGTGAACTTTGCTGCGTTCGTAACCAATCATAAATTAATCTCAAATTTTTATTTTTCTGAGTAAAGTTCTACACATGCATCTTCCTGTAACAGGCAGGCCCTGAAGTGATGGAGATATTTTTAAGTCAGCAGATACATATCTCAAGGGCCTAAGTAATTTATTGTATATTCCTTGAGGAGGAAAGCAAGGCTGGGGCAGTCTCAGTAAGGTTTAACAGTGACAACAAAAAGTTTCCTGGTCCACAGCCTGCTTCTTGTCTTGCTTTGTTTAGGCTGTAATTTGTGTCAGGTGTTGTGGCCCATGTTCCTCCAGTTTAGCCTTCTCCAGCACTTGCTGCAGAGAGTGTGTGGGTGGGTTGTGTTACTGGATGGGGTCAGGTCCCTCCTGGCTGTGGAGTGTTGTGGTGCCAGCTGTGGATGGGCTGGGGCTTGGGAGGGGAGTCTAAAATGTTTACTTGAGTGTTTCCAACTTTTTTTTTTGTCTGTCATTTTCAAGCTAATTCAAGTTGTGGTGTCTTCTAATCTTCTTCTAGGGCAGAGGGCAGTGCTGGTATCTTAGCCAAGCTGTTCCTATCACAGGATGTTGCTGCCGAGTGTATCCAGGATATATTTATTTGTAACTTGTACATACCAGATTCTATGTTAGATGTTGAATCCTTGGTACATTTGCAAGGTATTTGCCAGATGACAGATTAAATCCTGCATGGTGGCGAGGGCTGGGAGGGTTTTCTGAGGTTCCTCCCTTGCTACTGGCTGGCTCTGCCCCTATGCAGGTGCCTCATTTCCTCTGTCTGCCTCTTTCTGGCTGAGAGATGATGTATGTGCTGGAAGATCCCTCCTCCTATGGTTCCTGGAAGGAGAGCAGCATTTTTCTGCCCTGAAGTCACCTCTCTCCATCCGTCCATCCATCCATCCATCCATCCATCCATCCATCATGTCTGCACAGTAGCTGCTGCCAGCTCGGGCAGATGCTGTGGCAGCACTGGTATGGCTGCCTGGACTTGGCAGTTCTGGTGCTTCACTGTTTACCTGGTTCCTTAGCAAAATGTTTTTTTACAGGTGGTAGCAACGCTCTGTGTTCCTGTGCCTGGATGTGAGATCACTGGCTGCAGGCAGTGTGGGAACACGTTGCGTGGCCAGTGGTACCTGCAGGCATCTGACACAGCCCCTCCACAGCCCTCCTGCTCTTGGAGCTGGTCCCTCTGATGCAGTTTGATTTCTTCCACTGAGTTAAGGTTTCCCTTCTCCTTTGTTCTTCCTGCTTCATGGCAAGTAGGTTTCCATTTCCCTGTGCCTTGGCTAGGCCACAGGTGTGAAGAATCTTGTTTGGGACTTGTGTACAGATGGTCTTTTTCTGTCTGAGAGAAATAAAGGGGATTTTTGCAGTGTCCCAGGATGAAGTTCATGTGCCCTTTTCCCAGCACTGCAGAGTCAGGGAGGGAGTCATGTGTGCCATGTGTTAGTTGTTAATTTTAGCTTTACCATAACTCTTGACAGGGTTTGGCTGTTTCCTACTGTAGGCAGCATGTAGCAGTCATCCTGGAGATCTTAGAGCCATGGTGTGGCTGTAAGACAGTAAAGCTGCAGCTCATCTCTGAGCTGTGTCAGGGTGCCTATAGCCAGATTCTCCCCTGACTCACACAGCTGCTGCCTGCTGAAGTTGAGAGGCCATATGGTACCACTTTTCTTGCATTTGTGCTAAACCTTTGACTTCAGGTTATGTAAGGATGGCATTAGGCACAGGCTGAATTCCACATGTGTCTGAGGAGATGAAGCTTGGCCAAAACGTGGATATATATCTGCCAGGGTACATACTGCATTTAACCTTTCCATACAGTCTTTTTCCTAATTCTGAGTGCCTGGTCCTAAACTGGACAACTTCTAAAGCATAGGCTACTGCAGGGAATTCTTACAAGTACAGGCAGGCTGAAGAGAATCACACCTTTAATATCTTCTCTAGGTTGTTGCTGATACCTTTGCTTGTCGTAATGCATTGCCTTTTGTCTCAAGTCTGGAGCAAAATCACTGACTATATGAGAACATATTTGTCTGATTTTCTCCTGGTGCTGATATTAGTGTTTTGCTAGTGCATGAGTTACACAGAGAGCATTGTGCCTCTGACAGCTCTGTTGCCATACAGTGCTGGAGGCTTGCCTGGCTCGTGTCCAGAGATGATGTTCTGCCTGATGTTCAAGCTCAGGGAAGTGGACTGGTTCAAGGTGTGGGGAGCAGTAGCCATGTGCTGTATCCAAGTCCAGCAGGGAGTCCCTGGAAGCTCCCTCTGGTATCATTTTTGTTGGTGGTGTCCTGCTGTGGTCCACAGCGTGTGTTTGTTCACTCTCTACTCTCATGTTTGGTTAAATACTGTGAGGATGCAAACATCTCTTCACTGCACCCAAGGAATGCTGTGACTCTGTGCTCCTGCTCAGCTAATCTTTATGCAAGCTTTGGGTCTATGCAACATCTTGTAACATCTTTTTCAAGCTAAAGAGAGACACCAGATCTGTAGAGTGCTAAAGACCTGGGTGGAAACATAACAGAACTAGGGGTACAGCTGACTGCTTAGAACAGAGATGTTGAGAGGGGCAAGGAATCGTATAAAGGCTGCAGGGATTGATCTGAACTCATGTCGAGTGAAGTGTCAGAAACAGAACATTCCTTCATGGAATTTAACAAGATTCAGAATTAAGTCTGGGGGGAAAAAAAGTGATGTAGTTGTTATGTCAGAGCTTTCATAAGCTTGCAGTGTGCAGTCTGGGCTGTGACTGCTGGAAAACCAGACCTGAAGAGCCATGTAATCAGGGCTTTTCCTAGGCAGTTATGAACTTACACTGGACTCACACTGCAGTTGCATATATGTTTTCCAAAATGCATTTTTGGAATTTTACATACACTGTATGGTAATCATCTCTGTAGTCATTCATTCCTGGAGTTAATGACTAGTCCATTAGAGAAAACGAGTTAATAAACTGACAGCTGCTCTTAATGAATCACTTGCTTGGAGAGACCAATGCATGTTTAACTTCCACGATAAATCCTTCTTTTGCTTTTGATGGTTCAGTGGAGCAATGGCAAAGAAATGAGGTAATAACTTTCATTTATCAAAGCAGTTCAGGCTGTAGTAGATTTGTATATGAGAAATCATAGGTGGAAATGCCAGAGAATTACAGACTGTGGACTTCTGCTCTTCTCTGAGTAGTATGAAGTGTTAATGGGAAAATATAGGTCTCTCAGCATAACCTCATAGTCAGACAGACTATCAATAGCTGCCAGTCCTCAGGTACATGGTTGGCATGAAAAGGTTGGCAAGAAGTGTGCAGGTGGCTGGGGAGCTCTGAGAGCGCTTTTCTTTGCCTCTCAAGAACAAACTGAACTGAAATGTCGCACCAAGTATGTAAGAGAAGTAAGAGGTGGCTTGTTCCAGGCGTTCCCTGCACTGTGTGCAGCCCCTTCTGCCTTGCCTGGGGTCTGGGGTCACCACAGGGCTCATGGAATGTGATGGGACAGAGAGCCAGTCTGTGGGTGCTGTGCTCTGCTGGGAGTAGTTCCTGTAGCTGCTGCCTCTCAGGGCACCTTTTTCAATCACAGTGCCCACAGTAATCAATAGCCATCTTTGATCAGTTAACCATTAACTCATGGCAAATAGCAGGCATTTTCCATTACATTTGATAACAAATAAATAAATAGACTTAGGAGCCTTGGATAAGGCAACAAATGTTCTGGAATTTCCATTTCCTGTGTCAGGGCTGAACTAGCCTAAGGACTGGCATTTTCTTCATGCTTTGTTTGCAATAAACTGATGCATTTAGCTGACAGCTAGTTTGTATTACAGGTTTGGCTTCGGACATTGGTAGGTGTTACTATTTGTCCTCATTTAAAAAGGACAGTTAAAGTGAATTCAGATGAATTCAATATCAGATTTTCGAGACTCATTTAAGTATAAAGATAGAGAAAAACTTTTATTAAAATAGAGAACAAAAATATATGTTAAGAAAACCCTTATGTTAAAAGAAAACACCAGGTACTGGTCCCACCCTTTTGTTCAAAGAAAACACCTTTATCAAACAGTATAAAAATCTGGGAATTGAACTAATTATCTGAGGGTAAGCAGAAAAGGGAGGGAAGAAACAAAAAAAAANGCTGCCAAAACTTCGCCCCGGTCTGAGGGACTGCAGCAGGCAGGAGGCCCCGGGGCCACGGGCCTCCCCATGCTGAGGCAGCAGACCGGGGGGAGGGGGGAGGGCCGGCCCCGCAACACCCCGCTGTGGGACAGGGGCCCCGGCCCCGTCTGGGCAGGCACACCCCCCTGCTTGCAAACAAAAGCGGAAAAAGTTTTCCTCAAAACAAAACCATAACACTATTATAGTTGTTTCTTCACTAAAATTCTGAAACCAGATTTAAGATTTTTAAAAATTAATTAATAGATTTATTGCTTTTTGAAGTTTTCATTTTATTTGACAAATATGTTCATAGCCTAAAATGGCAAAATTGTGCCGGGGTGTTGAGGTAGTTGAATGAAAGGAAGGCTAACATCCCTTCATGACATGAGAAGAGGGAGTTAAAGTATAAACACCAAGAAACCCGAGATTTAATGAATGATCTTTCCATTTCAGTATTGGAAATTAGTTCTATATAAACTTGACAGTATCCCATTTAACAGTACACAGCCTGTACAGATGTTTGTGTTCATGCTGCACTGAACAGAAGCAGTTCAGTTCCAGAAATGTTGTTGTACTGGCTTGGCATGGCCAGGTTTTGGTGGCAAGGGGGACATAGGGCTGGGTTCTGTGAGAAGGTGCCAGAACTCCCCCCACGTCCAACAGAGCCAATCCCAGGTGGCTCCAGGACAGACCTACTGCTGGCCAAGGCCGAGCCCAGCAGAGATGGAGGTGATACCTCGGGGATAACACTTATAAAGGGGGGGAAAGTCCCTGTGCAACTGCAACTGGGAAAGAGGAGTGAGAAAATGTGAGAGGAGCAGCTCTGCAGCCCCCCCAGGGCAGTGCAGGAGGGGCAGGAGGTGCTCCAGCCCCCGGAGCTGAGGGTCCCCTGCAGCCCAAGGTGCAGCCCATGGGGGTCCAGGAGGGATCAGAGACCCCCTGGAAGAGCCCACCCTGGAGCAGGGGGTGCCCAAAGGAGGCTGTGACCCCGTGGGAAGCCCAGGCTGGAGGAGCTCCCGGCAGGACTTGTGACCCCTTGGAAGGGCCCCACACTGGAGCAGCCTGTTCCTGAAGGACTGACTCCATGGAAGGTCCCACACTGGAGCAGTTATAAAGAGCTGCAACCTGTGGAAAGGACTCATGTTGGAGAAGTTTGTGGAGGACTGTCTCCCATGGGAGGGAGCCCTGTTCATAATACGCTGATTTTTTGCCCAAAGAACTTACATTTGTACTTTCCATATATGCATATAAAATGTTCACAGCACAGCAGTGGAGAATTCTGGGTGATAAAAGCCCAGTTTTGTACATTCTCAAGTTCCTAGGCTATTACATAGATTAGCAATTTTGTCGATGCCAATTATTAATGCCCAGCTTGTGCATGCATTTGTAGAAATAGGGCCTCGAACAGCACATGGATCACAGCAGTTTCTTCAGAGTTGTGTGAGGCAAAAAAATCTCCATTTTTATTTTCCCCTGTGGTATTTAAAAGATATCACACAGCCTTGTCTTGAGGTGTATTGTCCTGCTACAAAGAAATAGAGACCAATGGACATCTCAGAAAAGCTTAAAAATCATTAGTGTCATGTATGTCACAGGTGGACATGGATTTTCTAGAGTTTCATTTTCTTCTTCATATGAATACAGAACCAAAGTGATTCTTGAGTTATCTCCCTGCCCTGGTTTGAACTCTAGAGATAAGCATAGATTGAAATAAAGGCTCTTAAAACCATGATAAAAGAGCTTTAAAAAAACCCAAAAAAATCAAACCACCCCAAAACCTGCTCTTTGCAGGGCTCACTGAAATCGTGACCTTCCCTGTTGAGTCTGCTGTTAGTGGAGCTAAGCACGGACTTTGCCAGTGCTGTGTTGGCTCCTGGTACTTCAGTCTCCTCAGAAGTTCATGGGAGACATCCCTGGCATCACCAAGAGCAGGCCTAGGCAGTGAAGGTGAATTTCTTACTCCGCTCAAGCTGAATTTTTGTTCTGAGGTCGTAAGGAAGGTAGAATCTTTGCTCCTCTGTAGTGTAAGGGACCAGGCTGTGTTTAGGAGTTTCCATGCTCTGTTCACAGAGAGTTAAACAATTACTAAACGTGACTGACACATCCACTTTTCTAGAACTGCGTGGCTTTCACTGTGGACCCACACTCTTGATGTTGCATTGCTGGAGTGGGGCAAAGAGAAGCGTTTTGGTTTTGGACTGAATTGTTGTTTTATTAGCGATTGTTGAATGTAATGTGGTAGAGAACTTAGTTGTGAATGTCTCACTAAACTATTTCTTGGGCAAGTGGAGTTATTTCGAGAGAGCGTGTGGGTTTTTCTGTCCTTTCTGATTGTACCTGCCTCTCTGGATTTCTGTCTTACCCAGCCTCAGTCTCCATGCATTGAAACACCAGCAGATTCTTGCCCCCCCCTTAATTTTGGGTTCATTTCCATGCTTTTGTCTCCCTGAAGCCACCTGCTGTTCCCTTGGGTACTTGCATGTATTCAGGGTGAGGAGCTCATTGATTTAGGGCGTGATGGGAGGGTATCATGAGTGCTGTGAATCAACAGCCTGGAGCTGGTTTTAGGAGCTACCGAGGATTTTAACTTTGATTCTCTTTCTGCTTTGTAGGTATTTGTATAAAGTGTGGAAAAGGTGTGTATGGAGCGAGCCAGGCTTGCCAAGCCATGGGTAACCTCTACCACACCAACTGCTTCACGTGCTGCTCTTGTGGTAAGTCAGCTCTACCATAGCCCTATTATGCGGCTTCCTTTTGTAATATGTATTCCTTTAGCAACCAGTGTACAAAGTGAGACCTCATCTTCCCTGCTTCCTGAGGCAAAATTCCCACACAGGACTCCAGCTTCCAAAGTTGTTTTTTTATTTGCCATCTGTAAGTGTTCAATGGTGTTTTCCTAAGCAGCAGCCCAGAAAAGTAGTGTTTGGTTGTTTTAAGGGCTGCCTTTACAAAATGGCTTCAACCTGGCTGCTATAAGCACTACATGCTTTAAATCACTTGTGTTTATGGAACTGTAATGTACATGTATCATTTTTGTAGAAAAAACGGTCAAATTTGTGCAGCCAAGCCCATATTTTTGTCACTTTCTATTTGCAAATGCAGCTCTAGTCAAGCATGTGTATTTGTCGTTTCTGTGTATTCCCAATGCTTAAAAATTGTTCCCTATGTTTGAATGGGACAAGAACAAATAGAAATTACTTGCTGAAATATCTTATGCTATTACAGGATTTTATTTTTGTAGGGGAAAACTGGACAGTAAATCATTGTCTCCACCTTGCTGTTCTTAGGATCTTTTTGGGTTTCACTTTTAATCTGAAAGCGATGTTTTTGTGTGTGATTTAGGGAAGTCATGGCTTTGCCAGGGGAAACGGGGCATGGAAAATTCAGGGCCAGCACTTTCACAAGTGTTTGCCTTAAGTCAAGCATTGTGAACTTAAGTTGGAGACTTCCTCAGTATCTTGTCTGTAACTGCTGAGAGCTTACAAATTCCCACCAAGTTCAAGGGAAGTATGAAAGCTTAATTTTCAGGAGTCAGGTAGTTTTTCTTGGTTTATGCACACATTTACTTAGGTTTCTAATATATGTAAATATTTGCCTGGATGTTGAAGATCTTGTTGTGATACATATACACAGCAAAAGATTTACCCTGAGCAGAATATGCCAAGAGTAAATTGTTTACAAAGAGGATTAATTAAGGATTAGAAAAAGAGTAACATATTATTGCCATAGAACCAAATAAGTTGATCATGAAAAGACCATTGTAAAGTTTACTTGTGAAAAGACAAGTGTTGTCTTTTCTCCTGAGATTTTGTACAGGTAAGTATTGGTTCAAAGAAACCTGCAACCTGAATGTAGAATTTAGTGACCTTTATAAATGACTCTGGACCATTACCAGATGCTGGGATGAACTCATCTCACACCTTCAGAGATAGCTCTTGACTTTGCTTGAGCCTGACAGTGGATGAGTAGCTATTTTGTTGGCTCTCAAAGCGAACAGCATCCTCCTTAGCATAGGATTACAAAATAAGATATTGAATAATATCTATCCACTCACTGCCAACTTTAATCTTACCTAATTGCATGGAGGGATTCCAGCTTCTCTCTGGGGCTGAAATGTTGTTTATAAGTACTCAGGACGCATGTTTGCAACCACAGGGATCTGTGTGCAGGTTACTCTGTTCCCTACAAAAATGTGTAAGGGCCATGAAATATGTTTTTAACAGCAAAATACAAACACACAACTTCATTACTTAAAAGCCCAACAAGCTTTTCTGACTGTTCTGTTGGCCAATGTACATTTACCACAGGACAACTCAAGACATGTCCATTAGGAGCACCATTCTGCCCCAACCCACAGTGCCATGGAATTTTGTGATTCACACGTGAGTCACCACACGCACAAGGAAATGCTGCTCCAGGTTGTCACCTGAGCCTCTCTTTGTACTGCTTGTAGGCTGAAGGGCCCAGCTATCATCCACCACGAGGTTCCACAAGTAAGAAGGGCTTGGATTTCATTTGTCTGCAACAAGTCTAATACAACCCCACTCAAAGGGGGATGTGTGGGCACTCCCTTGTGTTGGGCACTGAATAGGTGGGTGTGTTGCTGATGTGGCAGCAGTGCCTGAGGGCAGGAAAAAACTTGAGCAAAGCTTAGGTTCTGCTACATGCAAGTGTGAGTCAAAAGCAGAGCTTTTCTTCTCAGCTCGGCCCTGAAATAGTATCAAAATGAGCAGAGCTGGAAGCAGAGTGTTGCATTAACTCTTGTGTTTCTCACCGCATTTGGGGCTGTGCAGCCCATGGGAAACCCAGAGTGATTCAGGACAGTGCCAGTAGGTCTGGGACAGTGCCAGGCTTGGGACCAAGGGGTTGCAAGTTCTATGTATGGGAACTGCAGCCTTCAGTATGGTGCTGGAAAGGCTTTACAGGACCTCTTGTACAAGCAACCAAATGGAAACTTCTTACAATGCTGCAGTTTATGAACAAGGAGTTAATTTTGTGACATTGGTGGGACCCAGGAGAGACTCCTGTGCTGCAGTTTTGGTGCCCACCTTCAGAGGGACGAAGGTAACTGGAGGGGATCCAGAAGCAGTTGCATAGATGATTAAAAGCTGAAGAAAAGCTAATCATGAGAGCCCAGTGTATTTTGGGTATCAGAAATTATGGAAAGGACATGTGGCTGGAGCTTGTAAATACTTACCCATAAAACAGCATTAGAAAGTGGTTTCGTGTACTGGAGACAAACACAAGAGAGATCTTTTCTGGAGGCTGAAATTACACAATGCAAATAAGAAATCAAAGAGTTTTTCTACAATGAGGACGATTAACTGCTGGGATGAAATAACAAGAAAGGTGGCAGATTCTCTATTCTTCTTTGTTTTCAAATTAAGACCAAATGTCCTTTTGCAGAATGTTTTAAGTTGAGCCAAGATTTAGGTAATTGGGTGATTATTAATGTCACAACACACATACTAGTGCTCCTTCTGAGTCCTTTACAGGAGAGTAGAGGATGGTTCTCTCTGCCTGAAACAGTTTCTATGTACTAGTTCCTGTGCTTGCTTATGTGGGGCTTGACCCTGGCTGGATGTCAGGTGCCCACCAAAGCTGCTCTGTCACTGCCTCTTCAGCTGGATGGGGAGAGAAAGTAGAGTGAAAGGCTTGTGGGTCAGGATAAGGACAGGGAGAGATCAGTCACCAGGTACTGACACAGCAAAACAGGCTCAAATGGGGGAAATGAAATTATTACCAATCAAATTAGAGTAGGAATGAGAAATAAAAAATAGAACATCTTAAACCACCTTCTCCTCACTCCTCCCTTCTTCCTGGACTTAACTTTACTCCTGACATTCTCTACCTCCTCCCCCAGCAGTGCNTTCCAAGGGGTCACAAGTCCTGCCGGGAGCTCCTCCAGCCTGGGCTTCCCACGGGGTCACAGCCTCCTTTGGGCACCCCCTGCTCCAGGGTGGGCTCTTCCAGGGGGTCTCTGATCCCTCCTGGACCCCCATGGGCTGCACCTTGGGCTGCAGGGGACCCTCAGCTCCGGGGGCTGGAGCACCTCCTGCCCCTCCTGCACTGCCCTGGGGGGGCTGCAGAGCTGCTCCTCTCACATCTTCCCACTCCTCTTTCCCAGTTGCAGTTGCACAGGGACTTTCCCCCCCTTTGTAAGTGTTATCCCCGAGGTATCACCTCCATCTCTGCTGGGCTCGGCCTTGGCCAGCAGTAGGTCTGTCCTGGAGCCACCTGGGATTGGCTCTGTTGGACGTGGGGGGAGTTCTGGCACCTTCTCACAGAAGCCACCAAAGCCACCACACCTGTAGCCCCAGCACAACCGAAGTCTTTGTACACCAACCCAATACAACTTTGAAATCTGAAAGTAAGAGCATGAAATTGCCTTTCTTTTTTCAGTCTTTTTTTTCCTCTCAAATAACAAGAATTATCTGAACTCTCCTCCGGCACTTTTCAGTTTTACTTTCAGCACAATGGCTGTGAAAAGTAAAAGGCAATAACTGAAGAACAATAATTCTGTACCTGAAGACATCTGATTTAGATAAGTGCCCAACATTTAATCAGCTACAATTAAAAAATAAATAAAACAATATTTCAAACCCTTGGGAAAAGTTGTGTTTTGGAGACCACTCAGGCTGAAATATGATAATGAGCGATGGATCCTCCAAGGCCTCATTTCATCACTTGGTAGTGAGTGTTTTCAACTCAGCACAGACAAGTGCAGTTGGTGCAGAGAAGTGGAAATTTTGCCCAAGTCAGAGCCCTTTCTTAGCCACTTCTTGAGGTTCATCTTTGGTTTCAGTGCCAGGTGCCATCTATGAGGGTGCCCTGGTTGTAAAGGGCAGTGTGGCAGGATAGGCCATTCTATGCCTTCCTGGGAGCACACAGGGCTTGCTCCAATGCTCTCCTTTTTCACTCCCACCATCATATATCACACATGTTGGTTGCTTGTAATTAAGAGGAAAGCCAAAAATACACTCACAAATACATCTGTGAGGGCTCCAGCCTGGCTGGTGTGGATGGGTGAGGATGGAAGGATGGATTCTTTTGCAGTGCTGATGGTCAGTTCTTGAGGATATGAATGCAGAAAGATGAGGAAGTATTTCAGATACACAGTAAATAAACAGATATGAGACATTTTGTTACATCTCTGGTAAATTTCTTCATTGTCTTCCACAGTTCTGGCAACTTGGGGAAAAAAACTCAGTAATATATTAATTCGGAGTTGTACAGGATTTCCTCAAAAAAAGGAAATTTCACCTGTGAGCTGAAAAATAGAAGGGAAGAATAAATTACTTATCGGGCACGTTTTGTGCTGCATTTATGCCTCTCCAGTGTATTCAGTGGGCTCTGAACAGTTGAGCCTTGCTCCCATAACTGACAAAGTTCAGCATCTCAGAGGCAGTTGAATTTTGCCATGTCTCTGTAAACCCCTACTGCCTTCTGCAAAAAGCCATGCTCCTCAAATAGCTGTTTTTCAGAGGTCAGATAAGTCTCCTTAGGTAACGTGAAATCCAAAGTGATTTGGTTTCCTGATATCGGGTAGTTCAATGTAGACCTTTATCCACAATCTCTTAGAGAAATCAACTGAAGCTTGTTAGAATGGTTTTTAAATGTAGATTCTTTCTTAGCCCTGACACCAGCAGGACCTCTCAGCAAAACACTTGGATATGTTTAAATATGTTATATTACTCATATGTGAGCATGCTGTGCTGAATCTTAAATAACATATGTTAATTCAGGCAACAACATACACTGTCCCTTCTGTTAAGTGTCAAATCTTATCTTTGGCAGGAGTTCAGTTGCAGATTTTGCTTATGGAAGACAAGAGCTGAAATATGTCTGCCTGAAAAGCTCATCATCTAATTCCTCTTGATAGTATTTCAGAGCATGACAGGATTTCTTGAAGAATAATTGCTCTAGTGCCAGATTGCTTGTGTTGTCTAAGTGCAGGTGAACAGTTGCAGGGATTAATGGGCTCTTTCTGACAGTCATTAAAGAAGATAATTTATCAGGTGCCTTCAGTTTGCAGATCATAATGCCATCCACAGTGGTAGAGTGAAAATTTTAATTCTTGTGGCAATAATCATAGGAACTGCAATAAGATAAATCTTTACAATGAGCAATATCAGTTTGTTATTTGTTACTCAGAGGGTGCAGGAGATGGTCAGGGAGAGCTATGTAGAGCTATGGGTTTGAAGTCTCTGTACTCTCAAAGCTGAGATATATTTCACTGTAAAAATCAGCAGTGTCTTCTGCTCTCCAATGTGAAGGCAAATGCCTAAACATGCCATTCATCTTTAATTGGCGCTTTTGCTCCTGGCTTTAAGGCACAGGAAATCACTGCAAGATCAATCAGGAGCTTAAAGCAAACTGTATAAACCCAAAAAGATGCCGCTCATTTCTTACCTGGTAGCTGTTGACCTGACCAGAGCACCTCGGGGGTCACAGAGCAGTTTAATCCTCAGGGACAGCTCATGGAGGTGTCACAGTCCAGCTGGTGACAGGCACTGCTGCTGCCCAGCACCAGCCTTTGTCCAGACTTCACAAGTCTCTGGGAGGAGGATCCCAGTGAGGACTGACAGTCCAAGTGGCACAACCTTAGCAGTGTTACTGTTACCTGAGGGTGTGAAGGGCACTTTTGAACTGGCCCGTGCCCTCCAACTGGTGTGAAAGGGGAACTGGTTCATGGTCGTGGACACAACCTGCCTTTTCACCTTGAGACAACAGCTCCCTTCTGTCTGAGGTCTCAGTGCATGTAGATGTCTATTAATAGGAGGCTGCTCATGTCCCAGCTTGTAGGGAGAAGCTCCTTGTGACACTGGAAATGGTCTTTTGTATATTTGCTGCCCCAAATTGAACCTGTGTTTGCTCTTGGTGGCAGTAAGGTAGTAAGTAATGCACAGAACATCTTAAAGGAGCTGTGTCCCTTCAGTGTATATTTATCAGCAGTTGGTGAGTTTTTAAAATACCCAAATTCCCTGTGGAAGATTAATTTTCAATTGATATTTATTCTGTCCCCACAGTGTATTTATAAGTTTGGCATGAGTTGCTGCATCCAAATTGCATACTGACACACTGCTACTTGCTTTGTAGCCTTAAACTGTGTGTGAATGTAATTTTCACATAAAATGAAACAAAATTCAGTGTCAAATCTGTGAGCTCTACACTGTGTGTCCACCAGTATCTGAGTTGGTAATCACAGTGGAACAAATGTGTGTGTTTGTGTCAGTGGCTTTTAACCCTTTGTGGTGCCTTGTGGGTGACTTTTCAGTGACTCAGTTGGCGGTCCAGTACCTGTTTGTGTTTCTACAACTGCTTTGTGCAACTCTTTGGGCATGAAGGAAACACTGCAGGAGGACTTAGGGAGGGCAGTAATGACCTTGCTGCGAGGGGTGCATTGCCATGCAGTCAGTCTGCTGGGTAGCCGGTGTCCTCACATACTTTCCCCTGCCCTTCTCTAACCACATATTGTTGGACTGGCGCAGACTGAAATTTTGGGATTTTTGGTCTCTAATCCTGCCAGAGCCATTGGCTAATACCTGCTGCTTAGGAAAAGAGAGGCTGATGAGTGATTCAGTGCTGTGCATGTGGGAACATTTCTCCCTGACCCCCGTGGGCTGGAGCATGAGAGCTGGATGCCCTTGACTTGCACAACCACAATTGTTACTCATCCACATCTCGGCCCCATGTTTGCATTGAACCTATGGCCACCTGAATAAGCCATAACAGGAGCTGGCAGCAGGTCCTGATGCATGTGGAGAGGTGTGAGATTGGTTGCAAGAAGGGACCAAAGGATTTGTGTCTGTGCTGCTGAGGCTGTGGTCGGTGCAGACGTGACTGAGATAACCCTCAGCACTGCTGCAGGAGGGCAGAGATCTGTCTGAGTCATCCTACAGCTCTGGGATAAGTTACAGCCTGTGCTGAGCCCCAGCTTCCCATTTTAACACATATCAAGACATAGTTAAGAGCTATTTCAAGTATGTCTGCAACTGCAGTCCCAGGCAGCCCAGAGTGCAGAACTCAGCACAGGGAGGTGCAGAACTCAGCTGCAGGAAGAGGCAGTGGATGGTAGAGATGACAACTGGCTTCACATGGTCCAGATTCACCTTGTGCAGCTCTGAACCATGAATTAGTCTCAGCACAGGAAGGTAATCTGCTGATAATTTAAAGTCAAACTTGGACACCAGCCCATTTAAGATGCCAAGTACCTTCGGGTACTGATTGGTAGAAAAGTGTTTGCTTTATCTTGATCCATGGTTAGTCTGATAATATCCCAGGCTTTAGAAGAACAAAAGCAATGGGATGGGAAAAGAGTCATCATAAATGTTTGAGATGGGATCACAGAATACTCAGAGTTGGAAGGGACCCACAAGAACCATCCAGTCCAACTCTTAAGTAAATGGCGCATACAGAGTTCAAACCCACATAGCACCATGCTCTAACCAACTCCTTTATTTAGAATTTATTTAGTTGGGGGTTATATTTTACAAAGCATTTTGTAGTTTCTCTGCATTGCTGTTTGTTGTCCCAGCAGGGCACTGATCTGTGTGCTGGACTTCAGATGGACCAGTCCATTGTTGTGTGCCTTCTACAGACTATGCTGCTGTAGTAGATGTTATGTCATGAGATGTATTCAATTCTGTGACTAATTTAAATTAAGTTAGTTCAACTGTAGGAGAGAACCCGATTTTTAGGGGTGGCTCATTTGATTGGCCTTACTCCCATGGGGACATCTCAGATACTTGAAGATACATGTGCTTAAAGCTTTTTTTGGTTGGGAGATGTGTGTTTAGTATAGAGTGTCCCTCTATCTGTCTCTGAGCGCTGCTTTAGCTGTGGTAGAGCTGGAGACTGATGCCCAGAGAAAGGTGTCAATGATCAGCAGCTGACAGGGAACTAGGAAACATTTCCACCCCCTACTTCTGATGATCAGAGGGCATGTGATCAATAGTTGTCTGGTGGTTTGTCTCTGTCTCCTTGTTTCCTTGAAAGGTTGTAATTGCACTCTGCTACTAAAGATTCCAGTATGAAATGTATGGCTTTTGATGGTTATTTTAATTGGTGGGGGTTGCCTGGCAACTAATGATGGAAATTTTTCTCTGTGTTGATGGACTGACCACAGATGTATTCCTTCCACAATATTTTTGTATTCTTAATGTAGAACCAGTCAGTGAGGGCACCTGTGATCCTTTCAGGGGTTGGAAAACATAAAGTACAAAAAACATGCTCTAGTAAGGTTTCTGCCTCTGTTTTTTATTTCTGTAAAAACCCCCGAGAACCTGACCACCTCGTTGGACAGTTTTGTGGGTTTGAAATGTCATCTACTGTCTGGTGTAACAAGATTTCTAAAACTTCCCCATTTCCTTATTGGCATTTATTATCTGCAGGTCTCAATTGTTTTACCTGAAACCCACATCTCTTGGGTGTTAAATCTTTCCTTTTACTCTTTTTTTTTTTTCCTTGCTTTCCCCTCTGCCCATTTAAAGTGGAACATTTTCTTGGAACACACCTCAGTTTCTCCAAAAGAATAGATTCCCTTGGACTTCTGTTGAGTTCATCTCTCAAAGGGGAAGAAATCCAGATAATCCAGAATGGAGCACAGGCAAGTCACTGACATTACCAACAGATTCCCATTTCTGTAATGTCTAAGTGTTACCTGAAAACAAAAGGGAAAAACAGGTGGAAGGAAAAAGTGATGAAGAGGATGAATGAAAGGAGAATCACAGGGTTGGCTTCCTGTAACTTTAATGATCTGTGTTTCTGCTGTGTGTTGTCCCTATATAACTTGCAAGGTGCCCAGTCTATGCCTTAATGATGTCTTTACTCATCCCTTGTCTTTACTCATCTGAAAATTAAGCTTGCAAACTAATCTCTAGAATAATTTCCTATTTAATATATATCATTATTACTTCTTCAAGAACAAGTGTGTTTTATCTCTACACTTGCCACGTAATCAGTTCTGCCCTTCAGCACTCAGTTAAATCTGTTCTTCCGCTCACAACCAACTGAGCATTTCTTTCCCATCTCAGTAAATTTTGTGACACACACACACAAACTTGTCCATGTGCAAAAACATGTTCAGGCTCTCATGGTTTAGCCTACCCTACAGCCAGCTATCACCTGGATACTCTTCTGTCATTTGAGGGAATCTCCACCTTCCCTTTGTCGTACCTGTGTGATCTCAATGTTGCTGCTCTGAACTGACCCGAAGTGTGGTCTCTGGGCCACCCATTACCTGATTGTTTTCTTGGTGTGTTGGAAGGATTGAACTTCAGTTTTTGTCTCTGATCCAACTTCTGTGAAGTTTTCCATCTCCCAGAGGTTTCTTTTTCCTTTCTGCCTGCATTTGCTCTGGCATGTGCCTGCTCTGCTCTACTGAAGAATTCAGACTTACTTGTTTCTGTGTGGGCATCTTTTCTTTTTCATCTCAAACAAGAACAATGGATTTCTTTAGTCAAGTTCTTATCTGCATGTGAGTACCTTTTTCTTCAGAAAACGGTGAGCTTGTCCTCTTGCCTTTGGCACTGTTGGAAATCTTACTGTACCCTGCTAATTTCCCATTTTGATTTGTTGTGCATATTTTAGGCTTTTCCTAGAGCCTGGAATTCCCAGAGTCTAAGGACTCTGGACTGCTGGCAGATCATCAGCTCCATATCAAGGAGGCAAGATTATACCGCTGTGCAGCCATGGAAACTTCAGTCTGTTCTTCACCAGCAAAGCTCCTTTTCCAAACTTCCGAATAGTTTTCTGTTTTTATTTCTGCTGTTTTCCTGCTGTCTCCAGTCTTGGACCCTTCCCTGGTGGCAGTGCAGTGACAGACCTGTCCTCTCCTGCCAGGCCATACACCATCTCTCAGCCCAGCTCTGCAAGCCCTGCCTAACAAAGTCAGAGCTCTCAGCAAAGGACATGGTGTGAAGAGGAAATCTGGTTTTGCTGCTTCTGTTACTGTCCTGTGCTGTCTGACAGAAGGACACTGACTTTGCACCTTATCCATGCCTCCTGTCCAGGCTGAGTTATAAACTCATCCTTAATAGTAATTCTTGCTTATTTCAAGGGAGAGATGTCTGTATGGCTTGAAAACATACTGAAGTTCCACATCAGAAAGCAGCTTGGGTTTTACCTTATAAATTCATTTTACAGATCAAAGGTTTCCACTGCTGTTCTTCACCTTAAGGATACTGTACTGCTTGTAGGTCTAGAAAAGCTGTTTGCTGTAAGAATCTTGCTATGTACAAAACAAAATAAAAGATTTTTTTTTTTTGCTAAAGTTTGTCTTCACACTTATAAAATACGCAGTGGCAGCAAACTTCAGCATTCCGTCCTGCAGGCTTCCTTCTGCCAGAGGATATTGGCAGAGGACAGACAAAAAATGCTTAGTTGAGAGGACTGATGGGCTGGTGGTCACCAAAAAGTGGATCAGCCCTGTGAGTCAGAGGGCAGGATTTTACTCCACTTGCTATTGGCTTCCTTTTGCTCTTGGCAGATCACTTGGCCTGTCTGGCTTGGCCCATGTGGATGTAATTCTTCTCATCTCCCTCACATGGGTGATATTGTGCTGCTTTCATTAATAGTTTGAAATTGTGTGGAGATCCTGAGGTAGAAGTACTGGAGAAGTGAAGTTCTATAAATCATTAAATAATTATTGTTATATCACAAATAGATGCATTTGCTGGAGGAAGCATTTGCAGTGTCTGGCAGCCAAGCCATACAGCTGCTACAGCAGGCTACTGAAACTAATTACTTGCTCAAATAATGCATATTTACAGTTTATGGGGGACCATTTTGAGGATTATATATCATTAAATACATGGACTAATGTAAGATTTTAAAGAGACTGCTTTCCCAGCACTGCTCCCCAGAGCCCTTAGTGCCTGGGCCACGTCAGTAACGTTCCCATTCCTCTGTCCAAGCCCAACGTTGTGTTTTTAATTTATTTTCAGTATCCAAGGAATGCTGTCTTCAGTATTCAGAGGACTCTAAGTCAGATGTGAGATACAAATGCACCAGAGAAGCTTATCAGAGAAACAGGCTTGGCCTGAAGCCTACATAAACAACGAGACATTTTTTCTCCTTTGAATGCGAGAACTCAGGAGGATTGGCCAGTTACAGCTGCAGTGGGCTGGCCTTGGGCACCAATGAAAGTGCTTTGGTAAGCCCTGGTATTTGACATGATCTGAATGTTTTCCCTTCCTATAAACTTACTGTTACAGAATGACCAGCTTGGTTCTGGTAAATTGACTTTTACTGATCAGAGTTATTTACCAGCAGTGGATATTTTTTCCTATTCTTGGACTTCTCAGGGAATTTTAGCTTGGTTTTAACTCAGGTAATGAAGAGCTCTTGTTTCCAACCACTTTCTTTGCCTCTCTCCCTTAAAACAGGAAGAAACTCAGTAAATTTGATCTAGGCCAGAAAGCTGGTTTTTTCTCCCCTTCCAATAAATATCTCATTTCCTGAAAATCCTGCCTTTGACCAGAACTTCTGCTGAGACTTTTTAGATTTATCATCACTCATGGCCAAATCCAGTTTCAGTTGGTGTTGAAGTATTCTTGAGTTCGTGGAGAGCAGTGCGAGCTCTTAGCTGGGCAGCAGGAGCTTCACACTGACACTAATGCTGTGGTTTGCCCCAGGTGAGCCTCTTCTCCGTAGTTGTACGAAAAGCAGGTACTTTTGCAATATGGCTTTGATTATGAACGCCATGCCAGAAATAGTAAAGAATCATCAAGTAAAACCATCAAGATGGTTTTACTGTGAAATTCTTAGTATTTTACCAGCATGAAACCTCTGTGTGTCCTGTGTTGAACTGACACAAAAATCTTCATGCTTGCAAACTTGATCCCACGGTCTTGAGTTAGACACAGTAAATGCTTTCTGAAAACACACCTGAAGCATCCCCCTGCTGTGGCCTCCCTGATGGCCAGGGTGCAGTCCATCCGTGTTCCCTGCTCCTCCATTTCTGGGATTATTGACTCCGGGGGCAGTTCCCAGGCCCGGTATCTGCTGGAGCACCAGCAGAGATCCTGTGGTGTCAGTGTGTGGCTGGAAATGGTGCTGGGCTGCCAGGGTTGAAGGGAGGCTGGGACTGGTACCTGTCACAGACACGCTGTCCCCTAAACAGTCTCCTTCTTTTGCTGATCCACTCTCTCATGGGAGCTCACCAGCTCTCCTGGCTCAACATTCAAATTAATGAGAATTACTTTTTGAAGTGGTGGAGGAAGCAGGACTGTAATAACTTCGGGTGTAGTTCTGTGTTCCTCGCCTGCCCCAGCCATCCCAGCAGGCTCAGGGCACATAAGGAGTGAGGAGAGGTTCCTCTGGAATGGTGTTCAGTGTTTGCTGGACACCTCGTCCTGTCTCTCCTCTTTTCATGGACATTTAGGACTTGAGAACAGGTCAGTGTCCTGTGGTTCTGGTCCAGAATAACTTCCTACCATTGTTCTGTGGTAGTGGGTGCTTCAGCATTTCACCCACATCTTTGCTGTTTCTGGGTGATGAACAACTGCCCTGCAAGCCGGAATGGCAAAGGAATTTTGGTCCCTGAGCCACATCCCAGGAAGCTGAGTGACAAGTGAAGGTGTAGCTCAGTGTGTTTAAGCTGTATTACTGTTTTTGTTTGTGTGTGACTTGACTAGAGAGGTCTAGGGGCCTGCTGGAGGCAGGAAGTGTTGCTTATGCTCTCAGAGCACCTTCTTGCCCAGTGGTTTTGCGAGTGCTCTGGTCACCCTGAGCTGTTTGAGAAGAGACCTTTGGGGCAGAAAGGGGCAGAGGAGGCTGTTGACAGTCATGGCCTGTGCAATGGGGTTTAAACCGCATGGTAAACTCCGTTGTTCATGAGGATGCTGGACGGGGCTCTGCAAAGTCATTCCCAAAGTCCCCCATGAGCTCTTGCTGCCTTGTGGTGTTTGGGGCTGGCTTGGAGAACCAGGTTTAAGTCCCACGGAGACCCTCCCTTCCCTCTGCCCATCCATCCCATGGAATGCAGGTGGTACAGCAGTGCTGGGAGCTCGGCCAGGAGGTCCCTTGCTGCTTTGTGCACTGTCCTACTCCTTTTTGTCTTCACAGGCTCCCTTTAGAGATGCACAAAACCCTGTATTCCTTCCCGTTCCTGTTCAGGGCCCCATGCAACCTTGTCCTCACCTCCATTTCTGCTGTTACTCCTTCTCCCCTGTGGCTCAGCTGGTCAATCCCTGGCACTGCCATTATCCCCTGCCTGCTCACTCTGTCCAGCTCCTTCAGCCCAGCCTTGGCCAAGCAGGCAGCTCACTGGGGCTGGGGAAGGGGCTTCCAGCAGTGCTCCCTGCTTTGGATATCCGCTTAGACTTCCTGCCTCTCCTCCTCTTCCCCAGCCCCAAAGCTGATTTTTCTTACCTAAAACCATCCAGCCTTAACTCTTCATTTGCCAAATTCCTGTGAAATTGCACTGTGTTTGGAGTAGTAGTAATAAAAATGAAAGACGGGCTAGGCAAGAAACAGGCAAAGAATTGGGGGAGATTAAAGTGACTGCTGGAGGAAGCATCACCAGCAGTGGCTGCTGGGTTCAGCCAGCACAGCTGACTGGGCTGGTGCAGTGACTCTGCGCCAATAATACCTCTTGTAACTGTGTGCCCGTGCAGAGTGAAAGGTGTCTGATTTAGTGCATATTTAAAAGCAGGAATGAATTTAGCAATCATTTTTGATTACTGGCTGTTACGTCTCAATGGTTGTCTGTCAATGTGTTCTAAAACACAAGTGTACTGTGTCCTGGCATTAAATTAGATACAGTCATAGAACCCCAGTCACACGACTCCCCTGGCTGCCTGGGTACTCTGCACTGTCACTCTTCCAACTGCGTTGTCTGCAATTTTTTTCCTGCAAATAATGCAAATAACTTTATCGAGTGAGTCAGTGGATTACCAACCTTAGGAACCCTGGCAGCGTAAATTCAGACCCATGGAAAAATTGTTGAATCACTATTAACAGTCCAGTGATCTCTAGAGCAGCAGTCTCCGAAGCAGGGTGCACACACCCCAGAGAGTGTTCAAGATGATCCTTTAAGAAAATACTTCACTAGTAGATGTATATAATGTATAAATATATAAATACACATATATTGGGGGTGTAGGCACAAACATGTTTTACTTGAAGGGGAGCATGATCAAAGAAGTTTAGGCACTACTGTTCTAGAAGAAGGAAGAATACAGAGCCACCAGGACTTGTTCTGCAGATTCCAAGAGTTACTTAACAAAGGAGAATGTATACATTTGGGAAAATGGGGTTGGAAATCATCTACTTAAAACTCTTAAGAAAGCATGTAGGTGAGAGCAGAGATCATGTTCTCTAAGCCTTGTTTTTGAACAGATGTTATTTTTTTATTACCCTGGTTAAATTCAAGTAGCAAATCACCCCTGTTGTTTAAAACTGCTATTTCAGGCCATGCTGCATGAGGCTGGTTCATGGCGAGGGGCCAGCAGCTGCTCTCTCAGAAGTCCTGTGGTGGTTGACTGATGATGGTGGAGATAATTTGGTGTTACACACAGAGGTGGCTGTGCTGGTTTAGAAGTAAAACCGGCAGGAGAAATGAACCCAGTTTGGAGAGACCACAAGTCAGAGCTACCGTTTTACTAAAAAAGATGACAATGCACACAATGACACAAGAGAACAAAACCACTTTGACCCACAAGAACAAAGTACAACCCATCCCTCTGGGACAGGAACAGCACGGTGCTCCTGAGCCCATGCCCAGCACGGTGTGGTGCCCCTGGGTGCAGAGCAGAAGGAAAAGGAAAACCTGGGAGTTGGGATGATGGTCTGTTGAAGAAATGGTAGCAGTCTCCTCCAGAGTGGCAGCCACAGTCCTGCTGCAGTTCTCTTCCCTCTCTGGGTCCAATGAGATGGTTCCCCAGTCCCAAACTCCAAGGATTATATATCCCCAGGGCCTCCCCCAGGGCAGGGAGTTCACAATGGGTGTTTTATCTCTGTGAGTCGTGGGATATTTTGGATCCTTTGATGATGTGGGCCATTGTAAGTGCCCATTGTGTCAGTGCCCTGGGCCCATGAGCAGGGAAGACCCTCCAGCTGGGGGTGGAGGTGTCAATGTCTCCCCAACTCTTCCCTTATCTCCTGTGGCCTGGGGTGTGCAGTGTGCTCTGGGCAGCTGCTACCAATGATTTATCATTAACAGCCCCTCAGGAGGGACATAGAGGGTATAGAATGTACAGTCTTGGTTATACCCTCATAGTGATAAACCAGGCCCAGCCCCTGTAACTATGAGAGTGGCACAGCACGAAACCTGGCAGATCCATGCAGTGCCTGCATATCGAAACCTAGGGGAGGTTGCACTTAAATTCATGCAAAAGGGAAAGTCATTCTTTATCACTGAAGTTCTGCAGTGTAGTTCTGAGTGATTCACTTTGGGGGTCACAGCACCAAGGCATTTGGGGTATGTGGTTTTGCTGTATAGCTGTGTTTTCATATTTGCTTCCTTTTCCTCAAGCCCAGATGTTGGGCTGGTGAACAGGATACGCAAAACCTGAAAACCAGAGAAATCAGAAAGAATAACCAAGTTTGATGGGAGCATAGCTGAAGGCAGAGGTTTGCCTGGTCTTAGTCACCACTGGCTGTAGTGGTGAGTCGATGTCTCATGCTGGGTAGGGAAGAGAGGAAGGAAGTGGATTTAGTAGAAATTTGATTGCATCTACTTGGGCTCTTTCCAGCTGAATCCTGAGCTAAGTACATTCATTCTGAACTAATCGTTGTGGAGAATTGGCTGAAATCTTACATACTTCTTAAAAGGAAAGCTAAGCATTAAAGGAACAATATCCTTATTGTACCTGAGTGCGAAATGAAGTGAGTACACTGTCAGGAGCTGTACCTATTCAACTCTCTGGATTGAAAGCTGCTTGTGGATTTAGAACTAATGTGACCTGTTGCAGGAAGCTGTGGTCAGTCCACCACAAAATACCAAGGACAGCCCAAGGAGGGCTGAACTCTGATTATATTTCAAATTAGCTGAGCAAGCCCCAATTCATTTCAGTAATTCAGTACAACTATAATTTTCAGTTTTGTTTTGTTTACAGTAAAGTATACTAGAATATTGTCTAAAACACATCTCTAATGTCCTAGAAAGACTTTGTTCAAAGTTATGCAGGATAAATCTGAAGTAACATTATTAACATCAATAAAATTGCTCACCAGTGTGAGCAAGAGAAGAGTTGTTCTCTGTGCAGGTCTTTCAGATTTACTGCTAAACAATCTAAACCCAAAGACTGTCTTTCAAAACTGGCAGATGCTTTAATGCTTTGCCATTCTGAGTATTTTTTTTTGGTTGTGTACTTACCTTTCTAAGCCTTCTTAGTGGTTCTGGACCCAAGGACCACTCCCTGACACATTCTTCCATTATCCTATGAAGAAAAGAGTGACAGCTGTTGCTCAAGATGCCATCTCTAGGCACAGTAGAGCTCAACAATCTCAGTTCATTGCAAAGATTTCTCTCCAGGTAATGAGAACTGAGCACAGTGAGTTTGATTTCCCCAATGCACGGGTGCCGTTGTTGGCTGCTGAACCCTTTCTGGATGTGACTCAAATCAAGCATTGCTGGTGTTTTTAGGTTCAGCAACAGTGCCCTTTAACGCTGCTCACACTGAGGTGCTGACTCATATGGTGTTACTGGGAGGAAGACAGTGAACTGTGCAAATCCTTTCTTGTTTTTCTGAGACAAGGCAGAAGATGGTATAGGGAAATTGCTGATCTCCCTTGAGGCTCCCTTGCATGTTGCCACAGAACTGGGCTGTGTCCACTCCTTGTTCAACATGCTTTTCTGTATATTGGGAGAGGTGATGCTGCAGCTCACTGTGCAGAGATGACATTCAGCAACCTGGCTGCTGTTCGGCTCTTGGTCAGATTTCTGTTCATCTGCTTCAGAGCATGCCTAAGCTGGGACTGTTAATTGAGGCTGAACTTGAATGAAGAGGAGAATAATGACTTGCAAGGAAGAACCTGGTAGCAATGGTGAGGGGTTTGCAGTACCCTCAGTTCAACAAGCTTCCCTAACTTTGGCTGTTTTTTTGTCAGGTGGAGTCACCAATGGGTTCTTGCCCTGTTCTGAATGTCTAGATGTAACTAGGGACCAAACATCTTCTCTTCTTCTTTTTCTTTTAGTCTTACTGGAATACAATGGCTTCTTCTTTTGAATGTATTCCCATAGAAATTCCTTCCTGTTGTGTGTTGCAGCAGTTCACCCCTCACAAAGGTTGCTCATTGACTTTGGGTAGTGCAGAACCGATAGGTTGGTCCTGTCTCCTGCAGGGAGCTCATGCACAGAGTGTGAACTCCAAGTATGAGCTTGGAGTCAGGACCTCTCTGTTCCACTTGTACGTGTCCACTCCTGTGTTGTATAAAGAAGACCTGAGCAGAGGTACTAGGTAAATGCTGCTAGGTAAAAATACAAATTGTGCTGGAGATCTTCCTCAAGCTGCAGCTGAAGGCTGAAGTTTCAAGCTTTGGCTTACAGAGCTCTTTAGTCTCATGGTGAGGAATGCAAAGGTTCTTTAGGATGCAACAGAAGCTCGAGATCAGCAGAGGTTTAAAACAAACACAAGAGAAAGCTTCATACAATGCACAGTGAAACTGTGGGACTCACTGCCACAGGGGCAGCGTGGAGGCCAAGAGTATAAATGATCTCATAGAGGAATTAGACAAATTAAAGACGGATTGGTCCAGTGAGGCTATTAAATATAATAGTTATGATGCAACCTGTGGTGCAGGAAGGCCTTAAGTGCTGGCTGCTGGAAGCTGAGAGGTTATTCTTGGGAACACTTCAGCCTGTGTGAGCCCTGTTTATAATGCTCTTTCCCAGTGAATTTCCGCTCTTGGCCAGAGCTGGAGACAAGATACCACACCAGATGGATCCTTGTTGCTGACATTGTGGTAGTTCTTACTGGAGCTTGAATGAGAGTGCCCACCAGAAGGGAGAGAGGCCAGGAAGGTTGCCCAGGAGGGTTGTGTCCTGCATGGAGAGTCAGGAAGACTTGGGCTGGAATAGGCTGCATTTTGGTGAGGGATTTACTCTGCCATAGAATAGGCTGGCACTGGGACCTTGGGATACTATGATAAGACAAGTACTCTTTAAAGTCCTGGCAGCAGCTGAAAAAGTGGAATTCTTTGCTGCTAACAAGCAGGGGCTGTGATGGAATGGTGAAAGCTTCCCACAGTGGAAGCTACCTCGGGGGAAGAGCTGTAGCCCTGCCCTCCCAGCTTGCCAAATGATGGGGAGGCCTCTCATGGTTTTTACCCAGTGGTCTGTGTTGCTTTGCCCTTGTTCTTCACTTTATTGTTTGTTTTTTTGGTTTTTTTTCATTTTTAAACCCAGCCTCAGGGTGAAAAAAATTAAATTGAATTAAAATTAAATTTGGAGCTTTATTTTACATTTTCTTGTTAGTGTGGCTGCATGCTGGCGTATTAAGTAATATATTTTAAGACATATGTTAAAATATATGCCCAAAATAACTATTAGATTGGTGCAGGCAGTTGTATTTCTGTTTTTAAAGATATACTTGGCTTATGTTTTTGCAAGCTCCTTTTTAACATAAGTTCTTATGTTAGAATTCTGTGGAAATAATTTATGTGTTAACCCTGAAATTGATGGGTGGTATGGGATAGAATAAATATGTAAGTGGGACAGAAAGGAAACACCTGCCAATTTTAACTTTTGCAAATTATATGGAGGCTTGAAAGTATCTGCTAAGTTTATAATACAGTCTGCACAGGAAGGCTTTGCCAGAGTACCAGGGGTCAGAGATGTTCTTGTCCCTGCAGCTTTAAGCAATCTCTTGGTTAAATAACCTGACCTAAGAGTAGGAGGAGAGAGAAAGGAAGAGAGAATTCCACACTAGAGTAAACATGCCAAGAAAGGTGGGGTTTTCCAGCAAGGTAACAAAAGATACTAGCTATCTATCTACACAATCCTGCTGGAGGCTGACGGCTTGAGCCATGCAGCCAGGCTGGGGCAGAAATGTGCCCTCCACATCCTCACCACCCAGCCCAGGACCAGGCCTTGGTGGGGCCAGTGCTGTGGATGGTCAGAGGAGACACATCACCTGCCTCCCTGGGGGGGCTGGCAGCAAAGGCACATGGGCTGGGTACAAAGGTGCTCGTTCCCTTTGGAGCCGTAGCTGACACGAGGCAAAATCCTCAGGAAGATAATGAAGTTCTTCATTTTGGCATCATGGCAGGTTAAGGTAAACTGCAGAAGGGAGTCTAGAGTTTACTTTGGACTACAAACATGTCAAAATGATAAACTGCCATGTTTTCATCTGGATTTTACCACAGGTTAGGGAGTGCATAGCAAAGACAGACTTTTTTCTAGCAAAGATAGTACCTTGGGGCAGGTCTACAGCCTGTATGAGTTGTGGTGAATTCAGTGATGCTCTCAGGTTTTACACCAGCCCCAAACTCAGCTCAGCCCAGTGAGGTGTGCGGGGCAGGAGCTGGCACAATGCTCCTGTGCTGGAGAGGTGGCACAGAGCAGAGCCTGGATACCAGCCCAGAAATGGAGATGATAATTGTATTATACAAGAGTGTGCTTTTGTGAGAGTCCAAGTAAGAGCTGGGCAACAGTACTGGGGAGGAAAAATAGTTAACTGCCATCTGCCTACCCAGGACAGACTTGAGGTGGAGTGAGAGTGAAAGCTGACTTTGTAGCCACAGTCAATTTGCACAGAACAGTTTTGTTTTGTTGTACAAATAGGAATTAGTACATGAACCTAAACTATAGTAATTTCCAATTAATAATTTGAAAATAATTTATTTTAAATTATAATTTAAATTATAATTTTTAAATCGTTTTATGCTTTCCCTACATCAATATTTTTTGCAAATGAATCTCCTAATTTCTTAAAAGTTTTCGTTCATGTCTTGCTATGTCTGTCTACCTGATGATAATATTTGATTAGAATTTGTTCACAGACTGAATACTCTTTCCTGAAAGAACCTATGTAAAGGGAGAAAACAATACACATCCTGTACTCCACCTTCATAGGCCTCCAGCATACGATGCCACCTTTTGTTTGCAAGAGTTTAAATTTCAAATAAAATCCCAGCATTCTTTTGAAAAAAAGGAAAGGGCCTCTCCCCTGCTTAGATTGTCAAATCCCAGACTAGCCCGGAATTGAATAGGCCAAGTCAGTGACCTCAGGCAGAAAGAATGTTGGTTATTTACGTAGGGCTTCTGCTATTTTAGCAGCAAACCTTTTCTTCTGAAAGGACAATGTATACTGTTTTGTGTTTATGGCAGAGTAAAAAGCTTGTACATTTGAGATTTGCATCGTAATAGCCTCGTAACTCAATATGCAGCATCCTCAAAAATAGCAGTGCACTTGGCTCTGTTTTGTCTTAGCCAGTGCAGGTCTTTTAGAGGCTTTTACAAAAGTTCTCTGAAAAACAGACCTTAAGACTCAGCTTTGGTGTTGCTTTGGTGGCTTTTTTTTTCCCTCTCCCCGGAGTTTTGCTTTTTTTCAAAATCTAAAATTACACGTGGTTTCTTTAGGAGCTATCAGGCCAGTGCTCAAAATATTTTGATGCATCTCAAGCTAAGCCGTGCCTGCAGCTTGTAACCAGGAAAACGTGTGAGTGTGTGTGTGTGCAATTCAGACACCGAGCATTTGTCCTGAAATAATGGGGGATCTTTACAGGCATTCTGGCCTGGTGGATGAGCCTGCAATTCCAAATGGTTTGTAAAGTGTGCCTTTCTCAATAGATCGTAACCATGATGAGCTATTGTGTGAGTAAAGCACACATTTAGGATCCAATCCTGCATTCCTTAAAGTCAATGGGAATCTGAGCGTGAAAGGAATGCAGGATTGGGTCCTGAAACAGGGGAGCAAAATTGTGTGCCAGATTGCTTTGAAAAGAAGAATACAGCACATCCACAGTAGCCACTTTTTAGTGTTTCAGATTTCAAACGGCTGGAGCCTGTGAAAAGTGGCTTCTGCCAACATGCAATATCTTCTATTCAAAGGAATTTGGCAATGATTCCCACCCCCACCCCCCCCAATCTTAAGAACCCTGAAAGCCCTAGAAATTCACCCCTTCTTTCACAAAGCCGGAGCATTGTGAGGAGGGGAGGGGGCCATGGCGGTGGGGGATGGAAGTTTCTCCAAGTCCAGAGGCTGGGCTGGGCTCGGACCCCTCCTCAAAACCCCTTCCCAGTACAAACCCCCGCTGCCCCGGCCGTGGTGGCTTCATTGTGGGGCTCCATCATGAAGAGCTTGTACTTGGTGGCTTTGTGTGACTCCACTGTAGGAGACGGAGGAGAAAATTCAATTAATAGTTATCGAGGGGGCTAAAGCAGCCTCAGGTTCACACCCCACTCCCCACTCCCACGTTCTCAAGTGGGTGAAGTGAGAGAAAACTGTGCAAAGAAAACTGTGCAGATGGGCAGAGGGAGGAGTGGGGAACTGCAGGCCTAAACTCACGTGCGGGTAAAGGAGGAATGGCAACAAATAAAGAAAAAGTATTGGAAGCTTTTGTTTTCTTTTAGCACATCTTCAATTCCTGGGCAGTCAAACCTCTACTGAAAGGGTACACTTCTCCTGGGTGAAATTCTGTTTTAGCTAGAGGCAACTGGACAGAGGAGGTAGCAGAGGTGGGTTGTTATTACATAATGTTTTCAATTATTTATTCTGTGGGTGTAAAACTTGGTATTTTTCTTGAAGTTTCAGCTCCTGGAATCATCTGGTGACTTAAAATTTAGCTTCCACTGCTCAGAAATAGTAGCTGTCAAACCTGGGGGTTTGTGGACAACAGGTTTGTGTTCTGGAGGCTTCATTCACTCTTCAGCTTTTGAGCTGCGTGTGTCCCGGTTTCTCAGTCATTAGATGGTGTCACACAGCTGCTCTTCAGAGCGACTTCACCCCTTGCATGGCAAGAAAAGCTGCAGAGTGTGTTAGAGGTCGGTGTGAGGCTGCGGACAGTCGTGCCACCCTGGTGTCCTGACCAGGACATTCAGGAGATCACCTGGGCATCAATGGCTCTGCACGGGCTCAGTGCTGGGCATCCCACAGCTATGGGGTGTACAAGAGCATTTGGGAATGTGGGCAGCTTGTGGATGGCACCACAGACCAGCTCAGAATCAGAGCAGCCCCAGACTGAGAGCTCCAAGGGGTTTTGCAAAACAAAATTACCAGGTTTGGCCTGGTAAAGTTAATGTTTCCATTGAGCAGTGAGGGAGACTGTGGCCATAGGGAGAAGTATTTGCTTGTCTCAAACTACCTTGTGTCTAGTTCCACTTGTACAGGGTTTTGGGACAATACCTGGGAATTTTCCTTCACTGTTAGGATAGCTGGGAAATATCTGAGCAAACTATCGGTTGGATATTAGTCCTGTGTGTTTCCATGTCGCTGCAGTCTGAACAGTCTGGGAGACTAAGACTAAACACTGAACACTTGGTGCTAAGAAGAGACCAGTAACAGTGCTGGTGTCACGTCAGCCACTGCAGAGATGGCGTCTGAAGCAGTTAACAAGCAATTAGGTCCATGGTTAATATTGCTAACTAAAACAGATAGGCACAGTTCTTTGGTCAGCCATGCATGAAGAGCCCAGGCTGCCACACTCAGAAAGCTGTGCTGGTCACAGACCAGAGCTTCCAGAGTGCAGAGATTGTCACCGAGTGTCCTGTTCAGCCTTAGAACTGACTGTTCATAAAACAAGAGGGAGAAATCTCTAGGAGAGGAGCACTGTGATACTTTTTTCCTGCAGAAAGGGCTGTTAAAGAAGGATGCTGTGTATCTGTGTTGCTGCTGTGAGATGAGCGAGGAGCTCACAGGTGCCACTTTCCCGTCAGGAGCAGGGCATGGCCATGCTGAGTGCTCAGACAAGCCCCTGGCACAGGGCAGGTACTGCCCTCCTGCCTGGTCCTGCCACTGCCTGCATGGGAGGAGCAGCCTCAGAGCTGAGCTCTGCATTACCCAGCTGTGTCCCAGCCCACAGCAGTGGCAGCTACTGCACTTGTATTCCATAGTGATAGCTTGGGCTGTTCAGACTGTTAATTAGCTCTGCTCTAACGAATTTCCTCTCTTCAGCAGCGATACCTACAGCTGAACTCTTGGATTGCGCTCCAAGATTTTAATTACATTTTGTGACTAAAATAGAATTCTCTTGTTCCACACAGGTGTAACATTAGAAATAACAAGGACATTATTAGTCATCTTGCTCTTTGTCCCCTCTAACACTGAAACTTTCCCGCATGAAGTTACAAGAGGAGGCACATATATCTTGAGACTTTCACGAGATGGTGTATTTTTTTCCAGCGTGCTGAGAATCCTGGGGATGCACCAGGCAATATCTGGGAGGTGAGGCTGGGGCTGCAGCATTCCCATTGTGTCAGAGTGGCGCTGTTTGAGTATTGTCAGGCACTGAGACAATACAGGCTTTTCACATGAACTTGCTTACAACTACAGTACTAGTAAATTGTGATTATTACCAAATGATTGCATGTTTTTAATCATCAAAGTACTTAAAATATTATAATAATGTTTTGTCACTTTTCAACTTCAAAGCAAGCTGCAAACAGTAATTAGATCTAGTAACAATGCTGTGACAGTGAGACATTGCTATCTTCTGTCTTACAAAGGCGGGGAGGGGGTCAGTTGCATCATCCCTTGTGAGAGAGATCTACCACTGAAGGCTGTGACTTGATAAAGTTACCTCCCCACAGCCAAACACTCACGGCCAGCAGAGGCAGGGATGGCCTGGAAGATGCTTTCCAGTCTAGAGGGGAGGGGGCAGGGTGCTTCCAGTGCTCTTTTGGAGCACCTCCGGGAGAATGTAAAACCTGGATTGATTCTTGTTTTGTTCCATGGGGTCCTGGAGCAGCTTCTGAAACAGCATTGGAAAAACATTTACCCCACCTTGGCTTCATGGCTGATGTGTTTTCACCACCCAGCAAAGTGTTGCAGAGGCTGGAGAGAATAGTTCTGACTGTGTCATTTTTCCTTTTGCAAGACAAGTCTTTGAGTTGAGTCCTTTGCCAAAGCAACAGTTCTCTCATTCCTTCCTTTTAGTTTGCAACATGTAGGAGATAAAAATTGTGCAGGAAGTAATTGGTAGACACATTTAAGTACCAGAGACTTATAAACTGGTTAAATGTGAAAACTGGTCTTAAAAACCTAGTGGTGATTCTTCTTTAATATATTTTTTTAAAGTTCCAAAGGCCTGCATTCTTTTGGATGTTTCTTGTGTTGATTGCAAACACCAGTTGTGATCAGTCCTTGGGACAGAGTAATTTCTAGCTTTCATTTTATTATCTACTAAATTATCTCCATGAATTTTTGCACTGTTTGCTGGAGCATTTACGAGGTCTCTGCCTCCCACATGAGGAGCCCCCTTATCTTGGTGCCCACTACCCCTCAAGAGTGTGGGTGTCAGTCAGGAAATATAAGTTGCTGGCATTTGTCACTCTAAGTGCATAAGCTTCAATTTATATGGTAAAACAAGGCTGAAGAGCCCTCGGGGAAGAAAGGGCTTCCCTCTCAGAGCTGGTGTTAGTGTTGAGTGCCTGCACACAGGCTGCAGGCTGGGTGGCCTCTGCCCCATCCCGTGTTCCCTCCACACATTCCGGGCCAACCTGCTGCTCTTCTGGTTGGGTGTGAAGCAGAGCCTCTTCCTCACTGCTGCTGGAAACTGGTCTGACAGGGCAGACATGCCAAGGATGATATCCAGCAGGTGGAGGAACCAACTGCAGTGTTTGTGAAACCCCACACTCTCAACTCTGCATTAGGCTGCTCATTACAATTGCTCATTATTATTATAATGAGATATCAGCAAGTTTCATCAAGTTTTGTCATAAGCTCTTGACTTTTTTTGTTTCAATACTAACCAGGCTTGGCTAGACTCAGCCATTCAAAGGAAAGCCAAGCAGCAGGTCCTGTGTGCCAGTGGGCAGGATGATGGTACCTCTTCTGGCTGGCCAAGTGCTTGACTCAGCAGGCTAACGGAACATCAGGGGGTTTTTAACTTGTAGTCTCTGCCAAACTGATAATGATAGGTTATGGCTACACAGAACAGGCTGGGGCTGTGCAGGGCCCCACATTATGCCAGGACCCTGAGGGATGAAACCACCTTGTGCAGGTATCCCAGCCTCGAGGGGTTCACCCACCCTTGCTGCACGACTGCCCTGGGCTGGGGGTACCAGCACTGCCTCTCCTGGGATTCTTGTCTCCCTGACTGCAACTGCCAGCACTTCCCTCTTGACTGCAGTTTTCACTTAGAGTGTGATGTTTGACCCTGTTCAGTGCTGTCATTTAGCAAAGTCCTCTGCAGGGCAAGTGGAGCATATGCTTTTGCCTTATTTCTAAAATGCAGGATGTAGAGGCCAGTGTAGGCACCCATAGCTGTTTGAGTGATAACTTGCTGTTTCTTGTTTATGGTGTAGTTATTGTACAATCCCTGAATGAAATTCTTCTAAGGTAAAAGGCCTGTCCATCTTATTAGTCATTGCTAATAATAGTGATTATCATGTGAGCAAGCTGCTTGCCTGCTTTATGAGTTTAGGCAGGTTGGTTCCCTAATAGGTGTCTTGTTTTTCCAGATGGAAAATGGGGAAAATAGTATTTTCCCTCCATTTTGAAAGATGTTGTGCTGAAAGTGGTGTGTAGACCAGAGGTCTCAGGCTTGCAAGGTGGGCTGGGAAGGGGACTCACAGGGGTGCAGGGGCTGATGTGGAGGGTCCCAGCTGGGCTGGGCTCAAGTGGTTCCATGTCAGGGAATCACCTGCCAAACACATCTGATACCTGAAGTGTCTGAGAGCCACTCCAAAACATCAGGTTTGGTTTGAGCCATTTCTGTCAACCTCAGCACTGCCAGGCTCTGCACACTGGGATGCAGAGTGGGATATACAGGTCCTCCTGCACCTTCTGTAGTGCCTTGGGAGAGGCTGATGCTTCTCCACATCAGGACATTCCTTTCCTGCAGAGATCCTTCCAGCATTGGGGTTTGGGATTTGTCCCTAATTGCCTGTGCTACTTCTAATAGGTATGTGGTGAGAGTGATGGGCAGCAGTTCTTCACCTGAAGCAAACACCTTGGCAGGTGAGCATGGTGGAAGTGCTGCATCAGCATGTCCAAAGCAAGGCCCTGTTCTGGGAGCAGCCACTTCATATCCATCACCTAAAGACAAGTTGTATACCAAGACTGCCTGACAGAGACAACATGTCCTTTAAAAAGCCATTCTGGCCTCTTTCCCTTTCTTCCTTCCATTCCATGTACTTTACCTTTCACTGGAGAGGTTTCAAAACCACTTGGATAAGCAGGAGAGAAGATCTAGAGGTGGTTACTCCTGCATCAGTTGAGAGAAACCATGACCCCCTGATTGCTGTCCCAGCCCTGTGCCTTGTTTGGTGGATGGCCCAGTTTTACCCAAGGCTCTCAGAGGAGATGAGCACATTGCCCACACTACCAGGCTCCTGGCCCCCACCAGAGCTACCAGGCAGCTGTAAAGACAAACAAGAGCTGGCTCCACCTACCAGCAGTATGGAGACAGCAGCCCATGAGATCGACAGCCCAAGAATGTGCACACAAAAGAAGCATTTCCCTCGGCCACGACACTAAAACCACCAGACAACCGCATGCAGCATGTGATTTCCCAAAAGCATCAGCCCAGATCCCAACTTCTTTGTGCCACACACTGTTTCCCAGGGTCAGATCACAGTGGCAACGTGTAAAAGGCACTTTCAAGCACTGAAAATTGATTATATTTTCCTCAACATGGTTTACGGACACTGTGGAGAGCACTCCTGTCCCTCAGTGCTGGCTCAGCCCGCCGGGCCTCGGAGTCAAATCCTCCATGAAGGCCAGTGGTGTTTATGGTGGGCTTAAGGAGATGTCCAGCTTTATTCTGTGAAGTGAAGCTTGGGCAGTGACCTGGGAGGGGCCGTCTGTTGCCCTGTGGATACAGAGCCTCTTGCCCTCTCCCTGGCTCACATCCCTGCCAGCACAGCCCGAGGTGGGTCCTGTGCCAGGGCTGCCAAGGGCTGGTGAGAGCCCCCATGTGCTGGCCAGTGGGACCCTGGCAGAGTGGAATAAGGTGAATTGAGATGAGTGCAGTTCCCCTTTTCTTTCTGGTTTTACACTGACAAAACGGTGTTGCTTTCAATGGACCAGCTCTGGTGTAAGACAGCTCTGATCTGCTGCATCTCAAAACTAGTTTGGGCTTGGTGGTTCTTGAATTCTTGGTTTTAATCCTTTTTGTTGGGACTCTCTGGAGTCTGCTGTGTATTTCTTCACTGTAAAGGGAGCCGTCTGTTAAGGAGCATCACAGGCTTTGTCAGTTCCACAAGGGCCAGTGAAATGGCAAATGTCAAAACTGCAACACAAAATCTCATTTTCAGTGTGATTTTCCTGCCCTTCCCTCCATCATGTGTGCCTTGTGCTGCTTTAGTGTCACAGGGAGCTGCTGGGGCATTGATTGTTAATATTTTTAAGGGTGGCAGGAACATCCATATGCAGTGTCCCTTGTGTGTTCTTTGGAGATGGACGCGCTGCTGCTGTTGCTTGCAGTAGATGTGCCTGCTGGGATTGCACCTGCTGAGAAAATCATCTCTATTTGCAAAGGAGCCATTTTCCCCAAATCACTTTTAGGTTTAGATTTCAAGTTTTCCAGGTGCTGGTATCAGCTGGGTTCCATAACCTGCACTTAGAGGTAACATTTAGGGGGTACCTAAGGTAAGGTTTGGTACCTGATTTGGTAAGGCAGGATAGAGCCACGAGCCTGACCCTCACCTGTGTCTCTGGATAGACACTGTCTCTCCTCTGGGAAGGAGTGGTGCCTGGAGCAGACCCCACAAACAGGCACAGCAGGATATGCTTTTCACTTCATATCCTGAACGACTGGATCTGGGGTCAGAGCACAAAAATCTGACAGTCCTGTGTTTTAACAGGGAGAAGACTACGAGGAAAAGCATTCTACAATGTCAATGGCAAGGTGTACTGTGAAGAAGACTTCCTAGTAAGTAAGATTTCAGGCATTTTATTATTATGGCTGAATGAAAACGTTCTTTTATAGTGGCTTGTTTGCTCAGAGATATGGTTTGATGGGTCTCATGCCAGTGGTGGAACTGGGAATCATTTCCCACTGACTCCACAACGGCAGGATTGGGCCCTTATCTGAAGTGGTGGCTGTAAAACCAAGTACAAAACTGTCCATAAACCATCACAAACTGTAAATTATGAGAATAAACACTGGGGCTGCTCAAGCCTGGGACTTGAATTGCAGCCACAGAGCCTCACCTGCCAAGCTCAAAGTCAAACATCTGGAGAATACCAATCCTAACAGGAGGGAGACGTTCCTGACGGGAGCACGTCAGCGCCCTGCACACAATTGCTTTGTTGCAGGCACACCTTAATCCCTGCTCTGCTCCCAGTGGTGGGGTTGAGTTGGGATTAGCTAAAACCCCTTGGCCACAGAGGGGCAACTCCTGTTCTCTCTGTGCTTTACTTTAGTAGAGACTAAGTCATGAAAAGAAAAATGAAGCTTCTTGCTGAGCTGTGTTGTTCCAAAAACAAAATCTTTGAACAATTAAGGGTGAGGATTGTGCAGTACACAGGGAATGATTTGATAAGTGGCAGACCATTTAGAATTAAGATGAAGAAGGACAGCGTGGCTGGGAATTGCAATTAGAGAGCAATGATATATTAGAGCTTAGAGGAAGATGAATTGGAGAATCAGTATGTTGAATTTATACCACCTTATTTATTCAAATACTGTTGATTTAGAAGCTTGGGTCTTCCAAAGTGACTTTCCATTTCTAAGGAATACATAACCGTGCTTTGTGCAAAGGTTATGTAACAAAAATGTTACTGGAAGTTCAGAGTGTGCAAATGCATTTCTCATCAGTGCAATCCATAAAAATCATGGAAATTCCTAAATTATAAGCTATATTTGCCTTCATGTGTTACCTTTAGTCACAGCCTACTTGTGAGCAGAAGCCTGTTGGAAAAACCCAAAATGTACTTTGTGCAGAAAATATGTTTCTCATTATAATTGAAACTTTTTACTGTTTTCCTTGCATTCTGGAGAGAAAATATTTTTCTCCGTTGCTTTTTTTCATCTTTCCTGTGTTTCTGCAGAAGCACGGGGAGAGGGAGAGGAGGTGGAGTGTGAGAGGAAGGGGCTCAGACATTTTTGATTTTTAGTTTCAAGTGTGTTGGAACGTACTTTCCTCATGATCAAAACCTTTCATCCAGACTTAATGACATGATTGTTCTTTTTAGCTTGTAATTTCAGCCCGAACACGAGAATTTTAAATCTAAAAATCTTAATCTTTTGGAGAACATTCAGTTTTCTTGGGGTGGAAGGAGAGACCCCTTTAGCTCTTAGACATGTACTGTAGTGGGCTTCTGAAGGGAGATACTTGCAGTGATTTTCCCAAGAAAACTGAGATTAAGGACCTGATAGGAATAAACTTTCTGCAAGTTAGGGAACTGTCAAGACATTTAAGGTAGAGATTTAAAAGCCCAAGCGTCCCACAGATGTCTCTTCGCACATTCCCACAGCACAGAGGGATGGGGAGAAGCAGACCAAGGAACTCCCTGTTGTGTAAGTCAGAAAAAGAAATCAAATTCTTACATCGTCTCTGCTCCTGTTGAACTCCCTGCTTCTCAGGAAGTGATTGCATCTTCTCTCAGCTCGCCTGAGCAAATTCATAGCAAGAATACTAGGAATTTTATTGTTTCACTAATAGAACAACTTTGCCTATTTTAGAGTTCTGTGGGCAGAGAAAGCTCAAAGCTTTTCTCGAAGTTGAAAGAAAAAGGAAAATGGCAAAGTAGCCATTAAAAAGGAAATTATTTTAACTACTTCTTCCCAGGTCTTGCTCCTGACCACTTGGAAACTCCAGTCCTCTCTAAAAAGAGGTATTTTCACTCCAAAGTAGATAGCCAAATGCTTTTTCCACATAACTGAGGATTTCAGTCTCTACTGTGACTCCAAATCTCAGTGCAGCTTCACTGGAGCTCAGCAGGATTCCCTGCTGACAGTATGGGATGTTAGGGAAGTTAAGGCAGAGGGCTAAGAAAATAACGAATTTACTTTGGCAATGTAAACAAAAACATTATAATTGTATTTATGCTAAGAAAATGCTGCTGGTGGCGTCTTTGCTCTTTCTTGGTTTTTGTTTGTCTGGGAATTGATCAGAAGAGTTAGATACCTCTGTAGGTTTGAGAGCCTGGTCACAGCTCTGTGGATTTGCAGCGCCACAGCTTGTGACTAGGGTATTTCAAGAAGGACACAAACATGACAGGAATGAGAAAGCAGAGCAGCTTCAGAAAATTTGGGCAGAAGGTGCAATGCTGTCACACTGGGGGTGTTGGGGAAATCCAGGTAATAACAGCCTGTCTGTACCTGGTTTGGTTTGCAATAGCCGCGGGATCTTCCCATGGGTTCCCAGGGACAGACAGATGTGAGGAGTGGATGTTTTGTTGCTCACAGTCCCCCCAAAGCAGCAGAGGTCTGAACGAGCCCCTCGTGTGCCCTCCCAGCAGCAGGCATCCCGATGGCAAGCAGCTGGCAAATGTACCAGCATTCGAAATCTGCCCCTTGCTTGGAAAAGTGCTTTTGATTTCTGAATCAAAACTGTGAGTGGAATGTCCATGTTACTCATGATGAGCAATTTGCACTGTGCAGCCCAAGGCACAGAGACACCCGGCACAGACCTGCAATTGCCACAAGGTACATTTTTCCGGCAAATAGTTTTCCCACATGTTTACTCTTACTGAGGGCACACATCATCTGTCTCTGAACCTGGCAGCTTATTCTGCTCCTTCTTTCCAGGGAAGAAGTGTTAGGAGTTGTTAGTGGAGTTACAGATGGGGAAGAGATGCCACATGCCACAGTCGTCTTTCTGGTGCTGGGAATGGAGAGGTGAGGCTGGGAATCCTCACACCTGGAGAGGACATTGCTCTGCCTTCTGGGGTTATTTTTGTCAGCCTCCTGCTTCCAGCCCTGATTAGCTGCACATTCTCTCGGTGCTTAAACCCAAGCCACGCTGGCTAAAGGTACTGAATGAATCAGATTTCAGCATGGCACAGACATTGCCTAAGCTGTGCCAGTTCCAGGAGGATACTGCATGTTACTGAGTGTGAGGAGCAAAAAGAACAAAAACAAGCCCTCAAACTTTGCTTTAGCTCCAGGGAAGATCTAGTTACTCCTTTATATGTCATCTTAAGGTAGCAAGTCCAGCAATACCCAAGTCTTGCCCCAGCCCTGTTAGGATAGTTATTTCATGAAAGGAAATAAAACAAATGACACTTTAATCCTTTCCTGAAAGGTCTTTGGACACAGATGGCTAACTAGCCATAACAGAGACACTGGTGAAGTGAATGAAAAATAAATGCCTTACTGTATAATAAATAATCCCAGTCAGATGTTCCTGTTTCATTTTGTTGATAAATTGCTGCATAATCATGGGTGAAGGAAAAATAGCTCAATAATTTGAATTTGTCTTTCTTTTTCAATGCTTAAATATCATGTAAAGAAATTTAAAAGAAATTAGTGTTTTTCTTGGCAAAAAAAGACTTGAAATATGTCACCAAAGCAGCCTGAATCTTAGATCTATTATCTATATTTTTTCTTTTTTTTTTCCCCTTTTTGATAGTCTTTTCTTTTTTCTCTTGACGTAATGAACATTATTGAGTGGGGGTCCAGTAGAGGTTAAGAAATGAGAGAATGTCCCTTGAGGGAGGAGATGAGAAGGAAAGTGAACCTCATGACAGATGTTAGTTACATTGCTTAATGCACTACTGTAAGACACTCAGATGCTCTGGAAGTAACCTATTACAGGCACCACAAGCTGCAGTGCATAGCATTAAGGTCATCATAAACTTCTCTTTCTAAGATTTTCTCTTTCACTCTCTTATGACTTTGCCAAATTTAATCATTTAGGCTGAACTTCTTCACAGCAGGTTTCTGCCTCTGGCTAACTTTGCTGTCATTAGTTGTTGGAAGTTTCATCTAAAGCTGTTCATCCATTTCAGAGAGTAAGACTGGAGGAACTTTGCCCATAAATCCTCAAAGAGAAAGGCTCTTAAAACCTTTGTTTTGCACATGCCAACCATGCAGAGCACACTGCAAACCTCCAGGAGCCTTTGAGTGGCCCCTTTCTGCCCTCCCCAGTCCCTGAGGGTTGTGGGCTGGTGCCTCTGTGGTTCTCTGCCCTCCTTCACAGGGAGAGGCTGTGGCAGAAGGAGGACGAGCAGCCCCAGTAGAGCTGTGCCTTGCAGCCCTGCAGCTGCCTGTCCAGGCTTCCTTCTCCTCCCCATCCCATCTAGTGGGGTTTTGGATCCTTCTCCCTGCTCAGGACACTCTTCTCCTCTTTGCTCCACAGTTGGCCACTGCAACCCAGAAGTTGGCTACAGAGAACATACAGGGCCCCACCTTCTGTCTACAGCTGTAAAACTCAATGATTTGGAAAATGCAAAAGGATCAGAGTGTGCAGGACTGGGAGGGAGGTGGGAAATGGAAATGATCAACCTTTCATGAGGGAAGGGACAGGATGTCAATGAGCAATGGGCAGTTTGTGGGAGCAGGGCTTGCGCCTTCACCTCCTGTAGCACCAAACACAACAAGACCCTTACCCTGACTTGGGCCCCTGGGCATGGCTGCAATGTAAATATTGATACTAATGAGGCTTTTCTTCTCAGTTTGTGCACATGCTGTTTTCCAAGCCTGGCAGTCTCGCTGAGGCCCTAGGAAGACACTTTTTATTTAGTGTAATGGAAGCTGGTGTCAGTTGGAGTCAGAGGTTTGGTTTTCCATCTTGGGGGGTGTAAATGTTTGGAGGTTCCCACCTGGGAGGTGAGCCCTGGGACTGGTGCATTAGCCAGAGAGCCCGTTGCTGCTAAGGGAGACTCTCAGAAAAAATAGCCTGGGTTGAAAAGGATTGAAGTCGCAGTTTGTGTCCATTTCATATCTAATGGGAATCACAGAGCAAATGGAGTTCTAGATAACTGGGAGGCTTTTTTATTTAGGAAATTTGCTATCGAAATCTGTGCTGCAGTCAGAGAACAGACAGACAAGGGTGTTTATTGATATGTTTAAAGAATGATGGAATCAAAGCCTGGGAAGGGATTTGCTGCAATATTCCTGATGAACAAAAGCATAAGGAATTCCGTAAGTGTTTTCAAAGTGCTGATGGCTCTAGGTTGGGACAGGAGGTGCTTTCAAGTTCCACAGGCATCATGAATGCTGAGTATTGCTGTGCTCCCAGATACTGTCACTGAAAACAAAGGCAGTTCATTGCGTGTTGCTGTGAGCAGGGCACAAGGGAGTGCAGTTCATGTTGCTGCCTGTGTGTGTCTTGCTCCAGACCCTGCCAAAAAATTTGAATATTTTCCCTCTTTAGTTTTTCCTAAGTTTGTAGTATGTCAGTGGTCCTGGTTTTATTTATAAATTAATTTGACAGCATTGATGGTTAATTGGGGTGTTCTGAATTGAAGAGTTGGGTCAAACCTACAGATGGGCTTAAAATTCAAGTTTTAAAATATTAGGCATAGTCAAATATTGATTTGCCTCTGCACTTTGGACTTGGATGTGAATCAGCATGGAGAGTGTAGAGCTGACAGTTTGGGTTCACCTCTGGTTGCAACACAACACTGTAGTGCTGTGTCCCGGATCTAGAAGTTACAAAGCCATTGAAGCTGGTGGCAGAAGTCCCATTGACTTCAAGTAGGTCTGGATTTTTTCCCAAGAATTCATCCCAGAGGACAGATTTTTAAATCTGGGGCCCATATTAAAATGTTGGCACAGAGGCTGAGAATCTGAGGGTGAACACTGGGGGCATGGGCACTGCCCGTGAACAAAATAGGAAATAGGAAACCAAATAGAGCCCGGAAAAATCTCTTGAATTTATAGAAGAGCAATACAGAGGCCCAGGTGACAATGGGGATAAACATAATGCAATGAAATTTTGATGTGTGAGTAAGGTCTGTGTTCAGTAAAAGGACACTCAGCATTTCCTGAACTGGGTTGCAGATGTTACAGGAATCACTCTCTGGGCCACAGCAAAGACAAAGCTGATTTCTTTCTGAGATGTAGCACTGCTGAGTAGCTTTCACAACTATCCCTTAAGTTACATTTGCTAGTGGAATGTTTGGAAGAGCATGTTACAAAGTCCAGTTGGTTTTATGCCAGACAGTCACTCCCCTCTTTCCTCTTGAGATATTGATCCAAAAAGTCGGACTATCCCATTTTTCTTAATATTACATTGAAAAGTAAATTACAATAACTGAAGCACACTTAAAAGAACTTGAGCTCTTTCTAATTATGTGTAACTCCTGCCAAACACTTGTAAGCAGACAGCATTAATTTTTTTCTATGGGAGAGTTAGAAAAAAACCCATGTGAGAAAGTGGTGTGTTTCCACTTCCGTAATAAATGTGGGTATTAGTTGCTGTTATGTTTTGAAGTGAAATCTCTCAACAACTGCTTTGAATAAATTCCAGATCACTTTTTTCCCAGGAAAGTGGAAACTATCTTATGCAGATAGTTTCTTTCACGGTGTATATAGCAGATGGTAGCAGTGACAGAAAATAACCCACAGCAAGAGTATAGCACTGTGCAATATGAAGTGCTGTACAATAAGAATGAGGTTAATAAGTGTTGGGCTGTATGATATGATGCAGAGTTAAAGTCGTTGATTCATGCCCTTTTTCTTGGTCACTGTCAGCACAAAGCTTCCATAGGAGTTTGTTTAAGGAAGGCCTAGGCTCTTAATTAACCAGACAGAAAATCACCTTGTTGAGTGCTCACACACAGATCTCTGTAGGTTCTGAAGGATGTAAATGCCTGTTCCCTTCTGGGGATGCAGAGTTCTCTACCAGCCGAATTCCTGGATTTTGGGAGAGTTTTGTGCGTGACCAGACCAACTTGCTGAAGTCTCACCTTGCTCTCCCTTTGTCCTTCAAACTTAAAGTGGAAAGGCAGAAGCAAGAGGTCAAGCTGCTGTGTGGTGTTTCCTCCCTGGCAGCAAGACAAAGTGAAGCACCAGGTTGTGAGAAGGGGTTTCACAAGATGAAGAGTGAAGTTCTGGGCTATTTTTCTTTAGTTTCTCTGTCACCTGCCAGGAGGCTTCTGTATCTTTGAGCCTGAGAGGGCCCCATTTTGTCCAGTTCATTTTAATTGCTGCATTTAAATATGTGTGTAAAACAACAACAACAAAACCTCATCTGCATGAAACCAAATTTGGTATTTTCTCCCTCTCTTAATGTGATCTCATTAATTTCTTGCATTGTTGTGTCCTATGTACTGAGTGTTCCATGCAGAGAGCAGACCATACAGCAGCCAGAAGACAGATGCTCTGCTAATGGGAAACCAAGCAGCAGAGAGTCTGGGGGAGATTACAAGCAGCCTGGGGTTGGAATACATGATTAGCATAGCACCCAATTCAGAAATTAGTTTTCAGAATTAAATGCCTGAAGTATTTTGGCAAAAAAAACCAAAACAAAACAAACCATCTCCTTATCATCTCTCTCAAAAGCTCTAAAGCATAAAAGAGTAGGGATCTCAAGTCTGGGCTAAGCAGTCGCTTTCAGTGACTTTGCAGTGCTGCAACAGTGAATTGTGGATTTTACAGCTTCATACCATTACCGAGGCAGCAGCTGCCACACCTACTGAAATGTAACCCACTGGTCTGCTTGTACAAACCTTTAGCAGGTTTTGAACGTCCTCATCAAAGAAGAAAATGGGCCTGAATGGGATTCCAGGGTCTGTTTCCAAGAGGAAGGTTTTGTTTTGTTGAGTGCATAACAGCAGGGAAGTGCACCAGCCCCTCTTTGGGCACGGTCAGGCGTGTGAAGGAGAAGCAGCAACATGTCTTTTCAAAGATCTGGCATTGCCTAAGGTAGAAAGTTTGAAGCCTTTTTCAGGCATGCTGTTTTCTCTGAATGTCTGTCTTTTGAAAAATCATGATGAGAACATCAAACTTTAAAAGACCCTGGTAAGACAACCAAGATTTGCTACAGGACTGAGGGCAGGCAGGAGAAATTGTTTCTCATATACTTGGTGGGATTATCCTCCATGCATAATTGTTCATTATATGCTCAAAATTCATTGTTAATTTCTTCTAGATATATTGCACATTAGACAGAAGAGTTATAAACCCCAAGATTATCACAGGAGGACACTAACAGGCCTAAATATTCAGGACAGAAGGGGACTTGTTTTCCTCTTACATTGAAACAAAGACTCTTAGACAGGATCATTAGAGAATTTTTTTTTTGCCTGTTTGATTATCAAAGTATATTGGACAGCAAACAAAAGAAAAGTTCAGCCAGCTAAGTCTTCTACTTTATTTTTACTCTTCTATTCTAATGTAATTAACATATTTCTCAAGGTTTATTTCGTTTCCTGGAGTCTTATTTTATATAAGTATCACTGTGGAGTTTGATTAGAAAGTCTTGATTCATGCCAATAAAGCGAGATTTTATTATCCTGGGAGAGAAATCAAGGACAAGGTGAATATGGGAGAAAATAGTTGAGACCGAACTTGAGAAATCAGGAAAAATAATATGCCAGCTCTTCAACGTGCACTTGTTTTCTTTGCATCCTGGTGTAACCAGCATCCTACTAAGTCACAGAAGGGAAAGTAAAGGGTAACACTTCATTTTCAGCTTTGAATTTCAGAGCTGTACTTTTTATAATAACTTCTTTCGATGTTTTTAAATATGCTTAAAGAGCATCTGTAATGAATATTAAGGAGAGTTCAAAATTACACTTCTTTTTTGTCATGGATCCAGATTGTCTGTAGACTTCTGAACATTCTCACCTAGCTGGAGATGGATCTGTATTTCCATCACCTTAGTGCTCTGCCCACAAAATACTTTGTTTTAAGAAGAGCCTGGCACATGTGGAACCCTTAGAGAGTAAGTCTAGAATTGAGCCCTAAACTGTTTACATCCCAAATGAAACTGTACATATAAATACATACTGTACATATAAATACATACAACTGTACATATAAATAACACGTGAGCAGGAGGTAGAGCTGGGATTTGGCTTCTCCACAAGGGTCCTGCCCATCAGGCTGTGTCGCTTCACTGTTTCACCGCAGTCTGTTTTTCATGTCTCTGGATTGTGAGGAAGTGCTGGTGTGCTCAAAAGCTCTTTTCCTCCCTCCAACTATGTCAGTAATAAAAAAGACTCCAAGTCTGTGGAGTGAAACCTTCTCCTCTCCTGTGGTTACCCATGTGGGGACCAGTGCTCCCCCACCCAGCCACGCTGGGAACCCGCTGTTGGGGAGGCTCTTGATGTGCTGAGAGACAATAAAGAGGCCATTCTGCCTTGTCTGGAGAAAATCACAACTTCTCTCTCATTACACACACAAGATTTGTGAAGTTTTATTAATAATAAAGTGCTTAAAAGACAAAGTCTGACAATTTTAACTGGTATTTTAAGACTTTGTAAGGTCTGCTTCTAAAATTGAAAATTTAGCAGTTTGAATGCTCCAAATTAAGAACAAACAGTGTGAAAAAGTTGACAGGTGAGCTACAAAAACGTCAAGAAAATAATTTCCTGTTTACCTTTGAACAGCTCTACCATCCTGTAGAAAACTGTGCTGCTGGGATTAGAGGCTGCTATTCTTTTCCAGTCCAAACAGATTTAAAGGAGAAACAGACCTGAATCCAAAGTCCTGATCTCACTGAACTGGGCCTCCAGTTTGTCTGGAATCAGTCCTGTGATTAGGATAGAGAAGAGTGTAGTGGCAAAGCACAGCTCCCCAAGCCCATGAAATATTTTATCACTGCTGTTGGACTCACTGCCATTTTGCAAAATCTTCTTAATTGGGTAATCCAGTTCTGGATGTGTTTGACTAATAACAGTTGTCTTGTTAAAAACAAATCATGGTTTTAATTTAATAGGGTTAGTCATAAAAAGCATGATTTTGTGTCAGGAAAGCCTGTCTTTCTGACAAACAGTGTAATTTATGACAATCTAGTTAGCAATAAATGACATTAATCTGACCACTATGCCATTCTGTTCCTGGGGAATAATGTTCCCTCTTAATCAATATCTGGGTGAATGCTCCTTTGCATTCCTTATCAAATGACAGCCAGATGGTGCTGGTAAATTCATTCCAGCAGGATTTTAGAATTAGCTGGGTTTGTACTATTGTTAATCCTCTGCTGTCTGTGCCACCAGGACCTGCCCACCTGTTTCCAGTAAGCCTGGAGTTCTCAGCCCTAGGAAGCAGTGTAGCCAGGGGGTTACTCAGCCACAGGGCAGCCAAGAAGCATCCCAAGCAACGAGGCCTTTTTTTCTGCATCAGTAAGAAGAAGGGAAAAGCAAACAAAAGCAGTATCATGCAGAAATAGCCAGCTAGGACTGCCTCTTTATTTGTTCCTCCACACCCTGGTCTCTTCTGATGAAGTTTCAAAGTTTCTTAAGACTGCATGAGCTGTGTTCCTTAGGGCATAGTAAATTTGGGGCTGTGACAGCTGCCATACCATCATTGACTGACTGCTGGGCTCGTCAAAGTGTCTACAAGACCTTTTCCTTCATAATCACTTTGTTGCATAGCAACAATAATGTTGTCTCCCCTCACACCATTAAAAAGGAAAACATATGGCAGCTCTAGGCTGGGAACCACTGGCTTTTGAAGTGAGGGAGCAGTTAATGCCCACCAAACCAAGGGGGGATGGAATAAGCCATAAGCTCTGTTGGGCCTCAGAGGATGCATTAATTGGCCCGAGCCAATTAATCTGTGTTGTGGGAGAAGAGTCTGGTTTACATTCATCCTCCCCTTCCTCATCTTCTATCTCACACAGCTAAAGAAGATTTCAGGTGAGCTTTGCTGGAATAAGCATCACTGTATAATGCCACACAGATCCCTCTGCAGGACTGAGCACACATCCAAGGACTGAGCTTGGATGGGGCTGCAGAGGGTGAGGGGAAAGTTCAGCCCCTGCAAACACCAATTTCAGAATTACATAGCTGGAGTTCCTCAGGCAGATGCTTCTTGCTTGTAGGGCAGTGGTTTGGTAGGTCAGTTGTCTGTCCTGATAACTTGGATGTTTTTTCTTTGTCTCTAAGCATGGGGCTAAAGACAGACTTTGGCACCTGAAACAGGATCTGCTTTGGGGACATGAGGACAAAGTTAAGGTCACAAACACCCAGGCAGAGAACATAGAGCTTTGGTCCCAAGTAGGCCAAGTGCCTCCCCGCAGCCCTGGCACTGGAGCACGGGGTGGCAGCTGGGTTTGGATCATCTTTCTCAGGTGCCTCATTGCTGCCCACAGTGTGCAGAGAGCCCAAGCTTCCATGAGTGAACTGCTAGATCTTCCCTGGATTAAAAGCTTGGTATCCACAAGGCACCTAAATCCTCCTTGGGCCTGTCTTAATTTTTCTAGTTTGTATATAACACTGAGTGAAATGTAGGTCCAAATTCTAGGTGGTCCAGACACTCCTAATTTGAGCAGAATTTGGGAGTTAAGTCCTATGTTATTTAAAGGAACCACTGAAAGATTCATTTCAAACTAATTTCCAAACCTCAAACACAAACTCTTCAAATAGACTTTAAAAATAAAAATCAAACTTAAAATTAAATTCTTGCAGTTGGAATCTCAATGGAAATATTGCAGTGGATCAGAAGGCCAAACTAGTGCCTGAGCATGCTGTGAGAGCTGAGGGAAGGCTGTCACTGTCTGCCAAACCTGTGTGTAGTTTGCTGTCATGTATGACATAGTAACAACATATGTTGTTTTTCACAGGCTGAAAAGTATCACAGTGTTCCACTGAAAGGTATTTCTCTGGCTACAGGAGTGGCTACTAATAATCCTTTCTTTTCTGTTGTTTCAACAGTATTCAGGTTTTCAGCAAACAGCAGACAAGTGCTTTGTTTGTGGACACCTTATAATGGAAATGGTAAGAGACCATTTATTTTTCCTGTACTTTGGGGAGCGCACTGTGACACTTTGTGCTTTTTCCCTACCTATTGTGCCCTCACTGCTGTCAATGTAATTTTTGAAACTGAGGCAGTAAATGAAAATGCCTTCATGCTCTCTTACTGTTAAGTACATGAACTTGGGCTTCTTTGCTATCTGAGATCATGGGAGATTGTTATTCTGCCATGTCAGTTAAAAAAAAAAATTGAATTTTAATACTAAAGGGGAAAATACAGCACAACTTTGTATGACAACATGGTAAAGGAACACAGAGGGTGTGCTGTGTAAGACAGTAGGTAACAAGAGCTCTGTCAAGTGGGTGGAATCTGGGCTAGAGCAAAGGACATTATTAACAGTCCTGAGGTTTGTCGCCCACTCTGTGACTTGCTTTATTTACCCTCTGTCACTTGCTGGATGTCATTTAAAATGTATTATTGCCACTGGGATTTGTAGGGAGCCAGTAGTCAGAGTTACTTTTGTAATAAAAAAATCAGAGGGCTATGGGTTGGGCCAGATACTGCTGGCATCATCTCAGTGTGTGAAAGTAGGAAGAGTTTAGTCTGCTCTTCCTGAACAGAAATTTCCAAACAAAATGAAGTGGCTTGGAAAACTAAGACGTACAGATCCTGTAGTGGACCTGTTTTCCTCTTCCTTTAAAGTGTGCATGAACCTCAGTGTGCCTAAGAGAAGTAGCTGTTGTGTTGCACCCACGGAGGTTCAGTAGGAGCTGGAAGAGAGACTTCACTAATGAGGATTCTGGCTCATATCCTGGCACCACTGGTTGGACAAGGATATTCTTCGTTTTAGCCCAAGAGCAAATTTCTAGAATTGTGTCATGCTGGGAGGGGGAGGGGGATCCTAACTCCATGCTGGCCCTTAATTGCAGAATCCCAGGCAAGAGTCCATAACATCACGTTGGTGGAGCTCAGCAGCTGGAAGTTGGCAGGTGCTTGTCTTCCTTTCTCCCATCAGCAAGTGTGCTCTGACAAAAGGAAACAGCTCTGGGAGCTCCAGGAGTTCAGCAGTGTTATTTGGCTAATTCCCACAGTTCCTCCCTGGGAAGGTGGCCCAGCCATGCCTGTAAGCTGGTCCAGGGCAGAGCTGGGGCTATGCTGGGCTCAGGGGGCTGCTGGGCAAGGACTGGGCTGGTCACTGCTCTGTGCCCTTGGGCTGCACAGCCTGGACAGCAACATGGCACAGGGACGAGCTGTTTCTGGCCAGGAACAGGCTTGCAAGTCAAAGAGAGCCTGATGCCATTCACTGAACAGAGACCTACAGGGCTTCTTTAGAGAGGAAAATAAAGTTAAATTAAACTAGCTTTTTTTTCTCTGTACCACTACTTGTTTCCTGTTGATTTGACCTTTATTCGTAAAATCATCTACAGGGCCATGAGAGCTTAGTTTGTGGAGATTTTTCATCTCAAGCTTGCTAGCATCTCCAAGTTGAGCACTGCTGCTTAGCAGATGCTTTTGAAATTACCTTCCAAAAGTATTTCTTACACCTGAAATGAATGGACTTGGTCCTATAACCTGTTGAGAGCTGCCTGAAGATTATATTGTGCCTCACTCTTCCAAGGGGCTTGTTCCTGGGCTTGGGGCATCCTCCTTGTTGTCCCAGTGCCACTCTGGGTGTTACACACAAGGATGCCAGGAGGGAGGGGATCCATTTTGTTCTGCAGCTGAGACTGCATAAGGCCTTTCCTTGAAACCTTTAAAATGCAGTAGGGAAGGTCAGCATGGAAAGAGCCTGGGCAGGTGAATGGATCAGTATCCAAACACATGGATACAGATGGAATTTTATCAGAAACCAATGGCCCTCTATGAATGGGTGATAACCAGTCAGTAACTGTGGTGCATTAGGATCCTTAATAGACGGACACTTTTTAATTGCTTGTTTTGTTATTTCACTTTGTAAGATTGAGCAGTTTGGATTCTATCACAGCCTATTAAATTTTGTGAAGTAAGTCTGTATCCCAGTAATTTGTGTGTGGCATTTTGCAAGAAGTGGTCTGTGAGCCCGATTTTAATTTCTATTGGCAGTACTGGCCCTGCAGAGCTAAAGCTGATGGGTGTTAGCCTGATTTTCAGCTCTCTCTCTCTTCATTGGGAGCATAGTGAAACCCACTGAAATAAGCAAGTTGATTGTTTTAAGAGGTCCCTTGCTGACAGATCTGCAGAGTGGTAATTTCATCCTGAAGTGCTTTTCTCACTGTCATTATTAGGAATGACTGAGGCACAGTAGTGTATAGTGGGGTGGAAACCTCATGTAATCATGCATCCACTTATTTTGTTGTTTGCCTCATAAGATCCTCCAGGCCCTTGGAAAGTCCTACCATCCTGGCTGCTTCCGCTGTGTGGTGTGTAACGAGTGTTTGGATGGAGTCCCCTTCACTGTGGATGTGGAGAACAATATTTACTGTGTCAAAGACTACCATACGTAAGTACACAAATCCACTGTGTGCTCAGAGAAATTAGAGTAGCTAAATTATTGATACGGTTATAACCCTTGTAATAGATTAAAAGGGTCACTCCTGTTTGCTCAGATGTCCCTCAATTGCTGCTTTCATGTGTTGTATTTTTAAAGTACTTTAAAGTTTATTAAAGGGCTTCATGGGCCCAGTGTGGCTTACAATGGCCAAGTGAGGCTGAAAAACAAGTTATCAGAGGATGTGTTTCTTGGGGCCTGTTCTTTCAGGACTTGCAATACTAATTTTATTAGGCCAATTCTGCAAGTATGGTAGGTTCTGCTGTTTCCAAGAGTCAGGGTTCTGGTAGTACAGGACACGAGTGTAAGTTATATTAACTGAGACTGGACAGTAGACAAGTCATTAGCAGTCAGTGTTAAATTGATTTTAGCCTTACCTGACAAAAGGTACTGAGGTTTAAGGGATTGCTTTGGGACTCACATGAATGCTTTTAGCTCCAGTCAACCAGTAACTCAGCTTATGCAACAAATCACTCTGAATCCAAGCCTGTTGGTACCAAGCTGACCATGTTACAAGGACACAGAGAGTGTTGGCCCAGTGATTGTCATAAATGCAGCCCAGTTGGTGTCTCTAGCTAGTAGATCCCAGCCACAACCAGCCCCTCTCCTATTTAGCAGGTTATGTCTTCCTGACGTCAGAAAATGACAGTTCCAAAGTCAGGAGCTGCTCTGCAGTCAATACATCAAGTCTTTGGAAGGGTTTGAATGGCTTCTTAGGTAAAGGAAGAAAAGAGAAAGGACAGATGCAGGAAGAGGGCTGGATTCACTATGCCTGGAGGTCAAAGAGACCTAAGAAATAAAGCTGGGATACATCAGCCTCTCCCGAATCGCCTTTTGGCTGAATATCATCAAACATTTAGAGGTGTTTCAAATCCTGTGAATCTCCATTTTGCTAAAAAAACAAAAAAAAAAAAAAAAAAAAAAGGCATTATTAGAATAGCTCCCTTGGTTCTACTTTCTGAAGAAGCTTTAAATGTGATTTGAACACTTTCTTCTTGCACCCTAGGGTTTTTGCACCAAAGTGTGCTTCCTGCAACCAGCCGATCCTGCCAGCACAGGTACGTTTTAACATGCACTGAGTCCTTAGAGAAAACAGCTGTTGGCATATGAACACTTTCTAAAAACACACCAGATGCTTTTCTTCCCTCTCCCACAATCTATACTATGGTAGATACTACATTAAACACAGTTCAGCAGAAATGTCACTCCCAAACATTCCCAGAAGTTGTGATAGTCATCCTGCTTTGTATCTTTAGGGTGCTTTCCAGGTCTTAATTGTGCTGTTAGAAATCTCATCTAATTGAAAACACTAACTGGGGCTCCAAGAACAACCCAGAAAGTAACACCTTTGAAAAGACATCTGATGGTTACCCTGACCCTGTGAGAAGCCCACATAGTCTGTGCTCCTGGGGTGGCAATGGCTCAAAGGGGTGGAAAAGGCAACAACAAAGTTGGCTGAAATGAAAGCCAGGTGAAAACTGCTTGCAACCTCAGCCCCAGTGTCGTTAGCACAATTAGATTTGTGCATTAAGTGGTGCTCCCTTGTGCTCTGGTGGGTGCAGAACCCTCTGAGTTCCCATTGCCCAGGCCACTGACCAGCTCATTTGTAAACAAGGGCTTCAGCACCTCTCTGCTTTTCTTTTGCCATGTTTATAGAGCCAGAGCTTGCCTCCTGTAAGCTGCTGGGCACTAGAAAAGCCCAGTCCACCTCCATCACTCTGCATGTTACTCTCATTTGTCATTAGTACTTCTGTTAATTGGCCAGAGCTCACAGAACAAAAACCTTATAAAGACTGAGCCAGAACTGCTTGTCCTGGTGGTGGGTTGTAAGGAGAAAACTCCTATGTAAATTTGACTGAATTTGGGTCTTACAAAAAAGAAGAGAAAAGAAAGAAAAGAAAAGAGGAGGAAAAAAAGTGCTGAGTCATGTGATGACTAGCAGGAGAGACTCCATGTTCTTGCCCATGCAGGTTTCTTAGGTTAGTTCAAGTCCTGCAGTGCAGGTACTGACTCGCCCCCACCACTCTCTCAGACACAGTCCACGTCATATCTGGTGCTGTAACCACACCTGGAACTGGAAACAATGCAAGGCAGCAAAGTTAATGAGCTCTGTCTTCAGAGGCTTCAGACTGGAACAGGAAAAGAGCCTGGGAGGTTACTAGAAGGGTATGGGCTGCTCTAGAGGGCCTGGGGCTCAGCCAGGAATTACACAACTCCTCTGCACCCACCCTCACATTGAGGTTTTGGCCTGTGCACATAATTACCTGCCAGACTGGTATGTCAGTCCCTGTGGGATACACACAGTGACATGTGCATGTGCAAAGGAGCTGTGCAAGCAGATGGTTTGAGGGGAATACAAATCCTGCAAAACAGACCAGGATGTCTACAAGGAAAAGCTACTCAATCAGCAGGTTTTTGACTGGTCATTTGTTCAGATCCTGGGTGCCCTTGGAAAATTATTTCATTTCAAGATTAATTTGTCCTTTGAGGATGAAGTTTTGGCTACACTTCCCAAATGTCCTCTGCATCTTAGATGTGTCAGAGACCCACATTGCAGCTGAACAGCCAAAGCACTGGGGACCCACTGAGACCTTCACTGGTCACAGAGCTCTGCTCTACGGGGGAAAAGGGGATCCCCCTCGGGAACAGCTCTCCAAAGTGAGACTGGGAACTGAGTCAAGACTGAAAAAATGGTTTGTTGACACCACTATTCCTCTCTCTCTGCTTCCCCCCAGGGCTCCGAGGAGACCATCCGGGTGGTATCCATGGACAAGGACTACCACGTGGAGTGCTACCACTGCGAGGTGAGCCCGGCCCCTCTGCCCGCCACGCTCAGCCAGACCTGGGCTCTCAACCAGCAGGCTCTGGGCAGGTGCCTGACCCTCAGCAAAGCAGGCAGGGTCCTTCCCCACAGCTCCTAGAGGGAGGAATCAGCATGAATGCTGGCTGGGCTGGAAGTGGGGCTGCCATTGCCATTACCAAATTAGTTGTGTTTTATTTTTTTCCCGATATATTCACTTCAAAGCTGGGTTTAATTGGTTGGGTTGAATTTTCTTAATGCTTCCAGACAGGGAAAGAACAAAGATTAAGTGCCAGTTCTCTTTTTCCTCATCTCTGGATACAGTCTGTCTGGCTGTGATCTGACAAGACTTGAATTCACAGGGAAGGACCCTCACTGAAAGGCTTTTCTAAGGGATCTTTTCTAAGAGATCTAAGGGATTTTTCCCTGCTGAATTCTTTACTAGAAGAGAGTCAAGGATACCACTGACTTTCTATCACGCTTTTGGGAGGAGTTTCTTATTGTGAAGAACATTTAAACATTTGTTGCAGCAGATCAAGTTGTGAAATTAGTGCTCTTGCTTCGGAGATGAGAGCTGAGTTCATCCTTAGTCCTGCATCCAGTAGTGTGAGGAGGGAAACAAGCTCTCTAAGTTGGGATCAGCCAAAAAACTTCCTTTTTGCTGTAGTGCTCTGATATAACACACAAATATCCACACAGATCCTAACTGTTAGTACCAGAGGCAACAGTGCAGCAGTGCTGTCTTCCAGGCACTATAGTGCAAAAAGGCTTTACAAAGAGACTTTTAATTGAGGGAGAAAATAATCAAATTCAGGGCATCTTGAAATGTTATGTACCTAAATGTAAGGAAGTCCCCACCCACCTGGCTGTCCTCTTCCCAACAGAGACACCTGATACTCCATCCTATTCTATTAATTTTTCAAGGGAAATTGGCACAGGAAATCACAGTATTTTGGAAAGCTGTACTTCCCCCCTCCTCCTTCCCCATCTATATTGCTTTGTGCAGGCTTCACCTCAGATGACAGCTCCCTCCCTTCTCTCTCAAGCTATTGACTTTATGCTAGAATGTCCCACTGGGGGTTTATTTTCAGTTCTGTTTCATTATTCATTTCCACATTCTCTTTCCCATTTGAGGCAAATCAAGCTGCCTCCACGTCTGCCCAGAGAGGCAGAGTGCATTTATGTACAGGAATCAGGAGCTGGCCATGTGTCAGCAGGGGTAGGTCACTGTCTGATGGTCTCAGACCAGGCTCTCAGACTGTACACGCTGGGTCAGCACTGTCCCCAGTGCTGCTGCAAAAATTGGTGCCAGTGTTTTCAGGTCTGCACATGAAGGCTTTTGCCAAGGCTCTGATGACCTGTGCTGCCACTTCTGACCTGCTCTTCATGTCACTCTCACCTGGTGGCCACACACAGTCAGTGGTCTCTTTTGTGTGCAACCACTTCACTTCTGTGGAGGAATTCAAGTAGTTACAGATCAGTAGACAGATCAGTAGACCCCCATTCCGGAATCCACTGCCAAGGCAAGCTCGCCTTACAGAAAGGGAATTCCATTTTGGAGAGGGGAAAAAGATATGAACATCTGGGACTTCTGTAGGGTATCTGAAATAGGTAAATTCTGATTTTAGATCTTACATAAATTGCTATAAAATTATTATGTAGCATGTATCAACACACAGAAAATTACCTTAGCAGAAACTTTGATTAAGGCCTCACTAAGCTAATACTCCAGTTTTAAAGCTCACTTTAAAACCTGGTTTCAGTCTTATTTTATCATAGTAAAATTTGAGGATTTAAACTTGATCTGTGGAAGCTGAAAAATCATACTTTGTGTACAATTAAAAGCTTTACATTCATTTTCAATACTAAAACAACCTATATGCCCAATAACTTACTTTTTTTTTCCTTCCTATTAAGTGCTCATACTCTGAGCACCAAAGTTCCACGATTTTCAAATCCCTTCAAAATTATAATGATGATGGCTGAAAATCAGGATTGTCTCTATTGCAGGGTACAAAATAGTCAGCAGGCAGGTTCACTGTTAGCTGCTTTTCTGTTTATCTCTGTTCCTGTGCTGTTGTTCACCCATGTAGTCCCTGCAGTTATGTGCCAGCCCCAGAGGTACCAGCATTTCCACTAAAGATGGACCACTGGCCTTGAACTCTTTAATTTTTTTTATTCCAAATGAAAGTGTAGCCCTCTTTTCCCCACTCCTCTCTTCTTTACTTATGCTCCCCCACATCTTGCTCACTGCCTTGTTGCAGAATTAGCTCCTCCTCTGTTCTACCTTCTCCCAGGTTGTATGTGTCAGGGTCAGTCCTTCACCTGCCTTTTGGCTGATTTGCATGAACATTTATTAGATGAAGAAGAGACCAGAATGGAAAATAATGGTGGAAATAAAGGCTGGGTACTACTACAGACTGTCCTGTTTGTTTTCAGTGATATCATTGTGATGTCAGGGTCCACCTCTCAAAGCCTGCAGAGGTTCTGGCCCTGGAGACACGCAGGGGGCTCTGGGGGTTGTGCAGGACAGATGAGCAGTGTTGTGAGATGCCTTGCCTGACTCACTCACTAATCTGGGGTGTCTGTGTTTCCTCCAGGACTGTGGCTTGCAGCTCAATGATGAGGAAGGGCATCGTTGTTACCCTTTGGAGGGCCACTTGCTGTGCCACAGCTGTCATATCAGGCGCCTTAATATCAAACTACCATCACATCCACCTCCAAGCTACCCAATGCATGTCACAGAACTCTGAAAGACATTTCCAGTATCAATAAGCCGTGTGAAAAAAGACAAATATCTAAAAACTACTTTCGTGTTCCTTTAAAGATGAAATTCCAGTAATAACCATCTAAACCAACTATTTATTTTTTGAATCAGAGGTGAGGGGTCCTTTTCTGATCTTGTGCATATGCATTCTTTTATCTAGACATTTTCACTGAGACACCATCTACTTGAACAAAACTAACTAAACTGTAACTGTAAATGCAGCATTTCTAAAAACCATGGTACAAAGGGCTGTTTTGCACTCCCTACTCCCCCTCCTTCAGTGGAGATTTCACCCGAGTAAGGAGTGTATAATTACTTTCCAAAAGTTAGCACCTTATCATATTGCAGCAAGCATGATAAGATAAATGCTAGCATTTTAGCTAGTTTTGTTGAATTCTGATCTTGGAGAATACTTGGAGTACTGACCAGGAAGCCATTGGGTGTTTGTAGCCAGGAGAGGTTTCAGCATGGTTAAAGAACAGCATCCTGTGAGGCCAGCTCTCCATCCTACAAGGTTCCACACTCATCCAAAGACTAATTGTTGAACTTGTTCAAGAAATATGGCAAGCATTTCCTATAAAACCCAGAGGATTATACCCAAAAGATTGGCATGTGCAGGGTCAGCATTTGCAGGACGGTACAGACCCTGTAATTGCTGGCTGTGTTCAAAGTAGCCATGGTTTCAAAACTCACTCATATCATTTGGACCATTTGGCACTTAGTAAAAAATGAATCTTTCAAACCTGTTTTCTGTTGAATAGGGTTAGCAGCCCCTTTCTAAAGTACACTTGTCTTTATACTGCTTGTTTTATACAAGATTTCATTTGTTACCAACTGCTTTATGATTGTATGTTGAGACATTATTAAAGAAAGAGAGGGACAGTGGTTTTGTATGACCTTTTCAGCTTTGTGTTCTTTTCTGGATTACTTTTGAACTCACTAGGGTGATTGTCTTCATTGGAAAACAAGGTACAGTTTAGCAGAAATAATAGAGAGTCAGACCATTGATTCATTGGTATTTTCCAACAAGTGTTAGCTGTACATAGAATGTACACACTTTTGCATAAGGTTTTACAGTACCCTCAGAGCTCTGGGGAAAAATATATGTCTTCCATATAGGAAGTTAGATGAATCCTTTTTTATGGTTTGTTTTCTACCATGTGCTGATGATTTACATGCAAATCGCACATCTGTATGTCTAAAAAATTCCTTGCATTCTCATGAGAATTGATCCAGCCTTCCTGAAGTTGCAATTTATCATTACTGTCTTCAACTATGTTCAAAATTACAATAAAGTAAAATTCTTCTGCTCCAGAGGAAGTGAAAATACCAGGCCAGATTCTCTGCTGTGTAAGCTGGGACATTTCCATGCCAGTTCTCCACGTGCTGAGAATCTGAGCGATCTGTTCGGAAATGATCCCGTGTTAAATTCACCATGCAGGCTGATGAAATGACTTACTTGGCAACACCATTGCAGTTTAGTTTCTTGTGCTCCATTGACTTTTTGAAAGCCATTTGTGGTGCTCTTGAAAAGCACAAAGAGCATCCAATGAACACTAATTCCTAAGTGGAATAATTAACTCCCTTAACAGAACTTTTTGATAGTCTGGAATTTCCTTATGGAGGAAGGGGAGGACAGGAAAAATTCCTGAGAACTATTTTTTCTGTTAGTAAGGAACAAAAGGCACGCTTCCTGAACTTTTGCAGACTTCCATTGGCCTAGATTAACTTGTCCTACTGAATGCTCCTGGGCAAGTCAGACGGTCCTTTAAAAAACCATTTTCCAGTTACTATCTATCAGTTTATAATGAACATATTTAATGTGAACACCAGCTTTTGAAGGAATTGCAGTGCAACCCATTTCTACACTGTGGCCCAAGAGGCCTGGCCTGCAAACGAGAGGCCAGTGGGGCCATGGGCACTTGTGCTGCATTTGCAGACATTCCCTCTGTGTCCACAGCCCAGCCTCAGGACAAAGGGGAATAGTGTGTGCTAGGAAATGCTAGAAAAGGGGGACAATCGTCTTCAATTGGATTGTATGAGTAGGTCCAAATCCTTAAGACCATTATGAACATGGAAGATACCAGAGGTATCTTGCTAAAAGGATAAACTTTTAGCATCAGCTGCAATGTCATGTTTTTTCCATTAGGCTGTTTTGGACCTCATTTAGCTTTGAGGCATTTTCACTTGCTTGTCTTTACAATATATACTAAGGAACCCAAATTAAGAAAACAATCATTAAAATACAGAGAGAAGGTTTGGGTCTGTTCTTGGGAGCAAATCATCCCCTCACAGTACTCATTTTACTGGAAAAGTGCTTTGCTCTTCAGTAGAGAAGGAACACCTTGCAGCTGACAGTGGCCGGAGCTGGAGGTCACTTACCCTGGCACTCAGCCCAGTCCTCTGCCAGTGCCTCCCCAGCACTTTGCCTCCTGCAGAGGCAAGTTAGGTTTTCCAACACACTTTGCAAGGGACAGCAAATTATCAACCATGTACATACCAGACCTTTTTTTTTTTTGAAAATGATCATCCTGTAGAACAGAGTAATATCTAATTTCATTTCACATGTTGATTTGTCAGTCTCTTGTAGTTCTGACCTGTTAAGTATCATCATGGTAAAAACACCAGAAGGTAATCTTTCAATATAGAATAAGCAATTTGTTTCAAACCAGAAAGCAGCAGTTGTTCCAGTATTTTCTACAGACAGATGCATTCCATTACTGTATATGAAGTACAGCTTTGCTTTTCCAGCATTTACTATAAAAGCTAGAGCTTGAGTAAAATTTGCCAGTTTGGGGTTTTGGTTTGGTGGGGGTTTTTTCAAATCAAACAGAAAAATAAAATCAAACCTAAACTAATGACGTGCAGTACTGTTTAGTGCTAGTGGCAGTTTCTGCACATTTTACCTCCTGCCTGGGGAATTACGTAAATGAGAAAGGTTCTTTTAATGATTTTCTTAGAGAGTATTCATATGTTAAATCAGTTCAACACAGATGTAAACTTCCTAAAAGTTCATTTTATGATGTGATTGTTCTTCAGAAGCCTTTGCTGTACTTTCAGAATATTTCCATAAAGTTAAAACATTAGCAACCTGTTCTTACTTGCATCAAGACTACATCTTTCCACTATGGTGGGGAATCTTCCCCAGTCCCTGTGGACAATGCAGAGCCCCGTCCTGTTCCAAAGAAAGGACCAAAATAATCACTTGAAAACAAAACTAAAGAATGCACTCAGATAAATGAGCTTACAGAGAGGGTTTGTTTGGGTTTCTTTCCTTTTCCTTTCACTCGTGTGCACGTGTGTGTATATGTTTTGTAAGGTGGAGCTGCAAAAGAAAAACATGGTTAGAGGAACTCTTTAAGACCAGAAATTCCAGATTAGTAAAGTAAACCAAAGCTCTAAAGGAGACAAAAGCTGCTTTCTTGTGTTTCAAGAAAAGTTTAAAAAGTTTGTGACTCATCCTGTAACTAATGCCGTAACTAGAGTATATAATTTGACTTAAATTAAGTTTTCATTTGAGAAATATTTTCATTTTCTTTAAAAGAATATAGTTTTCTTCCAAGAACTTGGACCAACGTTGATTTTTATTTTGTAGGAAATATATGAATTCCCAGTTTGTATATCATGTAACTAGTTTACATGCTGAAAATATACATTAGTTTAACTATTTTTGTATATATATATATATATCCTTGTACAGCCTTTCAATGTGCTTCTGTCTTTTAGTCTTTAGAATTACTTGTGGTTTTGTTTTTCAGTGTTTGATTCCTTTGATTGTTGAAGAAAAAAATTGGGAAATGTAGATTTATTTATCTAAAGAAGAAGCTACTTGCTATCATCTTAAGTTATTTAATATTAAAGTCAGAAGTTTCATTTAACATTAGAAGCTATAATCTGCTTTTTTTCAATAAAGACATTTTGTAGTTATCTTTGGGTTTGTAGTTTATTGCAATAAGTATTTCATTTTTTTAAATCTAGGTGGGCACTAAAACAATTTTCAGGACCCTTGTATTGCCCACAGAAATGCCTAACTGATGTTAATTGATTGCAGCTGCATTCATAAAAAATTTTTGGTCCTCCAGTGCAAGTGTTACTAATTAAGGTCTGAAATATGCCCACAGCTAACGTTCTGCAGCTGCACTTAGAAAGGAATTTAGCCACTCTGGCAATTTTTAATTAAGCTTTAACCAGTCTGGCCAGTTCACACGTAGGACAGTCAGTATTGAGGGACACTTGCTTTCCACTTGCTCCCATTATTTTTTGGAGTGTTCCAGGAGATACTTGCCTGGGCTATATACTTACACAGTTCAAGCACTTGGACCTTGGTTTTGGAAATTTTCTCTATATTCTTGCTAAGTTACAGTAATTCAGAAACTGAGACCAGAGGTCTGATAGAATCAAAGATATGCATTTTTTTATGTTTTACCTTTCTGAAGCTTTTTTTGCCACTTCCTTGTCTCCAACTTCATGGCACAGATGGAGCTGGGTCACATTTACTTTCCTCACCCAGTGGTCCTGTTGGCCAGAATATGCATCAGTGCCAGGGTCTTGTGTCCAGCTATGGACTGGGAAAGAGGACAAGAACCAGTTTCTTCCTCATTTCCTCAGATCCAGTGACCTCCCTTTCCATGAAGCTGGTCAGTCTCCTCTCCTTGTGAATGTTCTTTCCTCCAGTGACTCATGGAAGTCAAATATCCACAAGCTGTTACCACTCTCCCTTCAGAGGGGCCTCCCTAGCTCTGCCACCCTGGCTTGGAAAAGTCCAAATGACTTCACAGCTGGAAATGAAACCTGCTGGAGGTTTTCCCACAATGGCTATTTTGGCAAATTTTTCTTTTGCACAACCGGAATGGAAAGAGTTACAAATGCCACAATTGTTTTAGGGACACATTCTACACTTTGGTGCTTTGCAACAGATGTACCACACTTCTGTAGGACCTTCACATACATGCTATTTTCTCACTCATTATTTTAAAAAATTCATTCAAAATGAGCAATTCATGCCCTCCTTGAAGGAAAAAAAAAGAAAAGGCACAAAGACTGGCCAACTCAAAGCATTTTAGCAGTGCCTTACCACAGGGTGACACAAATGTACTCAATAAAAACCTAGCACATCTTAACGCAGCCTGACTGAAAAGAACAGAGCACTTGCAAAATATTAACTACCCCTCCTGGGCCTCCATGTAGGAAATACATACTGAAAGATGACCATCCCTTCATGGCAGGAAGGGAGTGAGTCAGGCCCCAGCACCAAGGGGGCACCACGGAGGGCTGGGCAGACAAGCCACAGCCCCTGGGTAACACATGGCTACTAAATGTGCCATGCAGATTGTTTGAGACGGCTTTGCCAGTCCTGCTCTTCCACCTTTCCAGCCATCCCCAGGGCTGCACCCCCCACCTTGCAGCTATGGAGGAGAACAGGGATTTCACCAACTCATCCCAGGGCTGAACTAGAGACATTTGGCTAGTTATGGAAACTGTTAGGAATATGTGAACTAGGCTGGGAAGGCTGTCTTCAGCTGTAATACTCAGCTTTTAAACCCCACAGGTTACAGACTCATAGCGTAAGTGAGGTTGGACAAGAGGTCATTTGATGCAACACCTCACCATCAGCACACACACACAATGCAAAATATCTATGTGTGTATGCAAATCATAGACTTGTTTAGGTTCCAAAGACGTCTAAAATATCAAGTCCAACCATTAATCCAGCACTGCCAAGGCCACCACTAAACCCATGTCCCCAAGTGTCACATCCATGTGGCTTTTAAATCCCTCCAGAGATGAGGACTCCACCATTGCCCTGGGCAGACTGTGCCAGGGCTGGTCAGCCTTTCCGTGAAGATATTTTTCCTGATATCTAATCCTTACCCAATCTCCATGGCACAGCTGGAGGCTGTTTCTCCTTGCCCTGTCCCTTGTTCCTTGGGAGCAGAGCCTGACCCTCCCCAGCTCCATTCTCCTGTTGGAGAGTTGGAGAGAGTGAGAAGGATCCCCCTGAGCCTCCTTTTCTCCAGGGTGAGCCCCCACCAGCTCCCTAAGCTGCTCCCCTTCACCAGCTCCATTCCCTTCCCTGGACTCTCTCCCACCCCTGTAGTGAGGGGCCCAGAACTGGACACAGGATTCAGGGAGCAGCCTCACCAGTGCCCAGTACAGAGACAATCACTGCCCTGGTCCTGCTGGACATGCTATTGCTGATACAAGCCAGGTGCCATTGCCCTTCTTGCCCACTTGCACACATGCCAGCTCATGTCAAAAAGCACCTTGCAGGTCTTTTTACAGCTTTCCTGCCACTCTTTCCCCAGCCTGAAGTTGCAGGGCATTGTTGTGACCCAAGTGCAGGACCCAGTCCTTGGCCTTGTTGACTTTCACACAATTGTCCTCAGCCCAGAGATCCAGCCTGTCCACATCCCTCTGCAGAGCCTTCCTGCCTTCCAGCACATCAACACTCCCACCCAACTAGGTGTCATTACCTAATTTAGCCAAATTTGCTAAAATTATGAACCCAGTTGGTGCTACAACATCACTCTTGGGGCAACTTACAGATAAGAAACTGGAGGAACTACTGAGCAAGGTCTGGAAATAGTAAGAGCTTATGGACATTGAGTGGGACACATCAGTCTTCACTAGGTGTCTAAGCTAGACATGAAAATGTCACCCTCTAAGCAGAGGGCACTGGTTTCTGGTCACCCTTCAGTCACACCACTGAGCTCATCAGCAGCTGAGTTACCTATTTCAGAATCTGTCCTGGTTTGGACAGGATATATTTTTAATATAGGGCTACAAGACCAAAAAGATTGAATAGAAAGACAGAAGTTTATTTGCAAAAATATTTTTTTATATATATATAAAAATATAGATTTTTATATATATATGTAAATGTATATATGAAATGAGGTAGTGAATTGAATGTAAACAATGCACAGAAATAATGGAAAACCACAACTGCTAGGGGAATAGAGAAGAAGGCATCAGAGATACCAATCATGGCACCACTTGGCTGTTTTGGACTCCTGCTCATACTGCAACTCCAGCATGTCCGACATGGCAGCACTCAGCGATGGAGTCACCTCATTCACACCACGATAGTCCACAGTCAATCTCCATTCCCCATTAGACTTACACACTGCCCAGACTGGACTGTTGAAAGGTGAGTGGGTTTTGCTCACCACCCCTTGGCTCTCTAACTCACAGATCATCTTGTGGATGGGGACCATGGCGTCTCTGTTGGTTCAGTACTGCTGGCGAGGAGCAGTTCTGGTAGCAATTGGCACTTGTTCTTCCATGTTTAGCAATCCCACAGCAGAGGGGCTCTCAGAGAGACCAGGCAAGGCACTCAACTGCTTGGTACCATCTGTCTCCACAGCTGCAATCCCAAACGCCCGTCAATAACCTTTTGGGTCTTTAAAATACCCATTTCTCAAGTAGTCAATGCCCAGAATGCATGGAGCATTCGGGCCAGTCACAATAGGATACTTTTTTCAGTCTCTCCCAGTCAAGCTCACCTCAGCCTCCACCAAAGTCAATTCCTGGGAGCCCCCAGTCACCCCAGCAACTGAAATCAATTCAGCCTCCACATGTCCTGACAGTATCAATGTGCATTGTGCACCAGTGTCCAATAAGCCCCATTACTTTTGTGGTTCAGTTGTGCCAGGCTATTGAATCCACACAGTCCAGAAGACCCGATTCTCCCTGTCCTGTCCCTGGTGAGAGGCAGGGCTTTCCTAACATTGATCTTGGCCATTGTCGCTGCCTCCCTGCACAGTGTGCACCCGGGAGGTACCCGGGGGGCACCCAGGGCGTCAGAGGAGTTATAGCTCTGCTTCACCTGGACTGCCAGTCACAGGACACCGACACAGCACTCACATTCACAGGTTTTGTGCTTTTGGCCTTTGACTCGTCCTTGAGTTCTTGGTCCCGGGCAGCCAGGACATGAGTGGGCTTTCTGTCCCACCACCTCCTGTCCTCTTTGTGGCCAAGGAAGAAATAACACAGGTCAGTCTAAGACAGGAGCCCTCCCTTTCATGCCAGGGTTCGTCTGCTGCAAACCAGGGCTAGAGCAAGCGCATCCTGTTTAGCCTGTATGTGTTTGAGGCTAGTAAGGACCTCATCCTGAAACTTCTGGATGTCACTAGCCACTATTTTTTTGACTTCCACAGCCACCACATTCCGGACTTCATCAGCCACCACGTTCCAAATGCCTGTGGCCACCACCTCAACAGGGAATACTTGGCGCTTGGATGTAGAGTGAACTGATTCCTCATACTCTTTGAGTAGGTCAATCACATTATTCACTGGATCTCTGTAGTGATGGAATTGCATCACAATCAGGTGTTGAATGTACTACTCAGGCACCAGCAACAGGCATTTCTTCCACATCTGAGTGGTGCACTGAGCCTCCTCCAGGCTCCAGTGGCAAAAGTGAGGTTTAGGATCACAAGCTCCCTCAGCCTGTCAATACCCTCATCCATAGTGGTCCAGGGTTTCAGCTGTTGCTGTAACTCTAGTTCATTAGCATATTTCTCTCTTACACTCAGCAACAACCATCTCCAGAGGCTAATAACCTCTGCGAGTCTCACAAACTTTAAATCAGTATTACATTCCCTGGACAAGCTTTTCAGGTTTTTTGCCTCCAAGCCATCAAGGAGGACCCGACCTCCATAAGTGTCCCAGATGCGAAGCAGCCAGGAGGGCGTTGCCTCACCTCGGGCCTGTGTGATTTCTCTGTGTATACCATGCAGTATGTCAAATGGAAGTGACTGCAGTGTCACTACCAGGTCTGGATCTGGCACTGGTTGTTGCTGGGAGGGCCCTGGCTGTCCGTCATTGCCTGGTGGGTGTGCTGACCTGGTTTTCATTTTAATTTTCTGTATCAGGGCAACGGCCACTGGAGCTGGCACTGGAGTTGGCACTGAGGTTGGCCCTGGGGTTGGCTGCAATTGCCTGTCTGGTGTGGGTGACAGTGGACTACACTGACACCATGACAGGTTCACGCATCAGCAAAGTTTATTATAAACAGCGTCTAGATAATAATTACACACGACCACACTCACATTTACAATTAAATCCTACAGCCTGCCTCTAACTACTTCAGTTACTACTTCTATACCTACTCCTATGTATGTCTAACCTATCTACCTCTAGCAGACAATATGTCTGTCTATCTCTCTACATCTCTATATCTAAGTGCACAAGCAGTAACTATATAAAATAACTGTCATGTTTACATTAATCATCCAATAACCTGACGGTTAACTGTTCACCACTAGTGTAGGAGTTCTGCACGAGCTCTCCTGTCCCATCACAGACATCAGGCTGTGTCCATGAGATATGGCCTGCTGCAAACTTCTCTGCTAAACATGTCTGGATCACAAGGTGCTTTGCTCCATGCATCCTGCATGTGAGTGCAGACTGGGTGGCCACGACAACTGTGGGATTTGTTGGGCAAGCTGTTCCTCCCATGTTTTGTGACTGTAGCAGAGAATGACAGGCATTCACTAAGTTCCAGCACGGAAGAGCAAGCTGACTCCTCCCCTTAGTGGTAGGACAGTCTCTCAGGTGGTCTCATAGTCTGCTGGGGTTCTGGACCAAGTCAGGGGTATTCGAGATGACCGGGGGAGGGGCATCTGCTGACACTTTATTTATTTCTTCAGTGAATGTTGCCATACACCTGAGGTGTGCATTTCTAGGTGGAGGCCCTGGTGGGTTGGTGGGCTGTCGTGGAGTGTGGTGAGTTATGGAGCTACTCTTTGTGGTTGGAGCTGGCCCTCGAGCATTCTCCCTGACTTCTAGGGCCTGTGTGATGCTAGTCCACAGGGATTTTAACCTATTTGTAATTATGGGAGACATTGTGTTGTAGAATGACAATAGAAACATGAGTATGACTATAACCTCCTTTGTGTCAAGCTGGAATATATTCACCCCAGCACGGATGGTATTGGAATCAGGAAAGTAAAAAGGGATGTTATGAAAGGAGGTACTTCCTGCCCCCCCTTGGCCTGGTGAATGTGTTATTAACCATATACTGCCAGGGCTTGTTAGTCAGGTCCTGGTAGCAGCAAAACCATCGATGAATGTAACAGACCCGGTGGTAAGTGGTAGCGATGATAATGATTGGTACTGAATTCATGATATCCAGACCTCAACGTACAACCTTCCAAATTATTTTATTTATTTAGAAATTATTCCAGTTGATTATGTATGAAAACATCAACTGCAGTGAAGTGATCTATGAATTGGAAAGGACTGCTAGGCATACCTGCCAGGCAGTGTTGATTATGTATGAAAACATGGTGGTACCTTGTGCTTTTGCAAGATTCTTCTCTCTCTATTTGTGTCTCACAGCATCATGTTGGGCGCCAGAATCTGTCCTGATTTGGACAGGATATATATTTTAATATAGGGCTATGGGACCAAAAAGATTGGCTAGAAAGAATTTTATTTGCAAAAATATTTATATCTATATGTAAATATATAGATGTATATATATATATATACACACACACACACATATATATAGATATGTAAATGAATTCTCAAAGGCTTGCATCATGGCTGGAAAAAAATGGCAGTAATCCTCTCACATTTGTATTTATATGTCTGGGAAGTCATCGCCTGGAAGAACAAGGACTGCATTGGTTAGTTGCAGTAATTCAAGTGGTTAAGTGGACTATCCAAAAAAACATGTTCATTAAAAATTTGGCACATTGAAACTATTGCAGGAATGTTAAAGCCAACTGATCAGTTAATTACTGACTGCTCTGATGAGGCAAATGAAAGCCAGAGGCACCTCTTGCTGCTCCCGGCACAGGAAGGGAACGGTGCCATGTGGGTTCCCAGCCAGTGGAAATGGGCCTGGCACTGCTGAAACCAAGGAAGGTGGGCTGGGTCGTGCTGAGAGTGTCTCCTGCCCTTGTTGAAACAGCGCACCAGGACAGGAGAGAAAACCACTGTGCCAAGCTGTGTCTTTTACCACCTCAATCCTGCAGCTGAAAGCTTCATGAGTCAAATGCCCCAAGCTGAGCAGAGGGGAATAAACCAGCAATAAATTCTGCTCTGTGAAGGTCATGTATTGTGCAGTTCTGGTCTCAGCTAAGTGTCTTTACCTGAAGTTTTCAAGGCTTTGTATAAGGACAGGTACAAGAATCCTCTTGTAAAAATGCCATCTTGGTCCAACAAACTTATGGTCACTTTAGACACATTCTACTGCTTCTAAAATCGTCTTATCATTTACAATAGTTAATTTGCTACCTGTGTTCCTCACCCATAAAAGCTGTAACTACAGTTTATTTGGCTCATTTTTCTTTTATCACCCCAATATACCAGAGTTAATGGTGAAAGTGAGAGACATGTAGCTGTAGTGAGCATGTAGTGAGATCTGCCTTTACTTGGCTGCAAACATTATTTCATTCTCTATTTAAAAGAAAATATTTGTAACAAAAATGTCTGTATGGAAGTGTCCATGAATGCCTCTGAAATGGTGCAGAAGTCCTACAAGAATGTGCCGTTGCATCTCTCAAAAGGAATCAGAAAAAAAGGAAGGCAGAGCAAAACAAAGTTTTCTTTAAATGTTTCTTATTTTTTCTGCAACATAGAGGAGAAAACCTGCTAAACAAAGGCTCACACAGCCATCAGACAATGCTTTGATAAATCATGCTGGATTTCATGGTATAATCTAACTGATTTTTTTTTGGCAGTAATTGTCATATCATCAAACGTGAAATCTTCTCCTTTGCTGATGAGCCAAAAGATAGTACAAAGTTAGGCACCTAATGCACTGCAGTAATTTCCATATTACCTTTCCCAAAAATTTTATGGCTTTCTTGGCAGCCAGGTCTAAGGATCTCCTGTAACAAGAATTCACTTGCAGGCCTAGCAGTCCCAGTCAGGGAGCACAAAGCAGGAGGTACCAAAGGCTGCTGTTTTCCTTGAGCTGGGTCTTCAGTCGCAGTCCCAAAGAAAGCAGTAGTGTAGGGAGGATGCTGCAGATACTCAGCAGTGCTTCCATATGAAAGAGGGGAAACAAAGAGCACAAGCAGGACTGTGTAAGGTGCCAGCTGCCAGCCCTGTGTGCAGAGAACAGCAAAGCTCTTGCTATGCTGCATGACCAGTCTCTGGGTGCTTCATCCAAAATCTCTGCAGTTTTACTGTCACTGTGTGTTGTCCTTTGTATCTGCTCATGGAGGTGGCAAAGGTTTTGTTTGTCCTTATAGGACCTCTCACCTCTAAAAAGCCCCAATCCCATACATATGGACTTACTATACACAATATATACAACTAATACCTGCACATGTAGAGGTGTCAATGGGTTGAAGGGCTGCTGTGTGTGAAATTCTCATTTTAGAGTGAGCCAGGTCACATCAGAGTCACTGACAAAGGGTTACAGAGTATTTTACATTTCCCAATATTACTCTTTGGAGGCAGGTGATAACACCACTCGCGTGTCTCATTTCACATTTCCTCTCACTGTCTGACAGTAGTTATTCCTCACTCCGTCTACTGCTGAAGTTTGCCAAATATCCTATTTTACCAGGAGGGAATTCTGCCTGTCTGAGTTGCAGATACTCTCCCAGGGAGAGGCAGTGGAGTCAGCAGGAACAGTGGCTGTGGCGGGGGCCAGGCCATGGCAAAAGATGGGGATCAGACTCTGGCAGCCTCCTGAGGTTTGTTTGGGTCTTGAGTGAAAGAAAAAAGTTGCAGCACATTGAACTAAAATAACATTGGACAAAAGGTGGGAGAGCCAGGGGTGACCCAGCCAGTGACTGGATGGAAGAGCAGATGGTCATTACTCAGCCTCCTGCATAATGCTAAGTGCATCAACCTTGAAGGACATGGGAATGTCACCAGAGGACTTTTTCAGTAGAAATAACAGTTATTTCAAGGCAGATACCCTTGAGGAGCATCCTCTGTGCCCCCCTAGTGCTTCCTGGTGTGCCCAGCAGAGCCAACTACCAAGCAGGCACTAGAAAGGCAACAACAGCAGCTCCAGTTCCTCTCCTCCTCTGCCAGAATGGCTGTTGGGAGCTGAGGGCCAGCACAAAACCTCAGTGAATCCCCCACGCTGTCTAAGTAACCCCACAAGGCCTGACAACCCCTGTGCAGGAGGAGATCAGCAATGGTTATCAGGGAGGCTGTGGAGGAGACTCTCCTGCTGTGCTTGCTGCTGCGAACTGCAGTGAACTCCACCACAGCAAGGCCAGGTTTAACCGTGCACCTATCTCAACTTTTTTTTCCCCGAGTGGTAAAAGCTTCTGGAAGTTACTAAAAAGAAGTTTGTTTGGGGTTTTTAAACCTATTCCAAACACATTTGTGTTGTCTTTCAAGATGGCACTTCCCCTTGTCCGTACTTGACAACAGATTTGTCAGCCATCAGGAATGCTCTGCCTGCACAGAAACATCCCGGGTTATTTTTCCCATGCCGGCGGTTTCCGGCCGCGCTGCTGCCCCCGGAGACACACCGGGCAAACAAGGCAGTTTGCTTCCGATGGAAAACTGGACACTGACACAAACTCACTTTTTCCCCCCCAACTAAAAATCCCCAAGCTCTAGCCCAACTACTTCCATAAAAGATATTCCAAGGTGGTAATTTAGATGTGTATGAGTGGCTTGGACTGTATAAAGCAGGATATGTGATCTCCCCACTCCCTGGGTCAGTGCCAGCGGATGGTCCCTGGGGAGTGCCGGCAGCTCCCACCTCACTGCAGCCCCTCTCAAGCTGAGTAGATCCAGCCCAACTCAAGCTCCTTTGCCACTGCTGCTTGTGCCCGTGGGCTTGGTCCTACACGGCCCTTCCCGGTTACAAAGGACTGGCATTTAGAAGGAACTGCAAAGTTATTTGCCTCATTATCCTCCTTTAAATCCCTCCCTAATACCCTCATCCGCTGTTAGGGGTAAATGAATTTTGACAATTAGAGCTGGTAACACGCTATGGCTGTCACCTGTACCCATCTATCCCACTTAAATTTGGACAGTGAGTTTCTGAGGGCAAAAAGCTGATTTTAATTAGGAGGAAGACAGTCTTGCAACTATACAAGTTTACAAGTAAACACCAGCAAATCTTACAGTATTAACAAAATGTTCTTGGCCCAACATAGTGGCAGTTCTGCTATAGAAAGAATTTCTATGTCTAGCATTAAAAGCTGTCCCTTTTAAATACAAAAACATTTCAAAAATCTGTCATAGCCATCCTCAGCAGCACCATTCCTGCAGTGGGTTTATGTTGCTAAATATAAATAAAAGAGAGTTCATAAGCAGTTCTCAATAATTTATCCGATTAGTTTATTGCTTTCCCTGTCCATTTTACATGACATTGATGAGAAAATTGCTGACTACTACCCAGAATTGTTGATGAAAGCTCCTGGAATGCTTTGCATTCCTGTGCTGGGGGCCTTAGCAAGAGCCCACTGTCGACACTCTGAGTCTTGGGTCTGCAAGGTCAGATGAGTCACTGCAGCGTCTCCTTTTCACGTCTGATCAACTGTGCAAAATCCTGGGGACAAATACTCCTGCACATTACTCTTATGTCCTGGGGATCTTCATTCAAGAGCATTCAGAGAAAGCAAGCATGAAACAAGACTGCAAAGTGACATCATTTAAGAATTTCAGCAGTTACAAAAAACATCTGGGTGCCTAAATCAACCTTTTGCTACCCACATACAGTACCCAGCACAATGGAAACCTAATGTATTATTGTGCCCCTAGATTTAGTGGTTTTATAAACAATTTAATTCTAGCAGACCTCGTAATTCATTAGATGGCTCACCTCATGCATTTATAGCAGCTTTAAACATCCCAAGGTCTTTAATCCTCATCTAGGCCTCTTCCCTTAAAAACACGTATCATTACACTGGATGTGCTACCATGAAAAATACCATGCAAAATAAGTGTTCCATGTCCACACTCCACATGTGGAGTTGAATGAATGACACTCCAGAGAGTTCTGAATAAGAAGGAAATTACAGTAGCTCTGATCACTTCAAAATACTCAGAAGGTGAAGCTCAAACACATAAAATCTCAGTTGTGGAAGGTTCTTTCACTGCTGTTCACTGCAAAGAAACAACCAGAGGCACTACTAAGCATGGCCAAATCCCTGCTGCGTCAGCCTTTGTGTACATAGGATTCCACAAACCACTGCACTGGGACTTTATGTTCGTGTTTAAGCCAAAACCTAGTTCTTGTTGTTTGCTAATGAGAGGGGAAGGGAATGGGAAGGGAGAGGCACAGACACTAGATCATGGCTGAGAAAAGAGCAAAGAGAGAAGACAGTGCTGCGAGGGGTAAGGAAAACAATGGCCTGCTCCTCCTCAGGGCTGGGCTTCATGAAGAAGTAGGACCCTAATGGCTCCTGAGGGGCTCTGCTGGCCTTGGCAAAGCCAGTTGGCCTAGGGTGAGTAATCCTCTCCAACCCTGGTCCATCTGGCACATCAGAGGAGGGTCACCTGAAGTCAGGGGCCCATCCACTATCCTGTTGGAGTGGATACCCTCTCCCTGACCATCCTCATGTCCCACGTGGAACACTGTGGCCTTCAAGTAGCATGAGCATTTGGAAAGATCAGGACCAGATATTACGTACTTGGTACGTTCATATCCAAGCCTTTAAGCAAAAAGCAGCAGCAGCACCGCCAGCCAACTGCAGCAACCTCAGCCCAGTCACCAGAGGCTTTTCTGTGGTGGGCTCCATGCCCACCTCGGCTCCACAGAGATAAAGGTGTCTGCAGCCAGTAACAAGCTTATACAAATAAAATGCCTTTATTCCTTGATTTCCTAACCTTAAAAAATCATATTGAAGAAGAGATGTAAAAACACAGAAGCCTTTCTATTTGAGAATGGCCCAGTTCCCAGCTTTTAAAATGCTCGTGTACAGCTTGTGGACACTGCGGGACGCCATACAGCCACCTAGTGCTGGAAAAAAATCACTTCCTCACATCTGTGACTGTCCTTTGCAGTCCCATAAGTGCATTTGAGACCAAGTGTCCAGCAAGAAGGAACAAAAGCCAAATCTCTGCAAAAGCCATGACTGTGCACTTCCAGTTATGGGCAGCAGCAAAACAGCCGATGAACTGCACAGGAAACATGCCTGATAAAGACAAAGAAAGACACCCACAAAAGACATGACTCTGAATTCTCCTGTGGCAGTTATCTGAGGCAACTCTTCTCTGTACTGCTGGGTTAAGCAGATCTGCTTATTTTGAAGGGTATCCAAGCTGCCCACCCCACTGCCGGCCCTCACAGCTCTGTCTCATCAAACATGTTGCTCTCTTCTCATCAGGGAACTACCAAGATTTGCTTCAGTACAATCCATCTCGTTCCACAGCAATTCCTTGCCATGCTAGGATTGAGATTACCTCACATCTAATCATGGCTCTAAAATGAAAGCATAGGATGCTCCTTCCAAGTCACTCACTCCTCTGTTCACCTCCTCCTAAGTGGTGGCACAGGCAGTTGTGAAGTTGTGCAGAAAAGCAGATCAGGGAACCAATCTGTACTAAAACTATTCAGGCAAAATGAAAAAGAAAGACAGAAGAAAATGTTTGCATTCAGCCAGATAATTTACCTGTTCCTACTCACTGCATAGGTGAGCAGATGCTTGTGCCAGCAGGAGAGAAGGGGCAGCAGTGCAAGGTGGTGGCCTGATGTATTCAGCAAACTACAGCCCAAGTCACCATTTCTGCCCCACCAGGCCAGAAACAGCCAACAGGAGTCTGGAATCTGCCCTTGTGATGCCTCCATTAGAGCATAACCCTGATTAAAAACAGGTTAGTTACTTAATACGTTTCTTTGAGGTCAGCATTCTTCCATAGCTTTTAGACGAGTTCCCTGGAAGACAGTACAGCTAACCCGACTCAGGGTGTGTGCATTTGGGCGTCAGTTTGGAATATCCAATTTGATTGGGGTTTTCTCCTCTTAGAATTTGAAAACATTTTGCCATGCAGCTAGCTAACCAGGTCTTAGAGGGATATGATTTCTTGTTCTCTTGTTCATAAGGGAAACTTGAAACAAATTAAAATTATACTGGCCTCAAACTAAAGGTCAGTGTTGTGGGGAAAGATGACTTGTTTGGAATTCAGTCAGGAAGTTCAACACAAATAATCCAGCCTGAAGTTCTGTGAGAACGAGTCCCAGCCAAACAAAAAAAAAAAAAAAAGATTGCTGATAGAACTAATTTAAACACTAAATCTCTCCTTTCCAAGCATTTTTTCCACCAATAAAGCCAGAGGTTTTTAAAGTGGCCATGTGAAAAATTATTTAGCTAGGTGTGAAAGAGATGTGTATTAATACCTTCCCAGAGAAACTCAGGCTTTTATCAGGAGACTTGAGCAAGAACAAGCAGGGTAAGGAACAAAATGTATTGTGAATTGCCGTGAAGATGTACTGCACAGCAGAGAGTCACGAACACTTGTTGTAAAATGTTAGGCTGCCTCAAACTATTTTAGCAAAATGTTCATGCCATGGAAAAGGGAGACGAGCCAATAAAACTCAACAGTTATTTGCATATAACTAATTCTCTGTTAGTAAAGACATGCCTTATGTACAGATGCCTTATGTATCTCTAAGGCAACATTTCCCTCTCTGAGGTTACATTATGTATGTACATTATGAAGTGTTCAGGACTTATCTGAAAGTCTTTCCAGGCTTTCTCTATTCTATTTCCACTAGAAATAGGAACTAGAATCAGTAAAAAATAGTAGATGCTCTACCTTCATATCATTTCCAGCCCTGAAAGGATGTCTTAAAAAAGAATTAGAAAGCATTTATGGTTTAGAGAGTATGTATGTGTTTGTGTGTATGTAAACACCTACGTCCATGTGTTTTTTAATAAAGGCCATAGAGACACAGTGTGTCAGGGGATCCCTCCCAAAACAGAAGAAAGAAGAACATGAGTGGTTGATTCCTCATAGATCTCCACCTCTGTGCTAGGTCTGACTGAAGCCAGAGGAGCTATAAAAGCATCTGCATCCAAAGATCTAAACCCAGACTCCACCATCTGATTTTGTTTTTCTGGCTGACCAAAAGCTGTTACCAAGGATTAAGTATTTCCATCCCCACTGTTCGTCCAGAGCATTCAGTTCCACCAGGAAGTGGCTGCTCACATCAAACTGGTTTCACCTGGGCCTGGAGAAACATTAAAACCACAAGACCTGCAATCTTCCTGTGACAGTCACATCATCCAGCGAGCCTGGAGTGGCCAGTGATGAAACTGTCCTGCAGAAACAGCAGGAGCCAACTGAGAAGTCTGGGTTGTTCTTGAAAGAATTTCAGTGCATTCCCAGACCTGCTGTGCTGGGATAATAATCAATTCACTTTGAAAATTCACCAGTAAGCTTGAAATTCAGTTTCTATATCTGAATCTAACACAACAATGGACAACCCGCCAAATATGAGTAATCAAAAAGTCTTTGTGTCTTATAGCCCAACACTTCGATAATTCTGCATTCAGCATTACTGCGGCCCACGTTTCACCCGTAAACATGTGCTCTTTGAACTTTGGCACAGTGTTTTTAGCACAACTCACACTCAAGACTTTCCAAAGATGTGTCTGCTGTGTTACCTGTGTTACCCAGCTCCCTCCCGTCCCATCCTGCAGGATCGTGACTCGCTGCTGCCCTCTTTATTCCAGCATCAGCTCCGGCGCAGGGTAAATACGGCAGCGCCGGGAATCCTTTTCCCACTCGGTGACTCAGTCGTCATTACTTGACTATTTGTTCTCTCTTCTCAGCAAGAACAAGTCGGAGAAAGTTATGCTTCACTCATTTGTATATATATTGAAAAAAAAAAAAAATCCCCGTAGTCCAGGCTGGGGAAAACACAACAAAAAGCACAACTGACTCACCGAGTGCTCCCTCACAAAAAGCAATATGACGTTTTGCCACCCAAGGTGTTGTGATCACACCATTAACATGTGGCTCTTTCCTTTCAGCTCCAATGAAGCATCAGCAAAGGGGTAACAAATCTATAGCCTCTCTCCTTCTTTATCTGGGAGGCAGGTGCAGCCTCAAGGAAGGTTCCCAAAACGGATTCAGATGTGACAGATTTGTAAATTCCCAGGCAGCTATCTGGAGAAAGCTCACTGCTGCCAAAAATGTGCACTTTGAAACATCACTGAATGTCTTCTGTGTTTACTTTCATTCGGTTCCTCAAGAGAAAGGATCAGAAGGACATCAAAGAAATACTAGTTACAGTATTTAAATGAAATTGTCGGCACCAGTGCTCTTGCTCCAGCTGGTTAATGGGGAGAGACACCTGCAAGTGCTCTCCCAGAGCAACCGTGCTGTTTTCTGATCTATCTTGAACTGCTATTTCCATGGGAACCCCTCCAAATCTCAATTTCCTAGACACATCTACATAATAAAGTATAACCACAAGCAATCCAGCTTGGCCTTGAATGGGAGAGACATTTTAAAAATGGCTTTTGGAAAGTTAGTTCTCCTGTACCATATAAAAATATTAATTTAATCCATGGCCAGCTTATTTTTTTGGCAGTTGTCTTGATTGGGATTTTTTTTAAGTTTGTCTTGTTTCTCAAACCAGCAAAAATTCATTAAAGTGTCATTTTAAATACGGAACATTAAACACAAATGTTCCTTTTGACCAAACCCACAAAAGTTCCTACAACTCTGCTCTTCACTTGTAATTTAGAGTCACACAGTCTATTAGTTATTCTAGTTGATGATTAAGTCTACAATGTACTGAAAAATAAGAAACAGCAACTCTAAACCAAAGAGTAAAATTCATCCCAAATCTTCATTTATATGTGCAATGCCAGTGAAGCCCTTTGCCATGACTGTAGCACAGCAGCAACCCCACTTTTATGCCCTGAAAAAAGGTTTTTCCAACAAACATGTTAAGTTTCAGCCAAATTTACTAATGAGAAAGCCTACCTGTTTTCTTGTTCTTTGCTTGTGTATAATATCTATGAAACAGAGATGTCTTAAATGGCACCTTAACACTGATAGACAATGAAAATGAACTCAGTGCAGCAGAATATTTTGGGTTTCCCTCAAAATTCTCTTCCTCCAAAAAATGATATCATGTAGAGTCTAAAGTATCACCTTAACTTTAAGCCTATGAACCACGCCATCAGCAACCAGAACAACCATCATTCCCAAGCACCAAATCCTGGGGTCACTTTCTGAGCAGCAGAGAGCTGGGACAAGAATGGTGTTCAGAACCTCCAAGCAGGAGCCTTAGAGTTGGCCATTTATAACTCGTTACGTCTCAAACACAGTCCCACAGCAGAGCACAGCGATCTGAAACAAGCAAAGTCCTGAATGAATCATTAAGGATTCCCTGGGTATTTGTCCAGCTCTCCATGTTCACCAAGCAGAGGTGGTTGTCTGTGTTTGCCCAGCAGTGACAGCTCTGTGCAGCACCATCTCCCTCCCACTCTGCCTCCAGTCAAACCACAGGGTGACAGCAGTGACACACAACAGCTGCCCCACAAAGTTTACTGACTGTCATGGGCCTGAGAGAGTCCACCCTCAGACACTTCCTGCTCAGTGTCACATCTACCTTTCAAGTCACCTAGGGCTTTTAAAAGTCTCCAGAGCAGCAGTGCTGGCATGCAAGGGGGAAATAGTGAATGTCCTACTCCCAGGTTACTCTTGCAGTTTGTAGGGTATTTTTTGCCATCTTGGAGGACTAAAATAGATCAGAAGGGCTGTTTTCCCATCTGTCTTCTCTCCCACCAATTACCAACAAAGTCTTTCCGTGGTTGTGAATGCTTCACAGGCTAGTGAGGAGTAGTAAGTAAATAAATAAATAAATCCTAAGGATCACTTTCCCCCTCCACAGTCACTTTTTGCAGTAGCCGCAAGCTCTGAAATGATACAAGGATGGGAGAAAATCAGCTGTGTTTAAAAATATTTCAGTTGTTAAGTCAGACACCAGAAGAGGTTTTAAGAGCTTCAAGCACTTGTGCTCAGGTGCCTGCCTATGGTATTTTCCAGTTATTTTTTTTTGTTATTCTTCTCCATGCACACTTGAGCCTTGCACTAACACAGACACCTTTCTGCAGGAGGGATGGACCAAGATAACCTGTGACAGACACCTGATGTGAAGGAAGCTTTGCTTGTGCCTCTCCCAGCACTGGTGCCTGTGCTCAGGAGGAGCCCAGCCCTGTGACCATGCCTGTGGCAGTAACGTGTCAGAGGTGCCAAAACCTGCCAGCCACATCAGCTGGAGCCTCTGTTGCTTGCACACCTGACTGGGCCTGAAGTCCCCTGCTGACAATTGTCACCATTGCTCATTTACAGTCCCAGTCCTTGTCCTCCCTCTGGATCTTTGTGTATGGTCCCTGCTGTAGGTAACCAGTGAGCCCACAGCTGGCCTCACCAGCAAGGTCAGCAATGCTGACCCTTGTTTCATCCACAGGAGCCTCTCTGTCCATGCACAAACCTGAACTATGCATTTACTGTTTTCTTGCTTTGCACAGCAATAAGATAATATTGCCCAAACAGCAAAAGCCTGTATTACCTACTGTGACTTTTTGGAAATGGGAGGTTTCTTCTAATCCAACAGAACACTTTGGTTATTTCTGGGGGAAAAGCCTCTCACATCTCTCACCTGATTGTCTCTCAGGGTGCAGGTACAGACTGTATGTGCACATCATGCTTTATTGTGCAGGAATCGCTGGTGTGCTCCATCACAAGATAACTCAGTTCCCCATGACTGAGTGGGAAAATGGAAAGGTACAATCAGTAATTTCCAAATACACACCTCCACCCCCTATTGGGTTTTATTAATTTCTGCATGCTCAATCTTCTAAAGTTTCACTCTAGAAAATGAAACTAGTGTAGATGTTTTTATGACATAAAAGCAAAAAATATTGTTAGAGAAGAGTTTAGGAAGGTCACACAAGGACATCTTGTTCATGGATCAAAGCATCACTTGGTGAGTATTTGACAGTGGGTAAATAATTTCTGAGCACAGGCCTAGCTGCTAATTTCAACTATACTAATAGTTCCTTGCAGAAGCCAGGACTCCTGATTTCCCACTGTGAAAACAAAGACTTGCTGGAATCCAGGCAGCAGTAAAGCTGTTGATCTGTAGCCTTACCCAGGTAGCATTAAACACAAAGCCAAACACAGGTATCAGAGCTGCTGTCAGCAGAGAACTGACTTGGCTACAGCATCATTTGTACTTATACTCTCATTCATCATAAGAGCTGAGTGGGCAAACAGCAGCTTACAACCCTGACCACAAAGTTACACTGGGAAAAAGAATGTATGACAGTATTTACACACAGGACCAAGAAAGCACTGCAGCTCCACAAGTAAACATATCAAACTGATATTCTGAAAGAAATTAGATAGATGAAATAGCTTCATTCCTAAGAACTGCTATTAAGTTTGACATGAAGAGCAACAAGAACTCTTTCTCTCAGGTAAAGTCCTCCCATAATTTGCAGGACATTTTGCCCAGGCCTGCACACATAATGAGAAGAATTCTCTTCAATTTTATTATGGCTAGATGCAAGCCAACACCAAACCTCAGAGTTGAGGAGTCAACAAAATGACAAAAAATGATGAGAGCTGCAGTTTGAAACTTGAGCCCCTCTCCCAATTCTGTGCAGAACAAATTTCCAAAGTTGGGATTTCCAAAATGAGTAGGCTCAAAGTGCAAAGGCACACTTGTTTCCAAGTCTTTTTGTGGATACCACGGCTTCCTGGTCTGCTGACATGGTTTAAAGTTTTGAAAGGAGGCCTTGTCACACACAAGTGGCTCCTGAATGGGCGGCTCTGCCTGAGCAGTGGGTACAGGGCCAATATTTAACACCTCTGATCCTGCCTTCTCTCACTCTCATTCTTTGAGCAATTTGCTTAAACCCCAATAACCCATCCACAGAGCTGAAATAGGGATATTTATATTGCAGTGGTATCACAAGAAATAGTTTGTTGATGTCTGGATGCTGATTGATTCTGTGGTGATAGACAGCAGGGAAAGATTTACAAACAGATTTCTGTGGAGAGGGAGAAAAAACAACTCTGGATATGTAAAGAAATATATAATATTTTAGTACTTACATGAATCCAACTTTGTCTAACATAGAAATTCTAGTTAATAAATATAACTGAAGTCTATATACTTGCCATAACAGTATCCCCAGCAATGCTTGTGAGATGACTGAGAGGGTGTTTTGCACTGGACATATATTCAATCTCCTTAAGAACAATAATGAGGTTAAGAGAGCCAGTCAAGTGGACATAAGGAATGGACTTCAACAAGCAAACTTTGTGTGGAGATTAACCAAGGTCGAGATCTTCTTCCCCACTAGCAAAGACCCTCCCAAACCACGTGTGAGTATCACACAGCTGACACTTAAGGAGGAAGCATTTCTGGTATAAATCAATAAAGTTATAATATTATCAGCAAATAATTAGAAGTGTTAGGAAGTTTCTGTACATCACAAAGCCTTGGTCTGGGTTTCCACAGGACTGCTGGTCTGGGACAACAGCGTATCCCTGCTGCTCCATTCCTAAATGGTAGGATTCAGAGGGTGGTGTCTTGCTGAAGTCAAATGGCACCACAATAACCTGCAAGTTGGTTCTTCAACACCAGCGAAAAATAATGTTGTCCCACTTAAAACCTTAAGCAAGACTTAAAACTGGCTGGGTAACATGTTCATCTACTCTAACTTCCAAGGGAGCATTACAAGTAATTCACCTCAGTGGACCCATATTAAAAAAAAAAAAAAAAAGGAGCAAATTATAGAAGAGTGCCTGGAGCAATCACTTCTGAGCTTATCTGGTAGCTATGATTAGTCAGTGGTAGACTCTTTTTATCATCCCACACCACTTTTTCCCTCAGTGAAGGACAGCTGACAAAGTCTGACATAGTTGAGACAAATCACATTGTCTGCAGTACAAAATTTGGTACTATTATTTCACATCTGTTTTCCTTACTGTTTCTCCTGCATTAATTTTTGCTCCTTTCATAGCTTCAGATTCATTCTTCTGGAAACCCATCTGGTCAGTAATCCTAATCTCAGTCATTTCCAAAAAATGACAGCAAGGCAGAACAAAAATCTCTTCCTTGACATTTCCAGTGGTGGAGACTAAGGAACACAAGACTTGCAGGAAAGAAACACACTCATCCAGAGAAGGATGACCAAGACGATTCAAATCAGAGGCTGAGCACTGTTAACTCCCCCAGAAATCACACCCAAAGAATAACCAGCTCCAGGTATAATGAGCAGCTTGACTCAATCACAACTGAAACTGATCAAGGACAAGACTCTTCTGTAGCAACCAGAAAGATCTGTATTTTGCACTCCTTTTTTATTTTTCCCTAATATTGCACAGCATAAGGACCAGAAGTCCTATAAAACATGGATATTTTGGCACAATTCCTCTCAATGAACAGGAACCATCAAAAACACAAAGGAGAAAATGCTTGGGACTTCACTGGGATGTGGGATCCCCACATTCAAGACTTCTCTTGCCAGACTCCAGTGACCTGGAGTGAAAATCTGCTTTGACAGACACAGCAGGTACCTGTTTTCTCATGTCCCACATGCAGGCAATCTCCTCACAGTGTTTGCTCCTGCATCTCCTGGTCCCAGCGATGTTCCAGTGAAGTGATACATTTTGATTACATTTTGTTCAGCCCAAAATAGTCTGACCATCTCTAATTTTAGCATTTATCTCCTCTCCTTACTCCCTGTGGTCACATTGCTCTGAATTGTGCTGTGTGAAAAGTCATTGTCTTGGATACGAAAGCACAGAGGAGAATATTTATAATATTTATAATACTTAGGAGACTGACAAATTTCTGTGTTGCTGACCGTGGAGAATCACTAGATAAAATCCACATGCGCAAGCAAAACTAGGGCTAAAATCTTGGTTTTAAAGTTAGGAAGAGACTTTTACCATGGATCTTAAAATTAACTAGCAGCAGCCTTTGGATCAGAGCATTCCTTGGGAGTGTACTCCTTGGACAAGGGAGAGTGCCTAACACAGACTCACCAGGTGTTTAGTATAGTTAATACTTTTAATCAGGTAAAAAAAACATATTGTGTTTAAAAACCTAGTAAACACATCCTCTCCTTACTTTCAAAAATGTACTTCTTAAGATTATATTATCATCTTACATCAAAACTAAATTTCAATTTTCACATGTGGCCATTTATGTGGCCATTTCTCAGGTATTGATATGACTGAAATGAAACACTGAAACCACCAAAATACAAACATTAATAAAGAAATAATATTACTTTTGGCAACAAGAGAAACATTAAAAAGTTACCTTTACTGCAGAAGTGGTTGAATACAGGTTTTCCACAGAGCAAAACCTGAAATCACCTTGCATTCCAAATGCAGCTGTTCTGCTATTAAGTAGGAAATAGACTTTTTAAACTAAAATCTTATTAAACGTCAGGAAAGTTTTGGCAAGACAGGCTGTTCGCCATCATTAGGTGAAATTTTGAAAGCTCTTTCCTAGCAGAACATTTCATTGCAAATATTTTGGACACTTTCATGTGACTTGAAAGTCAACTGAGATCCATGCTTGCATTTCTTACGGTTACAAGATAAATAGCAGATTTCTGAAGATAAAAATAGAACTCCTTACCAAGGCAAAAACTGGTTTCAGTGGGAAAAGTGCTAAAATAGTTCACAGGAGTAGATACATTTTTTTTTTCTTTTTTAAAAGAAGTCCTTCATATAGTTACAATTGCACAGTGGTTTAACTTCATGTACAAATTCAATTTAAATTAAAACTTACCTTCTAGAACTTTTACTTCCTAAAAAAGCCCATTCTCTATGTTTGGGTCTCTGATAGAAGTGCAATATTCCCTATAAACCTGTGATTAGGACTTTATTATCTTGGGTAGCTAAGCAGGGCAACACATTCCCTTCCTTGGGCACACCCTGAGCTTCTCAACAAGAGGAGGACACGTGTCCTCTGCAGTGCCCTCCAATCTCACACCTCCCGGGCTCTGCAAGGATCCCTTTGCCCCTTCAAAGCTCATCAGCTCCTGCTGCCAGAAGGATGAGACTCATCTCCAAGGTAAGAGCAGAGACTGGCCAGGGACTGCTCTGATAAATAAGAAATCAACAGCAGGAACACATTAAAAACAAACAAACAAAACCAAAACAAAACAAAAAAACACCCTGCCAAACCAAAAAAAAACCAAACCCAAACCCCAAACTTCAATACATTGTGTTTGGTGTTTGGTGGGAGACAAACAGACTGATCTTCCAGGAGTGGGAACCTTCATGTGCACAGGGCAAAGAAGCAGCTGCTTCCTTGCTGATGTTCAAGCCACAACACAAGATTGTCTCCCAGTTGTGGACTTTAACCACAATAATCCACCTGAGTAACTCCTAAGTGAAAAACAGACTTGGAGCTTTCAACAAAATCTTTGAAAACATCAAACATATCCTTCAGTCAGTGCAGTAAGAATGAAGTAATCTTTCAAAAAAATTGACTGACTTTATCAAAGACTTTCCTAGGATCACAGAGAAATGTGTTTTTGCAAGTTCAAAAAGGAGATTTCCCTGGAATGACTGCCTTTTCTACCAGTTGTGCCCCATTCTAAAATCAGGGGGAAATAGGTGACAAAACCTAGGTTAATCCAAAGAAAACAAAAAAGGATTTTTTTCCCAGTAATGATTCAATTCTTCTCACACCTTAGAGTACTTTTACCAGCCTTTCCAGTGCAGGCTTTAAAGGGATTTGTTTCAGATCTCAGGACATGCAATGCTGCCACTGCACTCTCTGAGTAAAAGCTGCACTCTATTACTAGACCTCAGACAAGAACATTTTGTTGGTGTTTTGGGTTATGGGCAGCTCAGTCTTTCCCCTTGGAAAAGAATAACCACATCCAGAGCAATAGCACCGACAGCTGGAGAACACACATACTCCTTAAGGGACACGTCCAACAGGCAACATAGCAAAGCAAATACAGGACACAGAGAATAATTCCTAGATGGTTTGCTGCATTCAGCTGGACTGGGCATTCCCAAACTGCACAAGGAGGCTCAGGTGTATTGTGATGGGTGGCGAGGTCAGGTCTGAGACTTCATGGGAAATAGGTGATGTTTGGGTGTGTCCAGCCAGAGGCTGTGCCAAGCTGAGCAGAGCAGGATGATCTGCCCAGAACTTGGACGAAATGGGGAAGGTGAAAAAGAGAAGAAACTGGAGATGATGCTCTGTCTGATCCTGGGGGATCACATCACTGAGGGGAGGGTAGATGCCACATTATCCCAGCCTGTGCTATCTCAAAGGAAAGCACAGTTTTGGGACAGTTTTCAAACAAGACCAAGTAACTGGGTCTTTGTCTTCAACCAAAAACCTTCTTCATCCAGGAAATGAAACAGGGAAAGGCTTCACGGTTCTCTCTGAAGATCAGACCAAGAAGTGCATCACAGCCCAAACCATCCATCTTTGGAAAAATATCACGTTTATTCCAATTTGTGTAGATATTCTGAGGGCCGTCTACTGCCAAATCCATGGAGCAGAGGAGCACTGTCCCTGGGCTCCATGTCTCAGGCTGCCAAGAACAGCACACCAAACCCACACACTTCTGGCTGTGAAATCCCTCTGCTCAGATGGGAAGAGATGTTTCTGTGACACCACATTCTTCTGGCATGCTCCTCAAGGAATTAACAACAACAATAGGAGTGGGACATTTCACTGTGGTTTACAAAACAAGGAGGGAAAAAAAAAAACAGCTCCAAAGAAATGTATGACTAATATAATCCAAAAAGCAAATCACACAAAAAACTCTGTTTGCATGAAAAGGTTTATATATAACGAGATAGTAAACAAGAGCTGCAGCATTCAAAGTAGATTACAGTGACTGAGGAAAGCCAGCTTTAGCTCACAGTGTCCCAACAGAAGGACCAGGGATCATCATCAGGTGTGGCCATGGAGGACACAACAGGAATTCAGTTCAATCTGACACTTTTGCTAGTATTTGTGCTTATGCTAAATTGAAACTCAGGGAGTAGAATTACAGTCACAAATCTGGAAGCCTCTTGGGAAGACAATGATGGCACCATTCCCATTTGTACCAGACGTGATTTCAGTATTCAGAACAGAAAATGTGTCCCATGAAACAAACAAAACACTCACCCAAAACCCACCACAAACATACAGATGTGAGTCACTACATCCTAATGCGCTGAAGAAAAAATCCCAAACACCAACCATAACCATCTAAAAAAACCAAAACCCAATACAACAACCCACAAAAGAGAAAGCAAATTGATTAAAGTATTTGCTACTAATTACCCACAGTGGAATGTGATATAAAAAGATTCATCTTAACCTACCAGGTAACATTACTCATGACTGCATGGCTGTAACAAAAAGCTACCTGTAGATATCAAAGGTTTACCAGGAAAGCAACATGACTGTTTCCATAATTCATAGGCATCTTATTAGATTTGGGATGTGGGGGAGTTTGGAGGGTGAGAAAAAAAAAAGACAAAGGAGATCATGTTACTTTGCAGCTACAGTTGGATGCTAAGAGACTATTTCAAATGCAATAAAGAAAAGGAGACTTACATGCACCTTGCAGTATTTATGAACAGCTGGGCCCAAATACACTTCCTTATGCAAACAGGCACTTGAATATGGAAATCAGCACTTACACAAACAGATCTCCATGTGTACAAATATTTTCCCATGAAAGCTGCTCCTTTCTTAAGCCAGATCTGCTCCCATTCAAACCTATGGCAGAATTTCTTTTCACTTGAGAAGAAACAAGAATAGAAACCCAACCTACAAAAACATTCTCAAGTTTGTTTGGGGCTTGTGTTTGCTTTGGTTTGTTTCTGTTGTTTGCTTTAAAACAGACCTAAACAGGGAACGGTCCCTTAACTTGATCATTCAGCAATTGGAATAGATTTAAGAGAAGTTATTTCTACAAACTTTTCTCAACACAAGGTCAATACAGCTTTCACAAGTGCTTATTTCCTGTAGCCTGCACTCAGACTTACATTGCTGATGCACCTAAAGGCCCCAGAAGGTTTATCTACAGATTCAGAAAACTGAGAGCATTTTACAATTTGGGATTCATTCATATTTTCATTCCAAAGAACAGACTGTTACCTTTTTACCATAAAGGATGTAGGTATTCTACTTCTATAAGGAGTCCAACAGAATTCTGGTGCACAAGATAAAACCTGTTTATTAATCACAGCTTTCCTTAAGCTCTGCACCCCAATACCAGTTTGTTTCTCCATTTCTTTTCTTATAATTTCTCTTTATTTTTCTAATCAACCAACATGGTTTTATTGGTGACTAAAATGCATCCAGGAAAAGTGATCCATAAAACAGAACCATGTAGTGGGTTTCCCATGGCTACTCAAGCTATTAAATGTTAGTTCCAGTCTGTAGGCAGTGAAATCATACCAGCACTATCACTGCCCTGTAGGAGCAATAATTCTGGGTGGTCTGGAAGAGCACAACTCCCGGCCCCGAGACAGTGTGACAGTGTTGGGGAGAAGAGCCTATCTAAGAGTGTAACCAGGCTGAGGCTTTTTGACCTCATAGATAAATAGGTTTTGTTGAAAGCTGCTCTATTATTTTTCAGATTAGCTTGGACTTGCATTTGGTTCATTCTGTGCCACAGGGGTGGGAGAGAGGAGGCCTTGGGATATCCAATACATGTTTATCCAGCTGTGGTAGCTTGATTCTCAAAGTGTAACTGTCGACATCTCCTCACCAAATCCAAATTTGTAAACAATCCTAATAATTCCTCCTCCCTGTTGGTTGGTTTAGTTTTGCATTCCTGACTGAGCAGGACAGTACTCGAAGCAAGGAGAGCATTGCTCCTCAACCCAGTGCTGCCTGCAGTGGAAAAAAATGTACCAAAGCCACGGGCTCCCAGAACAGACTGTTCAATGCTAATTTGAAGTCTTGAAAAACAGTGCCAGTCTGACATCAGTGTGGTATTTTTTCCTATTTTCTAAATAATCAAGAGCAACTGTGTTGTGCTTTTTTTGTTAACATTTGATTCACCTTCCATTCCCTTGTGCAAATAGCTGTATAACATTTATCCATTTTTTTTAGCTATGTAAACAGAATTGCACTTTGCAGGCATTTTCCTACCACCATAATTCATAAAATCAAATTTCTTTATCTAATTTATGCAGAGCTTGTTTTTCCCAGCTATATTATGTTGGAGCACAGGGTCACTAAGTTTCCTTACAAGGGATATCCCCTCAGATCTCTGTATCATGAGCAAGCTGAACGTTACTATTTTTTCCTTTCCATTAAAAAAAAAAAAGAAAAAAAAAATAACAAACCTGGAGGACAAGATACACCATCACCGAAGACATTTAATTCCAGCCACAGCCAAGAACTTTTCTAGCATTTATTTAGTTTCAGCAAAGACCTGATATTGCAAGTATTTATGCACAGGCTTAATGGGGAATAGCTTGAAAGAAATTAATGAGCATAATGATCTGCCAAGACTAGTCTTGCAATAAACATTTGTAGCACAAGGGATTAATAGCCTCAGAATTATAGAGACAACTCTGTTTAAATGTAACTTTTTCAAGATCTTGTTAAGATGTTAAGACAAATAGTTCTTCATGCAGAAAAATAAAGTATTATTTCTCAAAGATTTTATGTCCCAAGATTAAAGTACTAAGAGGATTCTCCAGTGAATACAGGTTTTCCCTCAGAATAAGTTAAAGTTCCTTTCCACCTTCTCCCCAGCTATTTTTACATCCCTTTAAGAACAACCAAATTTGGTTAGAAATTGCCCCAAAATACAGAAGTTATAAGGGGACTGGTAAAGAAATGGCAAAAACCCTGTTTCTGGCATGACTCCTTTAGGAAAGAACTTATTAATGCCATGCAAGTCTTAAAAAAACCCCACAAACAAAACATGTGTTAGACCTTATCAAACTGCAGTTGTAAAGGAGGTGTCTAGTCTGTATAAATGGAATTGGCAGATGAAAACCTGAAATATAAATCCCTATCCTGATTTTCTCCACCATTTTTTTCTCTCTTTGGACATGTGACGAGACAGTTTCATAAATTTAACTCTTTCCCCTCTCCCATCATTATATCCTAGAGGTTTCCACATTTTTCCTGGAGAAAACACAGCTGTCAAGCAGTCCCTGTTGATACGTACAGAGCCCTCCAGTGGGCTCCCCACCCCTCATGCCATCACAGACACAGTGATGTTAAGGCCACAGGTTGTTCTACATGCTGGCATTCCCCGAATTTGCCACCTGACTAAAACTGCACAATCCTAACAGTACATATCATGTTCACAAAGATGACAGAATTGGCACAAATCACTACTGGCAGCCACATTTCCTCTTTTCCTGGTAAACAGGGAAGGACCTACTGTGCACCAGGCATTGAAACTTGGTGCAGATCCTCTAGATGTGTGATGCTGAGAAATTAGAAACAAGTATTCTGGGGAGACCTGTGGGATATTGCCTCATCTTCCTGGACTCACAGGATTGTCCTTCAGCATTCAGTGATATTAAGGGTGGGACTTGATACGAAAAGGAATCACCTCAACCTTCCATGTAACCCTACTCGTGTCTGCATGACTCCAGCAAGGACAGCACAGAGCTGCTGCTGCCTCTGTGACTCTACCCCCTTTCCATTTGCAGAATGTGAAGCCCCACGGAGCAGTTGCTGATGGACTCCACAGGGGAAGGGATGGGTTACAGCTCCTCTGGTTCCAAGTCTTCCAGAAAACAACCTGAGGCTGATTTGTTTACTCAGACATGCAAATCTGGACCATACATTCTTCCAAGTAGTATTTTAATCTCATTCTCATTCTTGACCCTGCTGATAGTTCATGCTCTGCTATCAGGCCCAATTTCCCGTCAGTATTTGTCACTATTAATCTGGAAAAACGCACTCATGATACACCATTTAAATCACTTCTATAACATCTATAACATCTCACCAATGATGCTCACAACACTGGCTGTGGCTGTACTTTGTAAATGTAGAGTAAAACAAATAGCTTTAAAAAAGGCAATTAAAAAAGGAGGAGTCTTGAAACAGATTAAGCATGACATCATTCTCAGACCCACTCTGGCAAGCACCAGGTCCCATCTTCATAGTTTGTCCCTCACATCTCCTGAGCAGCAATATCTTCAAAGAATTCCATGGAGGCAGTGAGCCATGACCTCCATTTCCTGACACCGGGCCAGCCCGCCAGAATCAAGCTGGGCTTTTCTGAGGAGTCTTCTGAAAAATGATAGATCCCTGTCAGATTAGCGGAGCTCGGAAAAAGTTCTTTCTCTGACATTGGCCCGAGGGTGCCGAGCTCCCCCGCACAGAGGAGGGCGGTGTGTCAGCGTGTGTGAGGTGCCGGGAGCTGCTCCCGGCCGCTCCACGCTGCAAGAACACTTCCTGGAAAAGGCTTGTTCCCCTCCTCATACACCTTCCTACCCTTGGGCATGGGTGGATATTGCCCGAATCCTGAGAGAGAGGAGGGGCTCTGCCAATGCTTCAGCTGACTCGGAGCAGGGTTAAGGAAATGAGTAGGGAACAGCAGCAACAAAATAAATCATGAACGTGAACGTGAGTCCTGGTCTGCATCCCATTAGTGACTGATTATTTAAAATAAATAAAAATAACATCTCTGTGGCACGTGGACACCAGCCAGTGCTCACCGTCTATCCCAAAAGACCAAATATTCATATATGAAGAACAAAGCCAAAATAAGAGTTGTAGATATTTTGGGAAACTCACCCCCATTTCCAAAAAGAATTCTTAGAATCATAGAATAGTTTGGGAGGGACCTTTAAAGGTTATCTAGTCCAACAGTCCTGCAATGAGCAGGGACATCTTCACTGAGGTCAGGCATCTCAGAGCCCCGTCCAAACTGACCTTGAATTTCCAGAAATGGGGCAGCCACCACCCCTTTGGGCAACTTGTTCTGGTGTTTTACCACCTTCATCGTGACAACTTTCTTCCTTATATCAGTCTGAAATGACCCTATATTAGTTTAAAACAATTACTCCTTGTCCAATCACTACAGACACTCTAAAAAGTCTGTCACCATCTTTCTTTAATATTGTAAGGACTCCCTGGAGCCTTCTCTAAGCCTTCATACAAGGCAGGAATTTCTTTGAAAAACATCTTTATTGTATTGATTATAGCTACATAAAACTTAGGTTTCTATTTTGTAAATAAAATCTTGATGGCTGTTTTCAGTAGGAAACAAAAATTATTTTCAAAGGTCCTGCAAATGTTCTGGGTGAAAATGTGGGATTTAGTTTTTTTCTTGTAACACAAAGTGTCAGTAGTACAGCACAACATGTATTACACTTCAGTAGTTTAAATAATTATTTCTGTCATGTTCGAAGGTTAGGCATATAATTACTTTGTGAAAAACTCCCAAGGTTTTAGAAGTTCAATAATTTTTATACAAAGTACAATGTAAACATTAAGTCATGTTCAGATTTACTTGAGAGTAATTTTTATTTGTTTATATTTGTATTAATTTTTATTTTAAATACTTGTGAAGTATATTGCATTGGGACAGAATATAATATGACATATTGCTATGTATTTTTCCTAAGAAATAAAGTAAGAGAGTGTTCAATAACAGCTGAAGAGCTTTAAAAGTAAGGTATTTGGGACGATGATTAGTGTTCTTAAAGTTGTTCTTCTGAAGCTAAATATTATTTATTCCCTTGGAAAGTTTTACTAACGCTCATTTGTGATGGGGGAATTCTATTAAGAAAGTATTACAGAATTCAAGAATTCTGAAAACATTTTTCTCTTTAGGAATTGGTAAATCAGCTAAATTTACTTCTAAGTACATTTGTAGTGTCAGAGGTGGACAAAGGTCCCGCAACATCAGTGCTTCATCTGGGAACAGATGAATTCCCCACCTTCAACTGTTTTTCAGGCTCAGTATTTCAAGTTTTTCCGCTGCCGAGCCGTCCTTCCCCCCGGCAGCAGAGCCCCGGGGGCCACGCACGGCACTGACCTGCACAGACGGGGCTGCAGCCCCGGGACAGCGCCCGGTCCAACCCCGGCACCGCTGCCGCGCACAGCAGCCAGGGGGGCCAGGGCGAGCTCCAGTCGCTCTCACTCCTTAGGCAGCCGGGCGCCCTTCCCCCAGACAAACCAAGGCTGCGGGATTCCAGCTCCTCCCGAACAACGCTTGACCTGCTCTGGTCCACGGGGAGGGCGCTGAGCTGCCCCTGCCTCCCACTGCTGTCCCGGGGAGGCGAAGTGCTGAGCTCCAGCTCACCTGAACCCTTGCCAGACTGGAGTTGTTCAGCCTGATCAAGGAACGCAGCACATCACAGAGCAGCGGGCAAACGGGAACATCCATTTACTGAACTCGGCCACAGCACAGAGGAGATTTTGTTCACCTGCTTAATGTGGAGTTTCAAACCGGCCTCAAGTCTGAGCTATTTAGAAAACAGTTCTCAGGGTTTCAAATATTAATTCAAATGAGGAGATTCATACAGAGGGATGAAAACTATTTGGGTGTCGTTAGCTTTTTCTCTCCACCTCTCTGCCTGCAAAGAACTAAACAATGGGAAGAGTGGGATGAAGAGGACAGGAAGAGCCAGGATACAGTAGCAGTATCAATTTTTACTTTAACCTAAGTTCTTACCAAAAAGCTCCACTACAATGCTCCTGTTATACTAAAAGTACCTACGTGCCAAGAAACAAAGAAAAGCTGCATGACTGTGTTTGTCTCTAAAAAAACCCCAATGCTTCTCTTGCCCTACAAAGTTTTGCCCTTATATCTTCCCTTTATTTTCATTATAATCTTTGTCTCCTTCAATGTCTGAGATTTCTTTTTAATCTTTCAATATCCATTGTCCCAACTCTCTACACTTCTCCTGCTTTACATGCAGCCCATGTTCTCCAAGCATGTGAGGAGGCCAAATACCAGGCATCTTGGCACAAGCTAGTACTTTACACCTATTCACAAAGAGAAAAACATTCCTCTTTTCTTAAGGAAAAAGAAAAAATAAAGAGAAGAGGGAGCAGAGCTCCATCAAGTACTCATAGCAAAGAGATGAAGTAATGTTTACACTCACCATTTCTAAAACATGTCTGGTCCTTTAATAACGGCCTATCAAAGCTGAAAACTAAGAGCAGCAGTCAAAACAGTAGATCTATTATTGTTGATTGTTATGGACATAATGTAGCTATGTCCTTAGATCCTGTAACTGTCCCTTCGTGCCTCACTTCCTCAGAGCATGAGGGTTTCCACAGGCAAAGCACAGCCCTGTGCAGGGCGAGTGCTGCACCCGGGCTGGCCCTGTGTCCACAGCCAGCAGCGTGGCAATCAGCACCTGGGGGGCTCTCAAAGTCCCAGACCCAAACCCTCAGAGCTGCCAGAGAGAGAGCAGAGGAGCCAGCAGAGAGCACTGGAGCAGCCTTTGGAGAAGGTGTCCAGCGGGGCAGGGCAGGTGGGCAGGAGTGGCTCTGGGCCAGCCGGGAAGGGTCGATGCCAGGCACAGAGCAGGAGCAGCTCTTGCTTCGAGTAAGGCTCAACTGATAACTGAGGTTGGGACCCTCCACCTGGGGCTGCGGGTGTTGGGTCCAGACAGCCTCCTTGAGGCCCTGCGCCGAACACTGGGGGCGAGGAGAACACGGGTCCCTGTGTTCCCCGGCAGCTCCAAGGAGGGAGTGTGGGCAGCTCAGCCCGAGGGGCAGCGTGCGCAGAGGAGCACAGAGCAGCTCAGCCAGGATCCAGCTTGGCAGGCACTGGGGAATTTTTTGTTCCTCTGTCTTGCTCTGCCAACAAAGCTACCGCAAGCAGTAAGCCAGAGAAAGATCTTTGAACCAAAGTGTGAGGATTTTTACCATCAAAATACCCTTTTATTTCAGAATTCCTTCTTCTGTCACCTGCTATCAAGTCATGAGCTGTATTTAGGGGACAGTAAGCACTGTGTTACTTCTCAAGATTTAACAAATTACTTTTGAACTTACATAAAATTCTCATTAGCATCTTAATATTCTATTATTCTTTTTTAAAATCAGATACTTTGCACACATGAGCCTGTGTAAGGGCTCCCATGGGCATGGGCAGCATTAACTCCTTGACTTGCACAGCTGAGCGTGATGTGCTCTAGGCACCATGGAAAGCAGCTTAGTAGGTGTAAAATTTCTCAGTTAGGAAACCTGCAGTGGAAATATTTACCTGTGCCTTTTTGTCCTTTTTCAGCTCTGAATTTGAAATTGAACACAGATCAGTACAATTAATTTTTTTAAGGGCCAAATCAATACCATGTCAGAATAATTCAGGTTCACATATGTTCACAAGTCCATCCTCCCAAGCAAACTTATTCATTCTCATGAACACTCAAACCAACAGGAGAGTAATTTTTTCTCAACAGAGGGGGAAAAAGCACCAACACATACCTGGGAGCAGCAGGACCTCTGCCCAAGGAGGCAACCAGGGCAAAGCAAGACAGGCAGGGACCTCCCAGATAGGTAACACAGTCCCACAGCCCCTGAGCAAGCAGAGCAGGTCCAGTGGCATTGACTGAGGTCAGCTACATCCTGCACTCACCAGACAAGTGTGCAGTGAGGAGGCAGGTCCAAGCTCAGGCCAGGAAGCCGAGGCAAGGTCAGGGTTAGTTCAGGCACACAGACAGTGTAGCTCAGGCAGAGAACGGAGCTTAAATGTGGCTCCCAAACAAAGGGCAAAAGGCCCCAACAATCCTTCTCACAGCTTTTTTTTACCCCAGCCTGACCCACGGTTACAACTCTGCCCCATGTCAGAGCTAGCCTTGATCACAGCCAGAGCATGATCACAGATGGGGAAGAGGTTGCTGACCCTGTTGCCACACTCAGCGCCTGAAATGCACCTCCTGGAGCAGAGAAGCAGAACGATAACCATAGAGCCCTCTCATCTTCTTTCCTGCTTCCATCATCACCACAACTGTGCTCCTCCCATGAAGATTTTTTAAGCAGGATATCTTTTGCATTTGTATTGCATACAGACTGGCTGATTTTTTGAAAGCAATGTGACTAGTGCAACAAACATGGAGGAGAGTTTATCAATTACACTCGAGGGATTGCACTGTATATTTCAAGTTAGGTATATATTCATGTTAAAGGGCAAATTTGTGAAAGAATAATTTGGCCAACTAGCATTAATGGATATTGTGGGCAAATGTAAATAGGATTAGCTACTAGCATTTAAAAAAATAAAGACAACATTAATATTTAAATATGAAAGATATATTCTTAATATCAGCCCCAGTTAAAAACAAAAAAACAAACAAACAAACAAACAAACAAACAAACCCAAACCCCTAGTTTTTGTTACACTAGCTCATGTATGCAAAGTTCAGGTGTATCCTCCTGTATAACTGCCATTTGCAAGGGCCTGTGCTACAAAAAGACACAGCAAGATCTGAGCAAGCCAACAGTTACACACTTGACTTTTACAAAAAGCACAGCCGTGCTCTCAAACATCTCCTAGAAGACAACCAACATGGAGAACAAGCCAGGTTTTATTCTTGGATCAGGCTAAGGAAGGTGTCTCCTCCAGCACTGTCCCAGGCTGGCACTGGCTGAGCACAGCTGTGAGAGAGGGAGGAAATGCCCAGGTGAAGCAAACCAGCCAAAACCAAGCTCCAGTCTCATATCTCCGTTTGCCCTTGGCAGCAAATTGAAATTTGAAACACGTTACTTGGAAGATATTTCTGCCTACTCCTGTTTTCTAGTATTGAAGGAGGTTTTTTGTTCAAAGAACATGGGCTTTGTTCAAACCTGACATTTCTGCAATGCTCTACATTGTTGTGGTCTTGAAAAAGAAATAGTATAAAAGTTAAAAGAAGAGATTGATTGCCTGCTATGATTTATTACTATGTGTTTTCAAAAATATTGTCTGAAAGAGTGACAATAGGCCTGTGGCTCTGAGAACTGAATAGTTGCTGTAAACAATACAAGTGACCATATAGGGAGTGCACTGCTCCAGGACAGGTACCAGTTTCAGTCAGAGTGATGTCTGTAGGCCTATTTCAAATTATTCTCTCATTAAAGGTTTTGTACTGCTGTTCTTTCCTTAACAGCTCTGGGTTATTAACTGAAACTCACTTGAGCACAATAAAGGAATGAATTTAAAATATGTAGTGGATGTCATGTGTCACAGTCAACAGCTAATTAGCTGGCAGTCCAAAACCTCTCCTGGCTAAGCCTTTGCTCAGGATAAACTGGGGAGTCTTAATTCCCCCATCACTACATATTGCAGTTAGAGCTTTCCTCTAAGTGATGCAGGGGGTGAGATGGCAGCAGAGTCTGTGCTGGCCCCTCTGCCCTAAACCCACCTCTCACATCCACGTTTCCTCCTCCTGCCTGAGCCAGGGCTTGTTCCTTTCTGAACTGTTCACCCTGGCAGCAGACATTGCCCCACTTCTAGTGCACGTTTTCTGTTATTTATTTACAGCCCCTCCCTCAGTAAAAGTTTTGGAGGTTTTGATCGTGTATGAAGACTAAAGAGTTCACCAAGATTTTAAGGACAAAATGTATTGAATTACCTAAAATAATCTCAACAGGCTTCAAGCAGCAGTGACACAAATTTTCCCTCATACAAAGCTTTATAATTATAGCCAGCCAGAGATAAGGATCACAGAGAGCCTTCCTGCTGTTTCTGCAGTGAGGTGTCAGGTTCAGCACAGCTCTGGAGCTGCCACTGGACAAGTACACACACTGCTGAAACTTCGAAGCAGGCACTCCTGAAATACTTTCCAAAAACAAGACTCATTCCTGCACTTTGCATGTACAAGGGACTAAACATCAATTTGTTCTGAGTAAAAAAATACTGTTTGTTTGCTTTTAAATCAGCCTACCTCGTATCAGTTTACAAGCAAAACAACCTCTACTAGCAAGTGTTTTTGTTAGTACAGTTATGTCTGAAGCCTGACCTTTGCTTGCAGAGGGCCTGACTGGACGAGAACAATAAAAGCCTTCTACAGTCACCATTGTGGGGGGATAACTCAAATTCAGTGGAATAGTATAGAAGTTTGCATTCTTTAATCATATGATTCAATATACAAAGCAGACTGTATTTTAAAACGCTCTAGAATTGCGCAGACCAAAAATAGAAAGCAAAAGTGGTCACATCTGAAATCCTTTATGTTGATGTATGTCCAGCTGACCAACATTTACCATCAATGTCAACTGTGTAAAGAGCTGGCAGACTAAAAAATACAAAACAGAAAATAAGCATCACACTAACCCAAAGGTGAAGACTTACAAGAACAAAAATTTAATATTTAGTCTTTGTTCACCATTTTACTCCTGAGAAAGATTTCTGCTGTGAACATAATTTCTAATATGTCAGCAGGATGCACAGATTGCTGCACCATGTTATACTTTACAGAGTACTTGTCAGCTGGGGAAGGAGCAGGGATGGTATTTTTTAGAAAAAAGAGTAATTTCATTTTAGTACAACAGTCTCTGAAAGACAAGGAACATGTGATTGCTAATAAAAAGCTTTGGTTCAAGGACTAGAGCAAAGATGATCTTATGAGAACAAAGGTTACTGAGTCTATAAACAACACCCTGCTGCTTCTAGAAGTTGATGCTGCAGCAAGGCTGGATGGCATTTGTCATTTTTCTCAAGTCTATTTTTCTGTGTGTTTGGTAAAAGAAACCCTTCGGAAGAGCATTTATAACACAGCCAAACTCACATTTGCATTGCAACAGCAAAACCCCTATTTTTTAAAATGTTATGCTTTTTTCCTCCCAACAGTGTAAATCAAAATGATGTTTGGAAGAACTTGATCTTGTGTTTCTAGGTACTGTACATACAAATACAGTTTAAAAAATCCACAGGAACCTGCCAGATATTAAGTATATATTGTCAACAGATGGTTTTGACAAAACCAGACCCAATCTCTACACACATGCACACCAGGACCAGGCTGGCTCCTAATGCATTTTTCTCTTTCAGGTATGAAAGCCCTTTGGTGTGCATTTTTAAACAGGGAAGCACATGAAACATTCAAAGCCACAGTGGTGGTGATCCCACCTTCCAGCTGGCACTGGGACCATCCCACTGGTCTTCCTTTGCACATGGAACACCTCAGCAGTGCTGTCATCACAGCTCACTGCAACTCACTTGTTTCCTCAAGCACTTTTGAAGATGCAGTCTGTTTACTCTTTCCATACAAAGATAAGCTTTTTTAGAGCTACCTCTGTTGTAAAACAGAAGGAAAAAATTAACTTTTAATTTCACAGCAATTTCCATGAGGACTGATCATTTCAGGTGAGGAAAACAAGTTATAAGATATGAAAAGTGAGAGTTAAATTAAATTATCTTAGGTGTTAGTAACCACAGAGGAGTATGAAATTTTCGTGTTTAAAAAAAAAAAGAGAGAGAGAGATTTGATGCTCTTGGCCTTGTTTGATTTTTATTTCCACAATTTTCAAAAAAACTTTTCTCAGTGGCAGCCTCTGACCAGACTGGGATAAGCTCAGTTTTAGTGTTCCAGTCATTATTTGAGGGTCACAGTAAGGTGCACATGACCCCTGTGTTTGACATGGATGACTAACTCAGACTAAGAATTTGAGTGAAATGTTAGTGAAGTCCTGAGAACACTACAGGTACACACAATGAGTGCACTGAAATGACTAAGCAAAACCAGAAGGACATGACAACAGCCCAGTTGTGATACCAATTGATGAGACATCTTAAAAGGACCACAAGATACCTAATTCTGTATTAAAGGCAAGAGAACAGTGACATCAGCTTGAATGTGCAAGTAGCTAGAGCATTTCCTGCAGCAGAGCATAAAAAACCCCAGCTGGATCGGGAGAGATTTACTTTGTGATATACATTGATACAGACCTTTTTTAACCTTAGAATTTAAAAAAATAGTAATTTCATGTGGATTTATGCCATGCATGGAGATGAATCATTTTACTTATTCAAACCTACCTTCTGTGTTGGTATGTTTAAGTTTCACAAGCAGGTACAGAAGGCCAGTTTGCCTGTGCTCACCTCTGGTTTCTCGCTCTGCTCACCAGGCAGGCTTCCCTACCAAGCAGAGAGCTGAACCCACCCCACCCCAGACAATGCCTTCCACTCATTTTCCCTCCAGAGAATAAGGAAGACCTAAAAGTATCATCACCTTTCCTGTGAGTGGGACAAGGAACACTTTCAATTTACAGCTGTTGAATTGAACACCACCATGTACCTATACAAAACTTCAAGTTGGCTATTGCAGCTGAATTTAATGTCTGCTGAACTGTTAGAACAGTTACCACCCAGAGCTATGATGGTAAAAGGGGGAACTGAAAGATACCATCACTCACTACTACTTCATGTTCCCGATAAATGAAAAGTGAAGGCATGAGAGAAAACCTGTGTGACACCTCAGTCCTGTACCACCCATTCCACAACACACAGGGCCACTGCCCTTCAGAGCAGAGTCCTCCAGGGCTATGTGGTGTGGGTGTTCCCAGGCTCCTTTCGTTACAAGGCAGGTTCACAGACCAATTTTCTTTCACCTTCCAGAAGGTAAGGGTTCAAATTCTCCTCAGCTGTTCATTCAAACACCACACTTTCCATTCTCTGATGACAGACCATTAGCTCAGACCCACTGTTCCTCTGGGAAACACTGGGGGCAGAACCCCAAAAATTTGGAAAATGGGCTGCTGGGATCACACATGGTCTGTCTAAAACAAACAGCAAAGGCCAAATTAGAATGTATTCTCAGTTTCTCCTAAAAGGATGACTCTGATTATTACAGTGACTCTTCCAGCTCCCTGAGCATCCCATGGTGGCCTGTGGGTGTCCCTCAGCACTGGTACATGGCCATTGCCACCCAACAAGCCAGGGAGAGCAAACAGAACCCCTCATTGTCCCCACAATCTGACAAATCTGACAAAGGGGCAAATCTGACTGGAAAAGCAGCATTAACATTTCTGCTATCCCCAGGGTAACACTAGCATGTTTTTAACAGGGAAATAATTACCACATCAGAGTGCCCAGTGCAAATTAGCATTAAGATGCAGCTGAATTTTTAAACAGGAATCCAATACCATTATATAGTCAGAGTCACATCTCCAAAAACCACCCCGCCAGACTGAGTGGTAGGGGTATTGCAAGGAGCCAAATCTTTACTCTGGAAGCAGCTCCTGCATCAGGCTGCACATCTGCTGTGAAACTCTGCTGCTGCTGCATCACTGTGGCTGATGTGTTTCAGTTCACCTCCACAGCTTAGGGAAAGACATGGGAAACAAGGTGAATGCAAACATTGTGGAGAGGGTTGAGATTTTTTTTCTCTTTGCCTTGGAAGAGACACAAATAGCTGAAGACTGGAGGTCACTGGAGCCCCCCAGCAAGTCCTTGTAATAATAGACAGCAATCTCCAGGTCTGCAGGTGATAAGCTATCGTTTTTCAGAAATATTTTGTATGCCTCCCGCTGAGCTTTTCTAGTATTCAAGGGACAGATCAATATTTGGTATTTTCACCTTGCTTGAGGTGCTATTGTTCTTTGTATCTGAAAACAGAGTAACTGTTCAGATGTTTATAAAGGTAGCCAGGGCAGCATCAGAAGGAATGTAAGCTAGAAAGAAACTAAAATATATTAAAACAAGCAAAAAAAATCTTCAAACTCAGGATAATCCGAGGGGTTCTACCAAAACAAAGAAACGATTTCTTTCTTGAGCAACACATAGAGGAACTGTCAAGTGTCCACAGCTAGGAGACACTGATTCCCTTAGTGAAACTATATCTAAAAATTGGAAGTGAACACAAAACCAAGACCATAATAAGGGGAGCAGGGAGGTGGGGATTACATCTTCAAGGCAATATCATTAGAGTGGTGTTTTTGTAAATTAAAGAACAGGTGTAGGCTTACATATTTCCCATGATATAGCTAATGGTCTTTGAGGATTTCACTCACTTTTGAATAAATGAAGCCTATGCCAGGTTGCATTGCTGTTTGTATGTGGTGTGTTTAGTAGAGAGAAGGACCAACAAGGATTGTCTGTTTGTCAGTTGTTACTGTGCTTCATGCTACATTTTCTTCCCTTGCTCTTAGCAAAAGCACTCACATATTCATCAAGGTAAAGTGAAAAGCTGCATTGCTGGGAAAAGAAAAAACATAAAAAAAACAAGACGAGCAAGGGGGTCTGCACATCCCAAGCCAGTCACTGAACTCTGCTGTACTTACCCAAGCCCCAGGTCACTAAGTGAGAACACTGGGTAAAGCAGAGATGACACATTCCTGCTGCATAATCTGTAGTGTAAAACCTGAAAAAGAACACCATAGTTCTGATATCCTTAATTTGAGTAGGAAATTTAAAAAAGGAAAAAAATTCAGTTATGAGACAATGTTGAGTCCCCATGCAAGAGACAAGGTGAGAGGCTGAGGGAGGCTGGTCTGCTTGGTTTGGTCTTGTCTGATTTGAATGTTCTCTTTTAATGCTAAGGAGATTGTTCTTGTACCATATTTGTGTTGTACCCCTATTGTCCAAAATAAACTAGGAAATTATATATTTCTCCCTTTTACACACAACTTGACTTGTGGTGGAAGAGGGAAAATTGATGCCTTTTCCCTGAAGCAACAAACATTAGATATAGTCAGGGTATTAACACTCTTTATGGCATTACATGTCTTTGATGCACAGAGTAATGTAAAATTTTTAATCCTGATCATATTGCTAAGAAACATGACAATAATTGTTTTGGTTTTTTTTGTGTACTGTAGTGCATAGGTTGCTTTCTAGTTAATCTGGGAATGTCACTTAACAAGTTCCATGTTAATGTGAGGATCTAAAAGCAGAATGAAGCTCTCGCTCCAGATTTCTTCCAGTGGAACACAGTTTACAGCTTTTGATCTTTTATACAAGATTAATGGTTTGATGTTTGTTACAGGGTGTGTTTTGCAACCTGCAGATTGTAGAGGCACATGAAGTGGGTGTTCTGAAGACCATTCTAAACTTTTCAGGCATAAGAAAATATGGTGGCAGCAGGCAAGGCTTGATGAAAACACAATTTCTGCTAATCTTATGGTCCTACCTACATGAACAGAACAGCAGTGTGACATTAGCTGTGATAGCAAGTCCTTCAGAGGTTTTGAGCCAGCTGGCTAATTTTTGACCCTATTGTTTCTGTATCCAGTCGGGTCAGGAGAAAACATTTTCTTTAATCCACAACACTGAGTGCGATCAGCTAACACTAGCCAGGCTCCTGAAGATGGTATATATTGGGTAATGAAGATACAGGCAAAGAATTTAATTCTCATAAAGGGAGTTCCTTTTACAGTGCTGTGAGAAACACAAAGAAATCCTGTTTTGACTAGTTAATTGAGCAAACATTCCATCCTGCCCTAAAATATGCTTGCTATGCTTTTTTCAGATTTTTTTTTAGAAGAATATTGCTCCTTAGCATGTTCATGTCTCCACCAGTCTGAGGAGCAACTGTGTGTTCCAGCCCCTGGGGCTCACCTGCTGCTGTCAGCATGGGTTTCTTTAAAGAAAAGAGCTGTCGACTGCAGCAAACCATTTCCCGCAGTGAGGAGGGGAAGACTTGCAGTGTGCCCCGGCCGGGTTGTGCTGCTGCCCCGGCCCCTCCCTGCGCGGCCCCTCTGCAGTGCTGCCAGCCCTGCCTTGCTCGCCCCCCTCTCCCAGAGGCGCTGCCTGGGCGCTTTTCCGCCCGTGCTGCCCCAGCCGTGCCAGGGTGCTCCTCTGTGCTCCTCCACCCCAAATCCCAGCCGCTCCCATCACTGCCAAAACTCCTCATCTCTCTGGTGCTCCGGCTTGTCACCCTCTCCTCGCTGTGCTCTCCCATTACACGCAAACCCCTCCCCCGTGTCGCTGGCCCGGCCCCGGAGGGGACGCTGGTGTCCCCCCCGCGCCCCCTGTGCGGGCATTGCGGCCTCTCCCGCAGCCCCGTGTCCCGCAGAGCAGGCCCGCACCGCGCTGCCAGGCTCCTTGTTTGCTGTACTGTGCTCTTGACATGTTTTCAGCCTGATGCAAAGCTCATTCAACCAACAGAACGAGCTGCTTTGACTTTAATGGATTTCAAATGAAGACTTTAGACTACGTCTCCAGAGCAGCACAGAAATAACAACAGTGTTGTGCAGAGATATCCAAGCCAGCTTTAAACTAATTAGGCTGGATCCATCTAATCATACAGGGAGCTCAGTACCGGGTAATTTACCCTAATGAGACTGTAAGCTTGTCAAAGGAGAAAGCCTGTGTTTGTCCAGCTCCAATTTAGCATCACATGCCCATTGCCTTTTAAGAAACACCTACTACTATTTAAAATCAAACCAGCACGTCAAGATAATCTCTCCTTGTGTAGTAATGCAACCGTACAGAGCAACTAAACATGTCTAAAACTAATATCTAAAACATTCAGTGTCTTATGGTCACTTTTCTCCTCTCTCATCTGCCTTCTGTACACTAAATGAATCTTACATGTACCTACAAAACAAACGTTTTACAAAAAGACAGGAAATGCATAGTACAAGAGAATATGTGACTTAACTATCAACTTACTGGGGAGGGGAAAGTAACATATCCTTTTTTCCACAATACTCACAGAGACTGCTATATCTTTCCATGTAATAAATGTATCAGTGAGTAGTATTATATCCTTTCAAAATGCACAAACAAGACACAGAACTATCCAGCCAAAAGCAAAGATTTCCCCTTGGAAGTCAGAAATAGTAACACCTGCAGTCTTCAGGCACAGGAAAACCCTCTACATTCCATGTCGGAAGAAAAGCAATTTTCTGTATTTCAGCATCTACTCCAAACTTGACTTATGCAAAGCCTACAGCTTAAGTTTCACTTCAAAGTGTTATTTTCTGTCTTACATTTGCATATATTTTTCTGATTGTTTTCCCTCTATTCTGATTTAAGGAAAACTTTGATTCTGTTTTAAGTCCATACACGAGCATCACTGCCATGTCCATTCCTCCAAAATTGTCTGAAAGCAGTGCCCATATTTCTGAAAGGAAACACCTGACTTCTTACAGTGCTTTGCATTCAGCAGCCAGCACTGGAGCCCAAGGTACCTCCATACTCTTGAAAACCTGCCAACATAAGCAGCAGCCTAAACATGGATTTGGGAGTCTTACTCTGGGTTTCCAGTTTTGACAGGCATGATTTGAGTTTCCTAAGTACTCCTTAAACCAAATACCATGTGTTCATCATGAATGTCTCAATTCCTGAGAGGAAAGCAGAAGAGGAAGGCACAACACCGAGGAATGTATGGGAGCATCTTCCCTATGATCCTGTTAGGCCTGAGGAGATCAGCAGGTGCCCCTGCAAACACCACATCTCTGGCAGAGCAGGCAGTGGGCACAGGCAGACACGGGTACCAGAATGCTGCCGGAAGCAGGAGACCTCTGGGACTGTGTTACCTTTTTTGCCCCTATTACCCAAATCACTTTGGTGCCTTCTCAAAATTCCTTTCTTTCCTTCAATGTGAAGTCAAGGGTAAGCTCTAAACTGAGTTTTCCATCAGCTTTAGAAAAGGTAGAGAAAGCTACAGCCTAGCTAGAGGCTAAAACAAGTTCCCTCTCATGCCTCAAACAAACACAAAGTGGAGCTTGCAAGCAACTCCTAAGGGTGAGATAGCATCCTTTGAAACTGCTCCCTTTCCCCCAGCTGAGACCTGCCACAGGCTGCCGATGGTTCCAGTTTTTGCTCCTCATTGACCACAGACTCTGATCAGTGAGAGCCAAAAACTTAGGAAAAATAAAAATTGGGATGTGCTGAAGAAACGCCTGCTAACTAACACCCAAACATGCCTCCAAATCTGTGCTTCTCCATTCTCACCATCTGACAAAAATGATTCCTACATAGGACAGTGATCCTGGGTTTTCTAAACTATAAAAACTCCAATTTTTTTTTCATGTTGAAAATAGTAGGATCTCATTTAAATTTTTCTGAAGAGAACCATTCAAATATTTCAGCAAGCTTATCCTAAAGAGTTAAATCCTGTGTTTTTTCAGAGCTATACACATCTTTACAAAGTTGAGATTGTTGCATCTATTTTTCAAATCCCACCCAAGGTACTTACATATTTTTAAAATACAGAAATATAAGCAAATGGTATAATTTGTTTTCTAAAATCCTGGATCATTCTCAAGATCTTTAATAAAGTTAATGATTGTCTGTCTCCATAATTAACATATTAGACGATGTGCCTCATTTCACCTAATGTTAATGTTTTACTTTTGAGGGAGAAGTGTAAGAGTGCTGAAATAGAATTCTGATTTGCTATGAAAATTGCTTGGTTTTTTCTCCAGTTCACACAAGCATAAGGTATTAAAGATCAGTGTAAACCAGCAAATCACAATTACATAAAATACACCTCTTAAGTAAATAAAGATAAGGAAAACAGAAGTATATAAGAGGGATTTGTTTTGGTTTGTTTTTAAGGAAAAAATCTGCCGTGGCAAAATGAACTATATTTTGCTTAGTCAAAATGCAGTCGGTTGGCTAGTGGGCAGGGCAAGGTGTGTTGTAGATCTGACAGGCTCTAATTGACACATTTCCTACTCCAGCTGAATCGCAGCCCTGGTCCTTAACCAGGGCACTGATTTGCCCAATAAAGCACACAAAAAAATACATTTAAACTGGTTAGTGGGCTCTATGCTAACCAAAAGTGCCATCTTTATGGGTGAGATGCCAGGATCCAGAACAGGAAAACCAAGTTTTAGTGTTGCTAATGTTGGTTTCTTGCTACAATGGCAGACTTGGTAAAATTAGGTTAAGTGACATACCACACCTTGGCAAGAAATCTAATTGGGAAGGACAGAAATTGCAATCATTTAGTAGTTTGCTTCCGTAGAAATACAAAATTTTCTTCAAAATGGAATATGAGTGATCTCTATTGCCAGTATTAAAACAGCGATATCTGTTGTTTCTGTGAAGCCTTCATTTATACCAGTGACATTACTGCTCTCTTTTGAGTCTAGAGTTAATACTGGGGCTTAAGTGTACTTTAAACTATAGCGGCACTTAAAGGGAGATAAACACCTGATTGAGAGAGAAAAGGAAAGATGATGAAAGCAGCAGTTGCACAGCTTGACCCCAGGCTGAGCTTAAACTGCGGGGGGAAAACTAAAATACAGCAAATTGCCCCGAAATGTAATGACATAGTGGGTCTCGCCACCCCTGGCTTGCATTCCGCGGCACTGTGTCAGCCCCTGCACACCTTAACGTGGGGGTCACCACAGGCCATTGGGTGCTGTGTGGCTGCAAACAGGGCACGGCCACAGGGCAGCTGCAGACAGAGCTGGCACAGGGCTCTCCCTCCCCAGCGCCCCCGCTCACTGCCAGAGCTCAAACAAACACCAGCACTCACGGCAAGGCAGGGCTGTCCAGGGCCATCCACACTTTCCCAGCATCAGGGTAGAAGTAGACTCCCCGCTACCCCAGTAAATGTGGCAAATGTTTGGAAATAAGACACTCAGGTCTCTTCTTTCTCACCCTCTGTCCATCTGAAAAGAATGCTACAACTTAACGTGGAGAAATCTCTGAGCAAAGCATGGGCCAGATGACCCAGAACACTGAACTTTAATATTTGTGAGTTGAAATTTACATTTTCTTTCCCATTTTTAAATGTTCATATTGAGTTCAACATCGTAAGTTTTTTTCAGGGTGCTATTCCCAAACATATTCTCAGAATTTTCTGAAATTCTATAAAAACAATCCCAGCATTTTTGCTTTCTACCCCAATGTAAGTTGGGGCTGCAACCTCTCCAGGGACAGATCTTCACTGTGGCGCAGCCCTTCTGTATCTGTTGTTCTGGGACATATGGGCTTGTTTCATAGACTCACCGATAAAAAGTAAGAGGAAACTGTTTTGTGTTTGAGCAGGAATTTTCTAGGGGGCATCCCTGGACTTTGCAGGAAGGAGTAATGCTACTCAGTTAAAGTCCTGAAAGACCCCACTGTTTATCTACAAAACATTTTGCTTCAGGAAACTCTATCTTCTTGAAAAAGAATAGAAACGTAGCTGGTTTCTGCAGTTAGGAGGTCCAATGAAATTTTTCTTAAATAATTTTCTCCAAACTCTAGATCGAATAATCACATTCTTCCTTCGTTAATTCCCTTTTCAGTTTGGGTTAATTTCTAACCTGACACCGTTTCAGTCCAGGACACCATGATCTATTGTTAAACAAAGGCTTCAGCCTACATTTTGCTGTACTGAGTTAATTTTAAATGCCTCTCAGTATCTTTTCCCCACAAACCACCTCAAGTAACAAATTTACCTTCACATTGACACCAATGACAACACTTTGTCATCCAGCCACTCCTTCAGTTCTGTGTATCATTTGGAGCAAAGACTATAATTTACTGTAATGAAAATGTTTAACATAACTAAAGATAGCAGGTGCTGAACGTGTAGAGTGAATGCTCAACAATTTCAGAAACCACCCCAAAACTTACACAGAGGCATAAGATGTACCACTGGATGAGGCCCAGGGGTACGTGACTTCGGAGCACTGCCACCAGCTCCACATTTACCGACTCCTGCTTGCCTTGAAAACCCTGTAGATCCTCCGATCCGAAGTCTCTCACTAATTAGTGGTGTTCAGAATTCCCTCCCCAGTCCCCAGCGGGCAGGAGGAGCCCATTTAGCACCCAGCATTACCACCTAGTGGACACGGGCTGTGCTCCTGCAGCTCTGCTCCGGCCCTCCCATCCTCGTCCACACGGGATAACCTGCCATCGCCTTCGCCTGATGGATTAATTGACAAACAAACTGCTGTGTCTGTGTTTGGATCACAGTTATTTGCTCTAAGTACCCTACCACTGCAGCCTCACATCTAATGAACCACAAAAGGACTCATTAAAGTTTCAAGCATGGGATAAATCAGATCTCCCAGAGTTATTCAGTCTCAGTTTGACAATCCCTGCCATTTTTCAACCTTTTCTTAATGCTTTCTACTTTAAATTAAAACACTTGGCATTTCTGAACTCTGAAAAATCCCAAGCTATCCTTCAAAACTCCTTGTTTTATAATATATTAAGGACACTATTAACATGCTTTGGTTCAAAGGGAAGAAGTGCCCTGTTAAATTTAAAACCACATGAAACCTAAAGGGAAGAGAAAAGTCCAAAGTAAAGTACCTGGGACTAGACTGCAAAGCTATTTAGGTACCAGACTCCTGCTGATTTAGGAACCAACATACCTTGTAGACTAAAGCTGATTTATGATTCCCTCAGGGAATTCTGCATTTCATCACTGAATTTTCTGTTACCATAACACTTTGTCAACATCCTCATTCCCCTCTTTGCACCTCTCCCTGAATTGTTAACCTTCATTCTGCAAAGTCCATTAAAGGATTCTCTTTTTCTTCCTTTTCCTTTCATACTGTTTGACTGCTTTGAGTACCTTGAATTTCTGCTACATTCCAGTCCTATCAGTCTCCTGCAATGCCTGTAGGTTTATGGTTGTGTATATATTAAAAGATTACACAATTTTAACTAAATCTATTTACAACTCCAGATTTTCCTGGTTTGGACATGGCCTATTTTTTCCCTGAAATTCTATAATCCAAGAGCCTCTATTCAGCTGAATTTAATAATATCCTTCCTAACTTCAGCAGGATTTAGACATTTCTGTCCACAATTGAGCTCCCTAAGATCCCTAGCTTTCTACTACCCAATCACTACTCCTTTTTGCAATCAGTCTTTCTCCAATGACTGTATTTTATTGCTGAAGAACAGCTCCATGCAACGCCTAAAATTTAGGCAAAAATCCAGTGTTTTAACTGGATAAATCTCAAAAAGAATGACCTGCCACTTCTAAATCCAAAAGCTTAAAGAAGGGTATCAGGGCATATTTCCCACTGAAGCCAAGTCCAGCAAGGGACGGAAGAGGGACTAAGTGGTTACAGAAGACGGCTCAGACACGGCTGTTACCGTGGCCACACAGAAGCACTTGGGAGTATCTGGGGAGCCTTCAGTCTTTCTTCTGTCTGAATGCTGTGCATTTCTGACTTAAAAACAATCTTAATTTGAGTCTACCAATCCCAAAAAGTAACAGCCTGACAACCCCGTAGGCTCCATGGAACATGACCAGCTACAAAAAAGAGACAATGTTCCAAAGCAAACCAGGTTATCTTCTTCCCATATGTCATTCTCAGCTTTTGGCTTAACAGCACTGCACCCCCAGGGTCATCATATGTCCCAAAACTTTCCTCAGATTGCAAACAAACATCTCTCCCCATTTACTTCACTTTGCCTCAGTAAGTTTAGGTGACTTTATTTTACAGAATACTTTCCTTTGGTTTTGTAGAATGATCACTCATTTACATAACTGACTGCAAGACAAAAACAATAAAATACAATAAAAATACATTTCTCTGAAAAAGTGTGATTACCACCTGCATTGTGGTTCTAAGCAAGGGGCTGAGCACAGCTTTCTCTTAAGGCCGTGCCAAAACCTGCTAATTTGGTTGACCGTGACGGGTTAAAAAAAGCCAGTTATTGCTTGCACCATGTCCAGTCAGGTACCAAACCACGGCTGTGCTGTTCTGCACTAGGGCAGCAGAGCCCCCAGTGCTGGAGCAGGAACTGCAGTGCACTTGGGCAGAAAACCAATGCTACTGGTCCCTGTGTCTGTGGGACAAAAGATTGTTTCTGTGGGCCTGATCCTGCACCTTTGCCTGAGAGCATCCTTTCAGGCATAGGAGGTTTCCTGATAATGGACACAAAGACACACAAACCTCTTAAATGTTTTGTTTTCTTCACCTCTGAAGATACATAGGGAGATAAGTTTTGTGCAACTACAAAATCACCCTCATATCATACAGTAAGAGAAATGTGCTTGGTTTCCTGTGACTGTCCTCAAATTAGCTTATAGCTACCTCAGGCAGAAGGGTGATTTATTGTTAGAAGAAAGGGGTATTTTGTACAGGCTGCCAAAGCCAATCCTGCAGCCTACACGCTGAAGATGGTGAGGAGGCCAGTGAGCCCATTCCAGTCAGTGCTATCACTTTAATCTCTCAAGAAATAAACTCTATCCAATTAACAGTTCTATGCTAATAAAACTGCATAATAAACTGAAGGGGATATATTAATTTCACTGTACTGGTTTAATTACAGCAGTACAACCTGTGAGCACCAAGGCCTTGGTATATCTAAAGGAAACACACTTCCTCTTAAGATAGTGGGGTAAGACTTCATTCCCTTAAAGTCAGTGGAATGGTACTGGGGGAGATTGAGGCCCAATGCCTCTGATAACAAATATTCCTGTAGCTGAATCCCTTTGCAGATCAATTAATTACCTCCATACCCTGCTGGTGCATTCCAAATTTTATTTTTATTTCAAAATCAAAGTTAAGTAACTAGAAAAATCATGTGGTGAGCCAAACTGTGACTTTATGGGTTTTAATTTTTGAGATTAAAGCAAAGTACAAAGACACACCCAGTCAGCAAAGTCTGGAGACAATAAGATGTAAAGCAATCCTCCTTCTGACCTCACATTAACACAGAAATCACCCTACAGCATGCAAGTGTCAGCCAACAACGGCACCTACTTATTTCCTGTCAGCTTGTCCCTTTGATCTAACCTGATCCTTCTTCACTTTATTAAAAACGTTCTAATCTTTTGTCTTTGATCTCCCTGTAGGATTCTTCAAAGAGCTTCAAATTAGCAAACATGCAAACAACAAAAAAATGTACTCTGTATCTGCAAGAAACAATGATGTGGGGAGCCATTTCCTTCCTCAACACACAAGTTTAATGAGGGCCAGCATTTTAAAGCCAAAAGATGCCATAGTTATCTGTTGTTTATTGGCATTAGAGTGGATGACAGAGCTCAAGCTTTTTTAATGGGGGTGGTTTGCTCTGAAGGTGTAACAAGGCAGCCCAGCAGGGGTAGCAAAAAAGCCATGTGCATACTTCATTCAGTACGCCAGATGAAAGGATTATGTCACATTCAAGAGCAACAAAGAGCTCTGTTTAAGTTTGTACCAGGCTGGAACTGTGGGACAGCCGTTAAAGACCACCAAGGTTTTAAATAAAACCGGGCACTTTTAAGTTTCCTCAAGCTTTCCTTGTGGTAAATCCACCCAATATGAAGGGAATGTCAGTATCTCCCACATGGAAGATCTCTGAGGCTTTAAAGGGGAAAACTAGTTTAATGCATTTTTATATATGTAAAACCTGTGTCTATTTTAAATATCTATATATGCTTTTTTCTTATTAGAAGTACCATCAATTTTGAGGACACTATCATATTAACTTTGTTCCAGCTTAAACTTATTTAATGTCAAAATGTTTTCAGCAAGGAAGAGCACTACCCTAGGACCTCTTCTACGTTATGCCTCTCCTACAACTTTCATTTAGCTCCAAAGGTACATATTTCAAACAAAATTGCTGCTTTTTATTATTGAATGCTGCTCACCTTTGAAAAGAGTTGTGGGACAGATTAGAAAGACTGTAGGCTGCACTGTAAATTCCTTGCATGTGCATCTGCCTGTTAGTGCAGAGTCTTGTTTTTAACTCTTACTCTCTGGGGAGGCAGAACTGTAACCAGGTTGAAATAGTCCAAAACATCTTCACCACATAATCCAGGTCACCCGAATCCCTTCACAACTGCAGTTAATGGCCCAAGGCACCAACCAACCTCCACTGAAGTCCATGAGACATTTTCACTGGCCCAGGAAATCCTGGTTACGAAATGTAAGACAATAACTAAGTCTCCTCAATAAAGTCTCAATCCAGTGGAAATATAACTAAGCAGGATTTGACCCAGGCTGATACACATGGCCTTGGCCCATAGTGCTGACACGATGGTCATAGCTCCAAAATTAGAGCGGGTGAAGCCTCCATACCCATTTTTCTTTCACTTCTTTGCCATCCTAAAATCCACTGTGATTACAAGTAGGAGGTATATAACTCAAGAACTGAACATGACTTAGGCAATAGATCATTAGAACTCATCCAGCTCAAAGTGGTGTAATTCATGTTAAAAGGCCAACACTGACAATTATTTACGGAGAACTCCACTGAGGCTCTAGATGATCTGAGAATCATTAAGATTGGTCTTTGGAGAGCTGAAAAAAAAATGGCATGGCTTTCTTGAAAAGCCTGTAGAAACAGTTCTAAAATGAGATCTGCTAGCTCAGCAAAACCCTTCAGCAACCCAAGAGTTCACAAATAAATTTAAAAATTACGCCACCAAATTGAAATCTTTATGCGAAGTCATACTCAAGGTCTGAACCTGTCAAATTCATGGTTACCTACTTTACTGACTTACAAAGGCAGAAGTCGTGTTTTCAATTAGTCCAAACTCACACAGGAATATTCAACAAAAAACTATTGGAACTGTTACTCTAGATTTATTTATTTATTTTTACGGTTCACTAGCACTCAAAATCATTCCAACAACAAACAATATGCTCTGCTTTTATCCTGTGTGAGGGATGTTTCAAGCAGATACTGTCTCTTGTGGCTGTTGCTAATGATGAAAGGCAGAGCTCAGCCTTTCTAGGAATTGCCACATACTTGAGAGTGTTCCAGACACATGGTCTCAGGCCAGCTTCTTGACATCCAGCTCTGACCTCAGCTGAATGCTGCATGCAGCCTGCTGCCACACTGGGAGGATCACCCATTCCCCAGCCCCTTTCATTTCTCACAGCCTGGGACAGCCCTGTTCAGGAGGGGCTGCAGGGACAGCCACACTGGGTGCCTTCTCCACATAGGTCCACAGGACTGGGCTCAAAATATTTCCTTAGAAGAAATACTGCATAAGTTTCAAAAACTAGTTTAGAGAAATCCTGAAAGCGTGTCTAGTCATGAAACTGCCAGCAAGTAAAATCCAGTGACTATGAAACCTGGCTACCAATACTTTTGAAAGTATACTTTTTGAAATTTCTAGTACATCCAGCAGGTTTGAGAAAACTTGTTTGACAAGAACATCAAGATTTTATGTTTTTATTCTGTTGAAAAACTCAGCATGAGAAAGAACATATAGGAAAAATTAAGGATACAATAAAAAATTATCTGGACATTGCCAGCCCTTTGGAAATCCTTAGCTTTAGGAATAGTTTTATCTGATCTATTTTAATAATCCCCACGTGCCACAAAACTGACAAAAAGCCTCTCTCAAAGAAGGTAGAGCAATACAGCTCCTAAAGTTGTACTGAGGTAGCAGCCAAAACCATGTTTTTTCTGCTGAATTTTCATTAATAATCCTTTAATAATTAATTAATAATCCATTAATAAACCCTTCTCTCTGGAAGCCAACCTGCTTTGTTTGCCACCCTGTGATCCCTCAAATACTGTCACTAACTTTGCCTGTGAGCCAGTTCACTTTTTTCTGCATAGGAGCTCAGATGCACACTGTCAACATCCAAATGAAATTTGTCAAAACCAGATTTACACAAAACTTTAATGCTCTCAACTTGACTACTCTACCATACACTGTATTTGTCTACCTAGGTCTCCAAAATCTGATTCTTTTGTTAAAAAGTAACAGCTGGAATTGCCAAAGCTGTATATTTTCAAGAACAGCTAAACAAATACTTTACCTAAAAAAGGTAAAGATAAAAGACTTAATGAGGTAAAACTTTAATTTTACTTGATTGATCTATACAGACTCATGGCCTGAGCACTTAGCACTAGAACTACAGATTTAGAAGTGCTTTTTGTTCCTCCAGAACAGCAACAGGTTCAACTGAAGGCTTTCAGTGTAGCTTGGGAAGATTTAACTTATCCCCCTTCAAGCAGCCTAAGCTCAAACCACTCCCAGCATGGAGTCTGCTGGAACTGCTATCCTGGAGTGCAGGATAGTTTGGAACTGCCCCAACAGATCAGATCACTGTCAACTGGTCAAGGGGGATCACTCACTGATCATTCCTGTCAAATTCTCTTTAAACAAAAGGACTGAAGACATCTTCACTACAGTCATAGCTCTTGGAGATGCTCTTTTTAGATCAATCACTATGCAAACATATTCCTCCTTTAAACTCAAAACCACACAGTCTATATTAAGTACATGTCCAGTGGGAATACAATATGAATTTAATGTAATTTTCTTTAAAAATATTACAATTTCTCTGAATACAGTAATTACCTTCTCAAGAACTCTTAAAATACAATCATAGATTTTGATGCTGAGAAGCCATTATATCATCAAATTAGCATTACAAGTGTAAAAATTGTATTTTTCATACATATATCATCACCTTAACTGCTTACATCGACTGAAGCATCCCCACATGGTATTTCCTCAGAGGCCTTCAAGAGGAACATGTCTTATAGATCACACACTGATTTGAGGATTAGTGACTGGAGGATTAGGGATTGGAGGATTCTGTGCCATTCTGTGGGTCCAACAAATTTCTGCTTAATTCAGGCACACAATGAATTACCTTTCATTCTCTCTTGTAATATGGCAGTTTCATCAGAACTCAGCCATGCCCATTACAATTTCCCAGTTCAACTCAGTCAGTTGTAACTTTATTACCAGAGCACAAAATCAGTTTTGTTCTTGCAGGAATTGGCTGGCTTGGTATTAAACAGAAGGATTTAAACCAACTCACAGGAGCTCAAGAAACCACAAGGCCTGTGTTATTCTACAGGGCTGAGGTCAAACTGCAGTGCTGGGCCACCGTCCCCTCCAGCACAGCTGAGGATGGAGCCTCAGAACAGAGACCCTTTTCTTGGCCTCCAGCTCCTGTCATTGACAGCAGGTTCCCGAACCACACATGGGTTTTATCCCATCTCATCAAAACTCAGCTACAGTCCTTCCCTCACACGTTACTTGCGGCCTTGCTGGTCCTGCCCTCNCCACAGCAGGGACACAAAGCCGTGCTCGAGGGTTAAAGCCTCCTAAGAAAACATGATGCTTCCCTCTAGTGGGTTCTCTTTCTGAGATTGTATTTTATGTGGAAAACTGCTTAATAGAGCTGCTTAATCCATAATGCAGCCAGACTGTGAAGCAGCAGGAAGTGGTTAGTGCAACAGTGAATTAAGTACCGGTGGAGTCGTACAGCAAAGATGGGGATTGGGAGTTACCAGCTCAGGGGAGTCAGCACAGCACTTGTCATGAAGGGTTGGGGTATGAGAACCACAGCTTCCTTTCAATGCTTGTGTCTTACCTTTATTAAAGGTGTTACAGAATAATAGCCAGAGCATGCCAGTCTGCTAGCAACAAGGGGTTAACAGTAGTAGAGAACAAAAGAGGATAAACAGTGTTGTTGGACAGTGATACTGCTTTAAGAAAGTGAAATTGCCCCTCCAGGATACCAAAAATACATTTCTTCTGCAAGTGATTCCCAGCTTTTTCTTCACAAACTCCAGAAAACTGTTTGGAAAAATTAAGACATCACTGCCACTCCAGGAACTCTTCCCTTTTAGATAGCTGTCCACATAGCTTACAGACAAAACATGAAAGCTTTTACCAAACATCAATAAACTTTCATTTTCACAGCAGCACTGAGAAAAAGCCATACCTTGCTCAAACACATGAAATGATGTAATTTGAACAATCTACAGCTGTACATTTGAGTCTTTGAACACATTCTAGTTTCCAGCTTACAGCAGAACCAGTACAAAAAGACAGAAGTTAGTTTAACTTGGATTCAGAGGACCTTACACACAAGTGAGGGAGGCAAATATTACTAGGACTGCACTTAAAGGATAAACAGTGAAGAAGTTTTACTCAATCACACCTTTTATTTTCTAGTATCAGTAAGGTGATCTTTAAGGAAGTTGAGGGATAAGAAGTGAGGAATATACCAGCTGCACTTTACAGATTAACAGCCACAAAAATAGAAAGCCACCATACAATCTCAGGGTTTCACAAAACTAGTTCTCATTTGTAACACTTGACGCAACAAGATTAACTGCAACAAGTGAGGAAGCTACATCTGTAAAGTGCTATTTTTGATAGAAGTGGCTAAAAAAGCACAACTATAACAGATTTGGGTATTCAGTGGCAAGATTGTCGATGTCCTCCAGTAATTCCATTCAGACTCTGTGCTTTTTGATGAAATTGATGAGCCCATTTGTTGAGCTATCATGAGATGTCACTGGAGCATCTGACTCCAGTTCAGGCTCAATTTTCTTGGCAAGTTGTTTTCCAAGTTCAACTCTGCATTTATAAAAACAGAAGAAAGAAAAGAATGTTAGTGCTGACAACTTACAGGATTTACACTAAAAGTAGATGCCAANTACTTGCGGCCTTGCTGGTCCTGCCCTCAATTGCTGCAGAGGAAAACAGCTCTTTTTTTTAAGCTTCTTTACCACTTCTGTCCCGTTTTTGACTACAGCCCCGGAGTGCTAACAGCAGCCATGTGCTAAGAGCAGCCATGTGCACACCCTGCAAGCCCTAGGGTCACAGCTTTGGCGATGAGTCAGCAAGGTGCTGGCACATCACCGCGTTTATTTCGTAACTGCAGGGGAAGTTACGGGTGACCCCCACACGCGGGGCAGGGCGGCCATGGCGCTCTGAGGAGACAGCGCCGCCCCGCGCCNTTTCAATGCTTGTGTCTTACCTTTATTAAAGGTGTTACAGAATAATAGCCAGAGCATGCCAGTCTGCTAGCAACAAGGGGTTAACAGTAGTAGAGAACAAAAGAGGATAAACAGTGTTGTTGGACAGTGATACTGCTTTAAGAAAGTGAAATTGCCCCTCCAGGATACCAAAAATACATTTCTTCTGCAAGTGATTCCCAGCTTTTTCTTCACAAACTCCAGAAAACTGTTTGGAAAAATTAAGACATCACTGCCACTCCAGGAACTCTTCCCTTTTAGATAGCTGTCCACATAGCTTACAGACAAAACATGAAAGCTTTTACCAAACATCAATAAACTTTCATTTTCACAGCAGCACTGAGAAAAAGCCATACCTTGCTCAAACACATGAAATGATGTAATTTGAACAATCTACAGCTGTACATTTGAGTCTTTGAACACATTCTAGTTTCCAGCTTACAGCAGAACCAGTACAAAAAGACAGAAGTTAGTTTAACTTGGATTCAGAGGACCTTACACACAAGTGAGGGAGGCAAATATTACTAGGACTGCACTTAAAGGATAAACAGTGAAGAAGTTTTACTCAATCACACCTTTTATTTTCTAGTATCAGTAAGGTGATCTTTAAGGAAGTTGAGGGATAAGAAGTGAGGAATATACCAGCTGCACTTTACAGATTAACAGCCACAAAAATAGAAAGCCACCATACAATCTCAGGGTTTCACAAAACTAGTTCTCATTTGTAACACTTGACGCAACAAGATTAACTGCAACAAGTGAGGAAGCTACATCTGTAAAGTGCTATTTTTGATAGAAGTGGCTAAAAAAGCACAACTATAACAGATTTGGGTATTCAGTGGCAAGATTGTCGATGTCCTCCAGTAATTCCATTCAGACTCTGTGCTTTTTGATGAAATTGATGAGCCCATTTGTTGAGCTATCATGAGATGTCACTGGAGCATCTGACTCCAGTTCAGGCTCAATTTTCTTGGCAAGTTGTTTTCCAAGTTCAACTCTGCATTTATAAAAACAGAAGAAAGAAAAGAATGTTAGTGCTGACAACTTACAGGATTTACACTAAAAGTAGATGCCAATAAAAGTAGCTTTCCCCCTCACAAATTACTGACAAAACATTCAACTCTGTGCCATTCATAAACAACCAGAGTTCTCACAGTTGCTTAGCTGAAAAGACAGCTCAAATTGCAGGATGTCTAAAGAGAAAGTTTTGTTTTATAAGTCCAGCAGAGTCTTCTCCCCTCAGTATTCACCTGTGTTACACAGCCTGCCCCAGTACAGAAGGCATTCAGCTCACTCCTGTTCACTGCTGAACACAACACTGCTCACACCAGTTTGTGACACCAACACAAACAGCAACTGAGTTGCAGGCCTGGAAGCACTCCCAGCACTACAGCATGCTATCCAGGAATTACAGCCTCACAGGGTAAGAACCTGAGATATTCCAACAGCTGCAAGAAACTAGGCTGGTCCTAGTGTTCCAATATTCCATAGTTTTGGATTCAGTCCTAGATTTTCATGTATGGCAGTATAAGCTGTACTTACTCTTATCTCACTCCTGATTTCAGAGTTTAGAGCAGTACAGTTTTACTAGGCAGTCTTTCCTTTTCAGGTTCTACTACAATATTTTAGTTAAAAGAACATGGTGTGGTGTGCATGTTCTAAGAACACCTAAAAGACTATAACTCGGCTTTTAAGAAGACAAAGACAGCTTGGTGTAAAATGATATTCCACACCTGTAGGGCAAATGTGGTCTTCAAAATAACCCCTCACAGCATAGACAGGCTGCCCCTGAAAAATCTTACTTATTTCCTGATCTCTAAGCCTTCATACAGCATGTTGTACAGTTAATATTACTACAGATTAAAATAAAATCTGATTAGCTTCTGACTAAGTCTTTGATTTTTAAGTGACACAGCAACAAACTCCTCAAAGCTGCCATTGTGTACATGGAGCTCCATCACAACCCTGGGTCACAGAAGCAGACCTCTGCCAGGAAGGTTTGTCTCTCTAGTGCAGGAAAACTAAGAGGTGGTCAGTCCTTTGCTTAACAGATGCCATTCAAACTGCCTACTGAGTGTTTCTAGTTAACATTATTTTTTCATTTTCTATAAGGGAAAATATTTTTCCTTTTTAATTCTCAGAGTATGTGTTCAGCCTGTTTGACTATCTTACTGCTTTCTGTATTCATAGTATTCTTCTAAATCCAACTAAACAGAGGTCCTTAGCTAAAATTGTATCTACGTAGTCATTATGTGTGGCTGAATAAGGATATATGGTGACTTATCACCAGAAAATCTGTTTTCATTTAAAACTATCCTGTAACAGTTTGCTCCAAGTAACACTTTTTTGTTGTCTTTTCTCTAAGTCATATCACAGTTAAATATACAAGAAACAGAACAAGGAAACTTACCCCCACTGGTCATAACTGTTAATGTCCCAGACAACTCCTTGAACAAATATCTTGTGCTCATACATGGCTATAAGCAGAAAGAGAGACTTATCAATAAACTTGATCACAAAGTCTTCATTAATATTCACAGATAAGAGACCTATTACTTACCAATGATGGCTCCCAGAGTGAACGGGTTGAGTTTTGTAAACATGATGGAATTGGTTGGTCGATTTCCCTCAAAGACCTTTCAAAACAAGAGTGAGATTGTCATCCAGTGTGTTGTAAAACATACATGAGAATGTTGCAGCTTTTATTTTCCTTGCAGTCCACACTGGACTATTTGCATTAGCAGTAAATACAAACTCCTGAAAGCTTCAAAGGCTAAGAGCTTCAACCATAACATTGTACCACTTTCATCTCTCATTGCAAACTACCCTCCAAGCACCACTACTTCTTGTGATGCACAAGAGCCAGCAAAGCTCAAGTCAATATCCATGGGGCAGTGCTGAGATAAGCTCATCTTTCCCAAAATGCCTCAAGAGGCTGCAGAGCAAGGAGCTTTAGCCAGAGTGCTGCCCACAGCAATGCCCCCACTGCCAGGGCACCACGAGAGCCCTGTGGGCACACAGCCCTGTACCTTGTGGGGAAGGAGCTTCTCCAGAGCCTCTCCGCTGAGCCCGGCCGCCTGCAGCTCCTTACGAGCCTCATCTGCAGTCTTCCCTTTCATCAGGGCCTCAGTCTGGGCCAGGAAGTTGGCCAGAAGGATCTAGCAGATAGAAATAAACACAACTCAAGTTTCCATTTCCTTAGGTGGAATAGTTCAAATTCAACCTGCTGCTTGAATCCATACCAAGACCTAGTCTAGAGTTACAACTCTCTTCTAACACTGTGGCAGTAAAATGTGCAGCAGCTTCAGCTGCATAATGCCTGGTATTGCTTTTTATCTTCAAGTGCCAGGAGACATTACTATTTTTAAGTGCCTGTATCCAGAGACAAGCAGGACAGTTCTGCAGAATCCTGCCCTGGCTGAAACTGGCAGTCCCTCACTGAGAACAGAGCCAGAACTTGACACAGTCCTTTCACCCAGGGTAGTCTGTGCTTTCATACAATGACAGACTGCTGGGATGCATAGCGAGGTGAACTGAGAAGATGCTTGAAGCAAAGCAGCCTGTGGCAGGAATGTGGCAGTTTGTGATAAGGTGGCTTAACCAAGGACATGTTTAACTGTTGATGGTCTCCAGCTGATGAAGACCTGCACGGACACAGCCTGACCAGGACATTGATTGAACCAGGGGACCCATGGACAACTTGGACTGTTTAACCCTCAGATAATTGGATGGATATTGTAAGTATTGCTGTTGCTTAATACAGCTACTGCTGTAGTTGGGAGACATGATTAGTAGACGTTATTGTTAGCTATGAGGTAGGTAGACATGTTAACATGTAGTATAGAGTAGACATGTTAGTAGTTAGCAGTAGATGTAGGATTTAGCTGTAGCTGTGATGAGTGATGCAGAGTGTGTGAAATATTAAATGGCTTAATATTAATAAAGAGGATTTGGAAGGCATCAGCTGTCCTCCCTTCGCTGCTTTGCAACAATACACTATATGCATGGAAATCCAGGTGCAGAGATTAGTCACAGGTAACAGACTAAGATATACTTACTCATCTGTATGCAAGAGAATCCCCAGAGCATCTCAAACCAATCCCTACCAATGCAGTACAAGATTTTGGCTTCCCATTCCCTGTCTAATATTAGCCTTCAAATTTGTGTTTGCAAAAGGGGAAGGTTTCATTTGACTGTAGGTACAGTAAGAGTTTCTTCAGTGTAACCAAAGTCATACTCAAACTTTCACCTGTACTTGGTAGTACAGGTAGGACAAGTAGTTACTTGACAAAAAATTATTACACAGTTAAAATAGCACTTGTATTCTAAAATCATGACAAGACTGAAATTCAGTGAGGAAGCATGCTTTTTCTGAAGTATGCATTAAGACCACCTGGCCACATTTCCACCTACAGAAGTTCAAAAAATTTCTTAGTTCACTGAAAATCTAGTTGGACAATACATTAAACTAAAACTTGTACAGGTTAAAAAAATCTGTGTAGAAGCCACCACTCCAGCTATGCTAATTAAGCTTTGTCCTAGAGTTTGAGTGTAAGACTCAAACTTCCTCAGAAGTGTTGTCACATCAAGTCTGAGAATTTATTTCATCCTATTCTGCAAGAATTACACTCCTTACAAATCCTACAAGGAATTCTCTCTCCAAATACTTAATTGCTCAACTTTTTCCAGCTTCAGTAGGACACACCATTGGGCTGCCTCAGGAACTGTGGCTGAAGTTCCTCCAAGAATAAGCATACCACTGCATTACCTATTATATACAATATGCAATAATTTAGATATTTTCAAATCCATGGTGAATGCTGACAGAAGCTACATGTATAGTTTCAAAGTGACATTCACAAATATTGCACACTGCAATACCAAATAAGATTCAATGCCTTCAGCCACAAGAAATATGGGTGCCCTGACAAAGAACTTATTACCTTGTGATGCAAGCCATTTCTGATTGGATGCTGGGTCTGGACTGGGATCAGAAAATCACAGGGAATCATGCGAGTTCCTGTAAGAAAAGTCAGGTTAATAACCTTGCAACAGGAAAGTCTTAGAAAATCTTCAATTCTCACCCCACTTTCAGAGTTACTGGCAGACTTGCTTAGAAGCTTTACAAAAGAGCTTTGTTATTAATGGCAGGGGGAAGTAACTATACAGCTCAGCAGTTCCAGCTTTATTTGACCCTCCTTATTGTTGTTAAAACCTACATCTTGTAGCCTTCAAAAGCCACTAATTAAGAGCCCCATAGCAATGTGATGCTAGGTTAGATAAGAGTCCAACCTCCAAGCCAGTATCAATTCTGCAGACTGCTGCAGCTTTGTAGCCATTCAGAATTTGATTCCAGAAGGAGGTATTGACTAGTTTCAGTTTACCTTGATGAATGAGCTGGTAAAAAGCATGCTGCCCATTGGTGCCAGGCTCTCCCCACACAATAGGGCCAGTGCTGTAGTCCACACGAGAGCCCTTCTTGGTGATGTATTTGCCATTAGACTCCATGTCCCCCTAAAAGAAAAGGGGAATCACTCAATATTAGTACAAGTTTCCACACATAATTCAACTATAACAAATATTGCTTGTTTCTAGAAGTATCAGGGATACAGCTGCTTAATTTATGGACATCAAGATAACAGAGGTGTGAGGAAAAGGGCTTTAAATTAACTGAGCAAAGAAGCCAATACCAATCTTGGCAGCAGTCCCTTAGAGCCCCGATTACATGAATTTATGTGATCACAGCTCTACCCAACACATGCATTCTGGTCCCAGTGCCAAGACAAGCTTATCTCCATGTTCTTCTGGAAAGACCTCCTGAAGTACCTGCTGGAAGTAGGCAGCAAAGCGGTGCATGTACTGGTCGTAGGGCAGCAGGGCATGGGTTTCACAGCCATAGCAGTTGATGTACCACACCCCCAGCATGGCCAACAGCACAGGCATGTTCTTCTCCAGTGGGGCAGTGTGGAAGTGATTATCCTACATGACACAAAGGAAAATGAAGGAAAAGCAATTGTCATCCCTCCCAACTCTCACACTGCTTTTATTGTTGCTTTGGATTCAGGGAGAGCCTCCCAAGTACTGTTGTTTCAGAGGCAGAGAGGACATGGGGAGCTTAACTTCAGAAACTAACCTGCCTTCAGTTACTTTACTAAGAACTCTTAAAAAGGAACAAATCTGAAATAGGTATCCCCACACTCACCATCCAGTGGGCTCCTGCAAGCAGCTTCTCAAAGTTGTCAAAACCTAACAATGGAAAAAACAGTTTGTATTTCCTATTCCAACTCAAACTTGATTTTTATTGTAGAGACAGTTTTAAAATAGTTTTGATTCCTTGTATGCAGCAAGGCTCCCAACTACTAATAGAGTTTAAAGCTGCACTTTGACTTCTTAAATTTGCATCCCATAAACCACTTATTTATGCTTTGAGCCCGGACTTCAGAGCAAGTCCAACTTCATAAAACATAGTTCAAAAACCTTTGCCTAGAATTCCCATTCAGGCAAAATAAGCAACTAGAAGGAAAATAGGCATTTGATACTGTTATGGTTTGACTCCGGCTAAAATGCCAAGAACCCACACATAGATCCAAAATTTCTCAGAGAAGGAAAAAAACTTCGACTTTTGTGATAAGGATTACAAGCAACTCTTTATTAACTATTTCACAAGCAAAACAGGCTCTCACTTAGAATATTAAGTATTAACTACTACTACTAAAATCAGAACCTTAAGAGTTTAAGAGTGGGAAGTTTGATAGATGTTACAGACACCTTTCTCCCCCCACCCCTCCCTTTTAAGATCCTTCTCCTTCCCCCAGCAGCTCGGGAAGACAGGAGTGGGGGGGTTACAGTCAGAGGTTTTCTTTGCTGCTGTTCAGAAGAGAGAGAGTCCCACCCCAGCTTTCCTCGTGGGGTCTTCTCCATGAAAACAGTCTGTTACAAACTGCTTCTTAGTGGATTTGTTACTAACAACAGCTTTTTCAGGTATTGTTGTCACGTCAGTCACTTTACCATAGATGCAGTCATTCAGGTGCTGCTCGGCTGCTTCAGTGTGGGTTCTTACAGGCCACCAGTCCTTCCAAGAAATGCTGCTCTGCTACTCAGCGTGGGTCTCTTCTTCTCATGACCCACAAGACTATCAGGCCCCTCTGCTCCAGCAAATGTCCCACAGGATCACAGCCTCTCTCCTCCAGCACTTCTGCTCCAGTGTGGAAATCTGCCAATCTTTCCACGGGTGTGCTACGAATCTTTGCTCCTATGATCCCCCCCAGTTTTCCTGGGGCCCTATTCCAGTGTTTAAGGCATCTTCTCTTTCTCATCTCTCTGACCTTGGTGTTAATCAAACTTCCCACCCTCCTTTCTCTTAAGCCGCCATGATGTTCTGCCCAGCATTTTTTTCCTTCTCCTTCTTAAATATGTTATCACAGAGGCATTAGCAGTCAACCTTGAGCCAGCTTAGAGCAGAGAAAAACTCCAGCAGCTTCTTAAAGAAGCCTCTCTCTCCTAGCCCCCCCCAGCTAATAAAAAACTCTGGCTAATTAAAACCACAACAGATACAGAGCCTGCTTTAAGGCTCCATAGTTTTCAGCAGGTTTGAATACTTGGTCACTTCACAGCTGCACTGGGAAAGACACTCAAGAGAACAGGGCAAGGCTAGTACAGCAGGGATTTCTGTGATGGTCTGAGGAGAAGTAGCTCTAATAAGTATTCTCAAATAAAAAGGCTCCCCCCCTCCCTTTCCTGTTCTCTCAACAATTCAGAGTTTTCTTTGCTTTACAATCAGGGCATTTAAACCTCCATTCACTTTCACTAATGAATAGTTCAACTCATTTTAACTTCCTTTCCTGCAAAGACACAAATCTTGATCCTTATGCAGAAATTAGGAAGTGAAGTGTTTGGCAAAGCAGCAGCTCTACCTATGGTCAGAAAGGAGCTGTGGGAGATGAAGGGTCAAAGGAAAAAGTGCAGCTAGACTTGCATGTCAGCAGTCAGCACCAAATCTGTCTGACAGCAGAGATGAGCAGTTATTGCAGACAAAACAGTAAGTGCCTGACTGGTTTATTTTGCTCTTAGCATAGGTTTTTCTACACATGACAACTCCTACTCACATAATTCCAAAAACACCAAACCCAATGTTATTCTTCTAGGCCCAGTCTAAGGGAATTCTAGCTTTTGTTTAGAAAAATAAATGACATTATAATTTCAGACTTTAAGCATCTGCAAGCAGTGAGGAGGGAGCAAATGTAACCATCAGGTCCTATAGCCCAGACAAACAAGTACTGGGAATAAAAGGAATTAATGGGAGAAGTAAATAGTTAACAATGCTAAACAGCTCATATGCAGAACTAGAGACATAAGATTTGGATGTTTAGTGTTTGTATACCTACAGAAACTAAATACTCTACTCCAAGTTCAGGATTGTCAGTGGCAAGGTCTGATTTCCAACACTGACAGGGCTTTACATGAATCAGGCACTTCTGGCTACACAAACAACTAAAGAGATGCAATTTGACTATTTGTACCCAGGTAAGGGGTAATTTCCAAAGCTACACTTGCAGTACTAAAATATTGACATTTCCATTGCATTACAGACTTTAACACAAACATCCAACCAATCAGAGTAGGTTGGGTAAATAACACTTGCCCCAAACCTGATTCACAATCCACTACTATTAAAGCATTCCACAATTATATTCCTGAAGTAAACAGACTAATTCTTGGCATGGTGACCTCCCAGGAATACCTACCAATATGCAGGGCAATGGAGAGGCCAATGGCAGACCACAGAGAGTAGCGGCCACCAACCCACTGCAAACAAGAGACTGGTTTAGATGGAGAAGTGCAAGTGCTTCTAAATTCAAACTTGTCTAAACTACTAGAAAACAGCAGCCTGTGTTCAGAGTATCTTCAGCAAAACCAATATTCTAGTTATAGTTCACTACATATTATATGGCACAGTCAAGGGAACCTGCACCTTACAGTAGCCCTCCCTCAAGTATGTATTTTTTGAGACTTGGAAGTTACCCTCCTTGTCTAATTTATACAACATCTGTTGATCCCTTGATTCCAGTTCACTTCCAAGTCCTAAATTACAGCTTGTAATTTAATTGTATTAAATGCTTTCACAATACCTCTGCAGGTAAAGCCTGTTTCAAGCAAGATTGAGCCTGTCTGGGAAAGGTAACACTTTAGACAATTTCTAAACAGCACCTTAAAACTGAGGTTGTCAGGCAATCAGTAAGAGAAACCCGCCTGTTTCTAACCAAGTGTAGGGACCAAGACTAAGAACAGTATATTTAAAATACACATCTGCTACAAAATATCAAATTAGGTTCCCATTTCTGATGTCTGACCTTTACAGGCCTGGGTTATACATCGCAGACACCAACAGCCAAATGTCACAGCTTATAATAACTACTTGCCCAGAAGAATAAGCCAAGACTTATATCTCCTGTTACTCCATAGCTGACTGGGCAGCCAAGAACATCTTCAGACTTTTGACTGCAGGATTTTAATGGAATGGTCAGTCAAGCAAAGCTCTTGACATGTTCTCAGTTTGCCTTTAGTTAAGAGTTTTCAGGTGTTTCAGTGCATCAAATGCAACTACTATAACTTAGGTGCTTTGACAGTTTCCATACATCTAGTTAGAATCAACTTATTTGCTTCAGAAAACACTAGCGATTAACATCTACCATGTAACATTAGACATTTACTTACATCCCAAAACTCAAACATGTTGTCTGGGTCAATTCCAAAGTCTTTAACTTTAGGCTAAAATAAAAAGAAAGCATGTAAGAACACCAGAAGTAAAATCAACAGTATTAAAAGGCTTTATATCCAGCACACAAACACGAGTTGGGTACCTATTAAATACACAATCACACAACTACATCCTCTTATTTTAAAATATGCATAGCATCTATCACAAATTATACCTTCATTTCCAGAGATACTTATCACTATTAATTATTAAAAAAATCAGAAAACGATTTTAAGTGGTCATATAGTTCAGAGTTGGACTGACATTCAGTTTACATTTAACAGAACCCTGATGGAAGAAAGGAATTTCCCATCACAGTACCAGATACCCTGTCAATGATTGCACAGTTTTCCTAATTACTATTGGTCTCTCCACTTCATACATTTGCATGAAACACCAGGGTACATTAATGATCATAAGCATTATTTAAATTACCTGCACCATTTCAGCCCTTACTTGGAGTTTACAATTACATTTGTTTACATAACTGCATTCACACACTTAAGGCAATTACAGGTTATACTCATTAAAAACAGGAGTTATTTCAAGTATAAAAGCTCTTGATTTCAGATTTAAAGCTCTGGCAGAAAAACACATCTATAATGAAAGTCCACTCTTGATACAGTTCAACACTCTAGAAGTGTTTCAGTTACCTTGAGGTGAAAAAAGGATTCCTTTTAAGAGGAATGCTAAACTTTGGCATTCGAGTGTCAAACAATAAGCTTCCTCATTAGATTTTAAAGTGAGGCCATCTCAAAGGCACATAACAAATCAACCAAATTGGTTATACTCACAGCATTGGTAGACAAGGCAACAAAGTGCTTGGCCACAGATGAGGGCTTAATAAAAATAAAAACACAGTTAGATCTAGAATACTAAATTACTTTCATTTCTGGTTATAAAGCTGATCTGCTACCATTTACACGAAATACTGTTGATGATCATCAGTTACTTTGATATTACAAACTTGAAATCTTTTTTCACATGGAGTGTGGGATGCCCAAAGATAACTCATCAGTCCCTCTGGAGAGCAGCACACCAGCTCCTTCAGAGCACCTTATCAGCCTGGACACTACCACCACTTCACAGCAGATGCAGATGGTTGTACAAGTGCTGCCCTTCCAGACAGGGTCAAACAATGAAGACAACTGGAGTTACTGATAAATCTCCAGATTCAGACTTTGGTCTTTCAGTACGTGTTCTGGAACCAAGTTGAATTGTCTGCAACACTAGTATAACGAGGAATTTCAAAGCCCAGGTTTCAAACTAAGTACAGCTACCCTGACTGGAACAGGTTAAAGACCATCTTGGTTACCTGAGCAGGCAGGATCTGCTTTTTTCCTTTTAAGAGTTATAAACAGGAGAAAAAGAGCCAAATACAACATTTCTATTCATAGCACAGCCACCTGCCACAGCAATGTCAGTGTATCACTCCAACCATGGCTTCATTTCCAGTTTTCACCTTTCAATTCTTGTAAAATCTTTAATGTCACAGACAGCACATTCTCGTTTTTTCCTATCAGTAGTTCTATCAAATTATATTGGCCAGCTCTAAGGCAAGCACTACACTCTCTTACTTAACAGGCAGGATTTGGGGGGAACAATGCAAGACAACCATTTATAACAAAAAAGTAGTGGGTTTATTATTTTGATTGAACAGCCTGTCACTAGCAACAAGGCACCGAAATGATCCAAGTACAGCATTTGCTGAGCTTATGTTTGAGCAGTTATGGGCTGTGCTCCAAAGCACACAGAACAAGCACAACAAAAAGCTGCTGCATTCTGTCAGTGACCCTGCCCAGAGCACACTCACATCACTGGCAGCACGCAGGAACCACTCCTTGGCCGTTTCTGCATTGGTGATTGTTTCCTGGGTGGTGAAAGTCTGCACATCAGAAAACAAGGGAATAAGCAAAGCACTCTTCTTAACACAGGAAGAACTTCAGGTTAAAGTACCACAAGTTCCAGAAAACCAGTGATTCTACATGTGCGTAACTGACAGCTGCTCCCAGACTTCAGGAAACAGCAAGCTGTGAATCCAGGAAACACTAGTGTTGCTAGATTTACCTATCTGGAACTCTAATTATTATTCTCTATTTCCTATCTTCCCACACCCCAAATTGTTCTTCAAAATCTTGAGACTAAAGTTTCCTATTTTTAGTAAAAATGAACTTTTTTCTACTAGAAATGAACTTTTACCACTTAACTAAAAAAGAACTAATTGAGCGTCAAAACAGGATAACCCAGCTGAACTGTCCTCTTGTTTTCAATTCCTACTTTTTCATGGAGGAACACTTATTTCTGCCAAGATTCTTGCCATAATTTCTTTTTTGCTGATTAGAGGAAATATTTTCCTGCTTCATGAAGTGCGCACAAAAGTTCAGTCATGCGGTTTTGCAAATATCCACAGCCATTCTGATTTACTCAGCCATCAAAATTTAGCTTTAAGGGTGAACACTAGATTCAACCTACTTGCATCCATCTCCAGAAATATTTCATTATGAAACACAAGCCTGTTATGGGGGGAAAAAATGCCATTCATCCACTTCCAAATGTATCCAATTATCTAACTACAGTCTGGCAAACAAACTGAAGTGTTACTCTTGCAATTTGTCAGTTTTCTAAGCCTTTGAACCGTGATCCCTGGACTCAAGTAACCATTAGTATTACTTTGTGCAGCTTCCTTATTATTGCAGAAGTTGTTGCTGGGCTGCAGAACTGCCAAGATAAGATAATGAGCACCAAGGCAGAGCGTGGCCAGCACTGCACATGTTCATTTGTCACAGATTGTCTTCAACAGCAGAAAGGTTCTACTGTGCTTTACAAATGAAGGCAACCCAAGTTACATAACTATGAAGTTTGCCTCCATCCCTTTCCTCTGCTCAGACAGAAGCATCCCTCAGAGGAAGATGAAGCTGCCAATTATGATTGTACAGTAAGTTATTAGCAAGGCAAGACTTGAAGGCAGCTATTCAGTCTGTAATCAGAAATAAGTGTCATCTTAAAGAGGTAAAGATAGTCTGCTGGTACTACACTAGAAGTTGTTGATCTAGATCTTCCTGCAGACAGACCTCTCTTCTGACTGAATTCCTTACAGGCAGAGCAGGTGACACCCCAGAGCTTGTATTAGACATACCTTTGATGCAATGATGAAGAGAGTAGTGTCTGGTTTAAGCTCAGCCAGGGTTTTGGCTATATGGGTACCATCAATGTTGGATACAAACCAGACACGAGGGCCTCCCTTGGAATATGGTTTCAGGGCTTCAGTTACCATCAGAGGGCCCTGGATAGAAGCCACAATTAGATTTTGTATTCATTGTAAGCACATACACACACAAATATGTGCAAGGTGTATAGAAGTCAGGAGCTTACCAAGTCAGAGCCACCAATCCCAATATTGACCACATCAGTCATTGCCTTTCCAGAGTAGCCTTTCCATTCACCACTACGGACCCTCTGTGGGGCAAGAAAAACTCCAGTGACTATTTTATACTCACACCAAAGCAGTAATCCTAACTCCAGAGACAGGCTGTGTCTTCAGGCACTGTTGTAGAAAATCTCTAAAGACAACTTTCAGGCTTCTAGACCTTAAGTCCTACACTCAGAGCTACCTTCTTATCTAGACATTTGGTTATGTCCCAGATTACACTTTATTAAGTGTTGGAAGTCTAATACACATTTAAAAAACATTGCAAGAACAAATTCTGTGTGGATTGCTGCAGCAGTTAGTGCTTGCAAAGGCAAGAGAAATCTAGCTAAAAGTGAAAAAATCTTGGGTATTACAGTATTTGCAACAAATATTTGAAACTGAAACAGTTTAAGTGTGTTTAATTAGAATCACTGTCTTCTAGTTTAGTTCATGAAGCTATTAATAAAGCCATAGAGATATTTATTGGCAAACCAAGCATTCAAAACCCTTTTACATTGGATGTATGCTTTGCATTAGGATTTATTTCTGGGCTGCACCTTAACAGCACAGACCACAAGTTTCTGCTCTATTCTTGCTCTTTAGGAGTTACTGAGACTTCTAAACAAAATGACAACCATTATCATAGAAACTCTGCACTGGATTTTGTCCATCTATCACCTAAAGCATTAAATTTGTTCCAAATCACAAAAGCAGTTTTTCCAGTACCGTGAATACTTTTAAGTACATTCCAATTCTAAAGCAGTTTTCCTACAAAGTGCTTAGTTATGCTGATAGTTTCTCTCCTTCCCTACAGACGTTTAAGCTTTTCATTTTTCCAAACAGAACATCCATTTTTAGTATACGTCATTGCTCTTCCCTGTAGATGTTGCCGTAGTCTTAGAACTTCATCTGCTACAAAACGTTGACAAAAAAGCATCTTTGTTGATATTTTCAAAGAAACTGCTTATTTTTTATAAGCAATTTTTTTTATTTTTATTTTTCAGAAGATATATCTTCATGGAAAGTGATATTCACAGGCTCTGGTGATTGAAAGTACCCAGCAATCAAGAGGGTGGCACAAGGGCAAACCCTTGTTTTGCACTATCAAAACCTTAATCAGCTAGAAACTACAGCAGCACAGAGACCATTCAATTCTTACAGTATATGAAGAAACTACCAAATTCAGACCAATTAGTGTCAGTCATTGTGGTTTAGAAACTGGATGTAATCCAGGCTCATTTTGCATAGGTTAAAAGTATGATCTGGCAGTGATTCTGGTCACTACCACCTGGATAAGAGTCACAGCCATGTTTAAAATGCATTAAAACTAGTCAGGAAGCTTTCACTGCAAACAGAATAGAACCATAAAGGAATTTGACCTAAACCCAGAAGACATTTAAGAAATTTAAATAGAGGATTTGAGCTGGGAGCTTCTACTTCTCTTCTGATTTTACACAAATGTTAAGAGGCAGTTTCTACTTGATCAAGTCAAGCAGTTGAAAAATTAGAAAAAAATAAAGTGACATTTGAATGGCATTTAATGATTTACAAGTCTTCCAAAGTAAACAAGATTACTGTTGAAAGAGATCTAGAGAGCCCATTAAAGATAAATCCAACCAGGAACAGAGAGAGAAAAGTGAATCAATAAAAACAGCTCCAACTCCATACCCAACCCAGGACTACTGTAAACCTCAAACAAGGGCACAATAATTCATATGAACCAATCTACAACCAATGCTTCACAATACACGGGGAAGAATCTGGCTGGGTATAGAACAAATACATGCAAAAGAAGCTGAGGTGGTACTTTATACCTGGCAGAAGTGTTTCATCTTGTCCAACACTCTGTTTACTTCTGGAACAACATCCTTCCCATCTACAAGTATTGGCACATTGGAACGATTTCTCAGAGCAATGTGAAGCACAGCTCGGTTCTGAAACAAAGGGAAAACCAAGATGAAGCCATTTCCAAGAGGAATAATATCCCCAGGCCTCAGCTGCCTCATCCAGAAGGCAGTACAATCTAAGACTTAAAAATCCTTTGGATTAACTGGGATTAGCTGGGCAGTATTTTGAGTGTGTGTAAGCACACATCACCAGCTACCTGACACATCCTCTCACTTCACAGAATCACTGCAGAGGGCTTACAACAGCATGTAATATGCAAAGTAACAGTTTGCTTGGGAAAAAAATGTTAACACACCTTAAAAAGCATTAGAGGTTGAAAATCAAAACTCAGAGGTATTCAGTACTCAGGGATCTTTATTTTGGCCTGCTTTAGGTAGACAAGAATAAAATTGTTTCTTACTGATGACAATACTGAAAAATCAATTATAACAAGCAGCCAAAGTTATTTTCTCAATTATCCTGGTTAGTCCATTTTATATAGGAAGGCACAAAATTCAAACATTTGACAAAAAAGATACAATAGCCACCTTACTCTATCCACTGCCCACAATTAAACACTGCCTCAATATCTGCACAGCAGGTAAGTAGGTGGTAGTTGTGTTATGTGACAAATCCCTCAGCATGCACTGTATTATGTTAATTCTCCAGTTACACACAAGTCACAGCACTGACATCTGGCCTGTGGTTCACCTGTTTAAGAACTTAAGAGCTTTAATCTAGAGTGAAGTCAGTCAATACTAATGAACAAATCAAAAAATGAGTTGGCTCCACCTCACTGTTCCTCACTATGAGAGGCACTGAGAGACAAAGACAACACAGACAACATGAACTGCCAAGTTATGATTTAAATATCAAATGCTAATTAAAAAATCTGAGTTCATGGTTACTGACTTGGAATACAAAAAAATCTTTCACTTGCTAATTCAAGTGTACCCTCTTAAATTTGGGGTGAACACAGGCAGGGGGTTTTTTGCAGCACTCAGCCCCAGAACAGTACATGATCAAGCCCGCTAGTGAGCAGTATTTAAGGATAGTTGGTCTTCTCAAGGGGAACAGTCAGATTTGATGTCTACTGATGTCTACTGCTGAGCAAAGTGTTTCCTAACTGCCATGCAGGCTATGAATACTGTCCCCATCAGGAGTGGTCAGATGAGTTACCCTGTAAGGCACTTTGTGCCAGATCAATCTGCAAGTTTGAACTCATCTGGGACCAACACCTGGCAATGCCACACTTGGGTGCAGCACTATAAAGAACTTCCACATTAGCACACACCACGCAGCCAATGTCTGCAGCATCAAAGACAGACAAGTCTGAAATACTTGAGACAAATATCTAAAAAATGTTCTAAATCAGACCAAGAGTAGTGGACCAGTCAGTTCTTGTCATTAAGCAGCTCCCTTATTGCTTTACATTTAGTCACACTGACAGCTTCACATTGTTCACACATTCATATTCCAGAGGCAAACCAACTTGATTTGATCTTCTATAGAAACAGGAAAACATTAAACAAATCAAACCTAAGTCAACTGCTGACTTAGAAAGAAACAGCCTGATAAGAAAGATGTTACTGGACTCCTCATGCAGGTAATTGATACATTAAGTGTTATCAAGACAGTAGCACAATAGGGAGCAAGCAGCACAAACCAAACACCACACTTCATTGTTGTTTTTAAGTGCTTTCTGTGAAAATCATGTCCTTCCGTGCAGATTTCACCTCTTCTCACACAGACTATGAGAAGGAACTCCATAATACACTTTTTTCACTAATTACATCTGTAAATTGAAGGCATTAGTACAGAAGGAAGAGGAACCATTTCTCCAGTGAAGTTTTATCTGCACATTTTTACAAACGTGGACATTGTTTTGTTTGTGAATGATTGAACTGCTGAGTTACTTTAAGCAAACAGCTTGTGCAACAGCTAAAGCAGTCAATAACCAAGTCAAAGGAAATACTTATTTATGAATTTGCCTCAAATAATTAGCATTACATTTAAGGCAGACTAATAAAATCCACTATACTGTTGAGTTTCCGGTTTTCATCCTATTTTTAGTATCAGAAAAAAATAGTTGGTTTTCTGTATGTCTTATATTTCACCACATCTACAACCTTCAGGTCTAAGAGGAGGAAGTTACTCATCCTCGTACTTGAATACATGGCTAATTTCCTAGGATTCTTTAGAGTCTCAGCTGTTAAACATACCAAAGACAAGCAGTATCACGGCCCAAAGCAGAGCATCTTACACAATCCTCACTCACACACTGTAGACAGTTTAAGCTTTCTTACGAACACTGACATTAGGCAAAAGCATGTAATGGATACCTGGAATGCAATACTCTGCTTCATGCCCTTTGCAAGATCTAACTCATCTTCCTCTCTACAAAAGAGGGAAGAGAAGGAAAAATACCACCAAAATTTCAAAAAAATTGAGGTATGCATTGAAGGAAGGATTGAATAGCATTATTCACACACATTTCCTTCTGTTTTTTAGTAAGAGCTGTAAGAGTTTCTCCTGTAAGTATTGCAGCAAACATTACCACCACTCAGCATTTCAAAGGAGCACTTAGTTTCGTCAAGACTTGGCTTACACAGATGCATGAACATCCATAATATACAGGCACAACTAAAGGGAAAGGACATGGACAGAAATAGCTTTACCTCAGTGAAGTTGATCTTCTCCCCACTGAACATGTGCTCCCTGGCACTCTCCACACCCCTTGACTTGGCCTGAGAAATGCAAGTACAGATTCCTCTTAAAACAGAAGGAAGTCAACATGCACTACAAAGGTCCAGCTACATCACAGACTGTGAACAGTTAATAGGACAGGGAAACAAAATTTATGATATTAAAGATCCACCAGACTCTAGATAAAAAAACTGATTCTTCCATTTTAAAGCAACTATTTTTATGCTGTTTGTCTCCTTAAGAGGTAACAAGTGCTAAAAGACCAAGATGCAATGAATCCGTACTAATTACTCAGTTGCCTGTTGTCAGTACTGCCACAGAGTTAATGGTTCTTTGCACCAGCTCAGAATTTATTTTTCTTTTTAAACTGAGCAACAGCAATGGTAACTTTGCTATGGCTACTTTTCCTAGTTCTTCCCCACTTAAAAGACTGTGTCCTATGTGGTCTAAGGCCTTGGCTAAACCAATACTTTAAGAAGGAAGGGTTGCAAACATGGACACCGTGCTAAATTGAAATTTATTACAAACTTCTTTCTTAGAATACACTCAATTGCAAATGAATCTCAAAACTAAGACTGCATGATACATGAAATATTGTTTCAATTGTAGGTATAGAAGACAACTTGTTTACGACTTCAAACAAATATCTTATTTTACTGCAGACCTCACAGAGCTATTTCCCAGCTGGAATTTATACAAACATCTTTTCAGCAAGCACAAGACAGACTCACACATTGAAAAATGGCCTTGTAACCTGAGGCTACATGACAATGCAAGAATTTGAACTCTGCCAAGATTTGCAAATGGATGCCTTTTAATTTGGTCTCAAATCCAAAGCTAATGTTTATAAGCAATGCTAGAATAGTGAGTTGCAGGTAAAATTCAGCTTTTTCAAAAAATTATTTGGTTTATTAATGCAACATTTTCAATAGTTACCAGTTCCATCAGCATTTTCATCACTTCTTCTGTAACAAGGTTCTTGGAGTAATCCAGTAAGAGATCCCCATGGTCAGTATTCAGAGTCAGGCTGTCAAAAACAAGGTTGTTTAATTGCACATGCCTGAAGAGTGCTCTTCTACACACTACAAAATAATAGCAATCCTAATTACACTAAGTTAAAGTGACCAATTTTCCCATCAAGTTTCACAAAATGACTTGCCAGTGTGTTTTTATTGAAGACCATGCCCTTCAACAAGCTGAATTAGTGTCCACCCTGCCTGTGAGATTACAAATACAATTAAGTCTATTTCATGTATAGTTGGACAATCACATTGTTTTCACTCAGCCACCAGCATTCCCCACCAATAATTAGCTTTTTTCTAACATATGATAAGTAAAGATCTTATCACATTCTCCTGCTGCTGAAAAATTAGACTGTCTTCTTACAGGTCCTTTCAATAAATACAGTCATTCTTTCACAGAGACCTGAGCAAGCATAATTTATACAACTTCATGTACAGAAACATTCTGTCAACTACTAGGCAGAATTAAACCCCATTTGCACATGGTTTAGTCTCTCAGTCCTCACTGACTCAGTGGAGGTCTCCAAATTATTTAACTAATCATCTGCAAGCTACAGCCTAAAAGAATACTGTACTTATGGGTTTACATCTGAAATGAAAGACAAATGGCAGTCCAGTAGAAACCAAGTGAGCCCGTTTGTATTTAGTATCCTTGTATCTATGTGATAAGTGCTACAGTTCCTCTAGTCCTTTACAACAGTTTTTTACACATTTCCAACCAAATACATACAACTGCTCTAACTGAAGAACTGAAGTCTGTCAACAACTCAGCCCTCTGACAGCACATCTTCCTCTCCCTGTGGATCCACAGGCACACACCACAGGAAACTGCAGCCATCTACATTGTCAGTGTTCCTGCCTCCTTCATTGTCTCCCCTGCTTTTCTTTCACACTACCTGAGCACAGAAACATTCACTGTTATTTTAGTCACCACATGAGCCAGACTCCACAGGGACAAACCATTGCATAATTGTTATTCCAAACACACATAACATGACAGAGCAGGCAAAATTCTGCAGAGGAAGAATGGAGCTGAACTGAGTAACAGGAATAACAAGGCCAAATCATTTTGGTCATTTCATTAACTTGAGGAAAAGCACAGTAACATCCTTTTTGTGGTCTTAGAATGAAAGACACTAACTAGGGAAAGGAAGGTATCTTCAAGCACAGCCTTAGGACAGGGTTTCTTTTATAAGTGAGACCACAGGCAAGAAAGGAAAACCAGTATCAATGCTGTTCATCACCTTCCCTTCAGTGGCCTGCAAACAGCCATCCTGAAACCCTGACCATTCAGCACAAGGATATCTGGAATATGGCTGGCTAAGGGAGAGACTCTCACCTGCCAAATCTGCTATTCATTGATACAGTTCAGAAGAAAAATAAGAACAAGCCTTTGAAATTTGATGCCATCTATTTACAGACGTGCCTCAGATTTTCTAACACATTTCACTAACCTTACAGCATGGCCATTAGTATAGTAACACTTCAGTTTACAATAGCAGAACTCAATTCTGCTTCTATATTAAAGTGTAAATGATAGTGTCTCCCATTTCTTTATGGAATAAAACAAAGATAAGCATTTCAGGTTTGTTGACCTGACATATGTCTTGCATCTACAATTCATTATTTTACTTACATGAATAAAAATCAATCTCACTAGACCTAGAAGACAAAATATCCCATGAAGTTCTGGCTGGATTCAAATCTCTGTTCATTTGAAGAGATTGCAGAAAGGTGCTACCCAAGACATTCCATGTGAAAACAAAGCCAGTAATGGCTCCCAGATTTAACTTCCCACACACAAGGTGGAACACACAGCATACAATTTAATCTTGTGTTAAACCCTTACATCAAGGGATCCACTCTTCATTTAAGCAGAAGCCCCAAACCCTGCAGCTCAGCTGTGTTCTGCCCACTGACCCCTCTGCAATGCAGCAGCTCAGGGCAGAGCTGCCCAGGGGGACAAGAGCCTTGTCACGTAAGCCACAGCCTCTCTGAAGGAATGCAGCCCTCCATCAGCTCACCTGCAGCATCTCATTTATCTCTCACCACCTTTTCCATTTGGATTGGAGGCTCTTTCTGATCCTTCAGAGTGGACAAGCTGCATATCAGAAGTGTAATTCCAGTGCTTTGTACCTTGCACTAGTTATCTGCATCAGGAATACCTTAATCAGCACACAGGTCTATACTACCTGCCACGTTTCACGATGGCTGCATCATAACAGTTCTAACCCCTTCAAAACTAGTACTTTCCAGTTAGTAACCCATGCTGTTAAGACCTCCTGTTCCTACCAGGCCTGACCTTGCCACCTCAGATAGCAAAGAAAGCCAAAGATGTATCTTACAGGTGTGATTAAACTCCTAATTAGGAAAACAGGATATACAAATTCTGACAAAATGAAGAAAGCATCTACCTGAATTCTGTAGGATACAATCAATGAGTGTAAGGTTCTTACAGTAATATTAGACACCCATGCTCAAATATAAAAATGTTCCAATTAAAAGTTATTCACACCAATCTGAAATTCCTCCAGAACCAGCATCAGGAAGCATTTTCACATGAGTATAAGTTTCTCTTTTCCTTCTAAAGGAAGAGATGGTCAATGATTTTATGATAATGCCTACAGAGCTAACAAGTATATTGATAAAGGTTAACTGCATACAAGTAGAGGTGCAAACTACAGAGGACCACGTGGCCAGACCTCCAGGGTACTTGGGTTTTTAGCACATGTTAACTATCATCACATCCAGCTAATCTGGCTCAAAGTGGCCATCACTGCCATACAAGCGAATCTGTCCAAAACAGGTCACCAGCTCTGCAGGGTACTCTGCCATGAGAAAGTTCTCCTAGTCTAGAACATGATTGCTCATCAGGAAACAGGGCTGAAATGATTAAGAGACAGGATTACAGTAGATAAGTAAACGTAAAACACTTCAACTGTTTTCTCTAATTATGGGCAGCACAAAAGGAAATGAATTTGGGGAGCTATTTGAAATAACCTCAGTAAAGAGCATTTCACAAAAAAAATCGTGGAGATAAGGAAAAACTGAAACCAGAATTGGCTCTATTAGGGTAGAGTTAGTAGACTTGTATAAAGTAATCCTGATAAATTTAACTACATAAGAAGTCCTGTTAGATGAGCCAGGTGAAGTCAATACTCAAAAAAATTAGCACACCTCTTCTATCAATACAAATGACCTTTTAACTCTTTTATACTGGTATGCAGGACTTCATATGCAACGTTTTATTACAATTTAAGAACTTTCTAATTACATCAAAGGGGAAAAAATCAGTTTACCTAGGACACTAATGAAAAGCTCAGAGCATGCAACAAGTCTTAGCTCAACACTCCAGAATGGAAGGTCCTTTCATTATCCAGGCTCACTTTACAATTCAAATCTGGGATGCATCTACAGAGTATTAGACTTTAGACCGCTCTGTAACCCAACAACGTAACGCACCAAACACACACGACTCTCGCTTTACAAGATGCGAGCGATGAACGTCACCACGGTACTTCCACTTGTTACTTCCTACTCCAGCAAAAACGTGCTGCAACGCATCTTCTGCAACAGGGATTGCGTGAAGGAGGGAGAGCTG